>CM064865.1:83342748-83562939 GCA_032719365.1 Prinsepia uniflora | reverse complement strand
TAAATTAATGAATTTTAATGGATTATAGAAGAAAATATACATATATCAACAAAATACCACATCACATACTAATATGTTTCATTGGATTTGAGAAAAAAAAAAAAACAATAAAAAAACTACTTCCTGAAAACCTGCTCTTCTACTGTATTCTATTATATTCCACATCACATCCTATTACCCTTCTTCTTCAATAAAAAAACAATTAGTCTAAGCTATCTTTAGCTCTTTCATTTCCAGGGAAAGCGATATAACTTACTACTTACAAACGCTATTTAAAACGTGAGGGAATGAATATCTTAAAATCTATGGTACCCTGACTTCTTCCTTCCGGCCTATCCAAGCTTTCCAAGGGCTTTTCCTTCGATCTGCCGAGCTTACTACTTCTCTTTTTCTTTCGTCAGACTCTGTAGAATTATAGATTTGGAATTATAATCACAATCCTCTAACTTTTGAATTAGAAAACATTAGTTTACACCAATAATTCCACACTAACACACCCATATCACACAATATAACGATGAAAATAATATGGTTTACAACCCACAAAACATCTCCTCCATGCCTACCAGATTAACACTAAAGTGTCACACTCCTGTCCTGTCCTGTCCTCGCGCTTTCAAATTCAACGGCAGCTGCTCTGCATATTCCCCATCTACCACAATAACCTCGACGGGTACCACCTTATCATGACTCACCATGAGCCCCTCCATATCTGCATGCAACTTCTTCCCCTTCTATTAGCTTTTCCACAGCATCGGAAGGAAGCCCAATCATCTCCAGCGTCTTCTCCCACACTTCATGACAAGTTTCAGCATTATGTGATTCTTCCGAAGGGTTTGTTGGACGACAATCCTGAGAAATGAAAGCACAAACAGGCCAGTCGTCTGTTTTCAACAATTCACAATACTCAGGAATCTGAGGATCGGTGGCTGCAAACAGACTACTCCTCGAACCTGCATCCAAATTTTAATGAGTATTAATGAGCGATCAGCCAATATCCACAGTAAATTATCCGTTTTGCAAATGAGAATTCATCGAAAGGAGTACTCAGAAATTCAGAATGCTATTTTCTCGTAAGGTTAACAAGCTTGCGCAACTTATAAGCATCTTGCACATACTAGGCACAAGGGGACCTACGGGTTTTTAAGATTTTCAATAGCTACATCTTCGTTAGAGAAATATGGGTTTCTGTTCCTTGGATACACCTATCCACCTACAGCTTTTCTAGCCCTATTTATGTTCTTTATTTCAGGACTGACAAGAAAATGGGGAAAACAAGCTCATCTGTTCTTTTTCAGCTTTTTGATTCTTTGTTTGGCTAAGGAACATGCTTATATGATTTATTTATTTTTTTTTCTTTCCCTTCCGGTTACATGCTTATATGAGACTTTAACTATGGCCCAACTCTAACTGTACTGGTGGCAACAAAAGGCATTTAAGGATAAGGTAAAACAGAAAACGAAATGTAATGGCAAGAAGGCACACCTTCTTGAGCACTAAAGATAAAATAGGGAATCAGACGATAACCAGCTTGAACAATTTTTGGAAGATCCCTTGCCTGAAATTAATTGAAAGCCAGGTGATACATAAATCCACTATAGCGTATGTCTTAAAAAAAATCTGAAAAAAAATCTAGAAGGTGCATGAATCCCTTACAGAAAACTAGAAGGTACAAGATAAAAAAAAAAAAAAAATGGTGTAGGGGGAAGGAATGCATCAAGGTACTTACAACATTAGTCTGGACAATACCAGGCGAAACGCACACCACAGAAATGCCAGATTCAGCAGGCAGCCGCTTATGAAGGACACTACTAAACATTATCTGCCAACCAAAGGCAACTAGGTCAATGATCAATTCACATTTCATGATCTGCAAGATGCTGTCTTGGGTTGTTGATGGTCAGATTTTATAAGCTCATAGAGGTAGAGATCAGAGAAGATGTTTAAACAGCAACAGGAAATATGAGCAAGCCGAAAAAGACAAACAAATGTTATAGTTATAGCATGCGATCATCAAACCCTTGTTCAGTGTACAGGAACATCTGTTTAACGAAAATTCATAATAGTGTGATACGGAGTAGCTAACATCAGAAGGGTCTGACTTGACCTAGATATGGACACAATATTTGTTTCTTCTCTAAAGTATGGAAAACTTTGTAATCAAAAAGCACCTGTGCCAACTTGCTGCTTGAGTAACCCACCAAGCTTGAATATTTCCGTTTCCCAGAAACAACGTTCATGTCTTCTGTGTCAACGAAGCCAACATAATGCATCTAACACAAAGAAGACAGAGCATCCTCAGATTTACATAACATAACAGAAACAATAAATTAATTTTTATCTGTATGATGTCATAAACTCATTTAAAATGCCTATAAATTGAACCTAAGGGTTCATCCAGTGTTAGTTAGCATATGAACCCAACTAGTTTTTCTTTCCATGTGTCTGTATATAGATGTCCATGAATGTATACGTTCACATATATACTTCTAAAAGCATAAGCACAGATGCGTAAAATTTTATGCTTGATTGTCAAGGAACTTACAACGGAATTCAAATTAATAATTCGACTTGGAGAACCTCTAATGAGGGATGGCAATAAGAGTACTGATAGCAATGCAGGTGCCAGATGATTCACTTGCAAGTGTTCTTCATATCCGTCTTTTGAAAATTTTTGTGGCTCTGAACACAAAGTATTTCAGGAAATGATAAAACAGAGTCTGGTAGCTTTAAAATTTTGTAAATACGTGAATAAAAGGATCAACCTCCAATTGAAAATATCCCAGCATTATTGATAAGAACATGGAGAGGTCCTAAACGTGCATTCCATTCTTGAGCAAATTTCACAACAGAATCCAAGGAGAGCAGATCAAGTTCCATCACCTATCTCATTGTACATAATCAATGTAATGTGGATATTTGGCGTTCGCCTTTGGCCGTGCTTACAAATTTTGGTGTTGAAACATGTGGTGTTGAATAAGTTACCTCAATATCGAGAGGAAGGCCCATTCCAGACCATTCATTCTGCCATTTCTGGATCAATTCATTAGCTGCTTTCGTATTCCTCACTGCCATCACAACATGAGCTCCGGATTCCGCCAACTGCCTGTTCAGTACATAGCCACCAGAGAGCGTTCACGTTTTATGTTCGAGCAATCTACTTCACAATTCAAAAGTGAAACTGGGACCAAATTTCTTTTGCATCACTTTCTCATCAACCAAACAGAAAACAGACATCCCAATCCAATCTTAGCAAAGTGAGAAAGACTACACTACACTACAGACTAGACAAGCAATCTAAAAGAAGAAATTCATTCATTCATTCATCTTTGTGGATTCGAAAGAAGGAGATGCGAACCTGGCAGTTTCGCGGCCGATACCGCTAGTGGATCCAGTGATAATGCAAGTGAGATCGTTGACGGGAGGCAAAGGCATGGGGTTTTCCAAGTGGCTGGCCGAGATTCTCTGGAACAGCATCTCGTACACCACATATAACCAACCTCTCAGCCACTCTATCCATCCCAATCCCTCCTTGTTCTTCGTCGTCTGCTTCTTCTGCACTTCGTCTTCCGGGTGAGACGACGTCGTTGCCATCTCAGCCTCCTCTCTCTACTTTTGTTCTCTACCCTCCTCTCTCTACTTTTGTTCTCTACTCTCCTCTCTCTTCTCTGTTCTCCGATGCGATAAGAAATATAGCGTTGGTCGGAAATTGTACTTTTCTATAATAAAGCTGACGCGGGGAGGAAGATGAACCGATCATGAGGGTTAGAACAGTCGATTTACTGTTCACAGAGAATGAAAAATGAAAGAAAGAGGGTAAAAACGTCATTACAGTATCAGTTGTTCATAGAATGGAAAATATTAAACAGAAAATTTCAAGTAAAAGTTTGGTTTTTCAAATTTTTTTTTTTTGAAATTTGACGAAATTAGTTAATAATTGGGTTTGTGTGTCTTTGCTTTTTGTTGCTAGTTTCATTCGAGTTTTGTATTCTCTGGTTTTAAATCCAGGTCAATTTAATTTTTAGAGACATATTTCGTTCATATTTTGCTGAAAATTACTGGTTAGGGTATTTTTTTTTTTTTAATGATAACTAATATTTGAATGTGTTGGTGAATACAAATTTGTTAATACCCACCAACTGTTTGATAAAAGTTCTTAATAAAAATATTGATGGTATTGCTTCATATAGAAATAATATAATTTTGATATTGGGTAATCATATAGAAATTTCTGGGTTTTGGATAAAATTCTTGGTTTTGATTCGAGTTTTGGGGGACTCGAGGGATTTGTTGAATTAGGTTTTGGATTTTGAACCTTTTGGCGCTGCTAAGAGGTGGAATTGATAGGGGGTTTCGACTTGAATGCTTAAATTATTTGAGCTGCTTATGTTAAATTTACCTAAGCAGCTAAAAATCTAACAGGTATCTGAAGAAGAAAATCGACCCGTTAATTTCATCATAAATTCAATATTAAATTTACCTTAACTTAAACCCTCCTTATAAAATCTCTAAATCATACGGTCATACCGATACGACGCAAGCCCATGTTACCACTACCAGGCTTGCATTTTATACATCTCTTGATGTTTGCTCAACCCAATACCTTGTGGCCGCCCATAATCGAAAGAGCAAATCGAGGCCCGTTGCCTATTGCCTTCTGTAGAGCAAAAGAAGAGGAGGAGAATTAACGGATAAAAAGGAGAGAGAGAGAGGGGGGAAGGGGAAGGCAGAGCAGCCGAAGCCGCGAAGAGCGTAAAGCAAAAGAGAAAATGGTAAGCGCGAGCGCAATGCGTGTTGTGCAACCCGCAATCCTCTCCTCTTTTGTGGGTAACAAACTGTTCCACTCATCGCAGCCTCTGCATCAACTCTTCGGCTACAACCCAGGTAGGTGCCTTACTCCTTTTTCTCTACATTCTCTTTTAGGTAAGAGTTTCAACATTTCTGATTCAGCTTCAGCTTCAGCTTCGATTATCAATTGTATGTGCTCTATTTCTGTTTGTTTCGTGTGTGTATGAAATGGGGCGTTAGTGTGATTAACGGAAGCTGTTAGAATTTATAGTTAGACTAGCTTGTTGGGTTTCTGAGACTGCTTTGATAGGTATGAATTTGATATACTACATACAATTACCCTATTGTTTTATTGTTTATGAATGTCTGACTTGAACAGAAAAAAAATAAAGTTGGAATCTTTAGTAGCAAATGAATGACCCTTAATGTTGTAGTTAGTCTAGCTTGTTGGGTTTCTGAGACTGCTTTGATAGGGTAGGAATTTGATATACCACTATCCTAGTGTTTTATTGTTTATAATTGTCTGACTTGAACTGAAAAAATAAAGTTGGAGGACTGAAAAAATAAAGTTGGCGTCTTTAGTACTAAATGAATGACCCTTAACGCTGAGCTGAGCTCTTGAAAGTACAAATTTAGTCCCTTAGACACAACCCAAGTCTTGGTTGTTCTTTTTTTATTTGCTTTTAATTTTCTTCTTAAATTGAGAATAAAAAATTTCTGATTCAGATTTTGTTTTCATCTATGTTATTGTTCATAAGTTTATTTGGGCTGGCTAATTCAAACGATGCAAAACTGCCCTTTCTAGTGATTTAGTTCGTAGTATTTTCTGAAACTGCTTTTGTAGCTGCAAGAACTGCAATATACCATATAAAATTATCTTAATTATTTTGTAGTGATTGTCTAATTGTGTGAACTGAAATTTTTTTGGGGTCTTTTGTATCAAATCAATGAACCTTGATGCCTAATTGAGCCCTTATCTTGAAGCTACCAAAATTTATCCCTTATGGTGCAATTGTTGCTCTGTTTCCCCAATAGTGTTTTATCGAAAAGAGTCTCACACTTGAGAATAAAGTGAAAGTAGTGATGGTCATTATTATTATTATTATTATTTTGGTGGGATGGTGGATTAAATTTTAGCGTGCTTAGGAATGCCTCATTCTTCAACGATCTGAATTTTCACCACATTCTCTTTTCACAGTCCCATTTGGCACTGACCTTGACCATGCTAAAATCTCAAAGAGTATGGTGTGTTCAACAAGCGATCTCAATCTTTTCCACAACCACTAACAAAGCACCGTCTTGTTCTGAGCTTAACCATTACCTACAACTATGCAGCAAATCAAAGTCTCTAAATCAGGGAAAGGCTATACAATATGGGTTGGATCAAACCCCATTCCTAGTCACCAAATTAGTCCAAATGTATGCTGATTGTGATGATTTGGTGTCTGCCCAGAAGTTGTTTGACAAATTGTTAAAACCAAATGTCTTTGCTTGGACTGGGATCCTCGGATTCTATTCTAGGCATGGAATGTATGACGAATGTGTGAGTGCATATGGTGAAATGATTTTAAAATGAATTTTTCCTGGTGCGTATGTGTTTCCTAAGGTCTTAAAGGCATGCACACATTCCTTATGCTTAAAAGTGGGAAGTTTGGTTCATAAAGACGTGATCATCGGTGGGTTTGAGGTTAATTTGCAAGTTGGCAATTCATTGATTGATATGTATTCGAAATGTGATGACATTGGGAGTGCTAAACAGGTTTTTGATGAGATGGCGGGAAGAGATTTGTTGTCATGGAATTCAATGATCTCTGGATATGTGTGTAATGGGCTTTCTGGATTGGCTGTAGAACTATTTGATTGTATGAATTTGGACGGTTTGGAGCCTGACATTGTCACTTTGAACACGGTAATGGATGCTTATTTCCGGATGGGGCACTGTGATGAGGCTAAGAGAATCTTTGAACAGATTAAAGAGCCTAATATCATTTCATGGACCACCTTGATATCAGGATATTCAAAACTCGGGAGTCATGAAGCATCCTTGAGAATTTTTAGTGATATGATGGCTAGCAGCATGGTCTACCCTGATGTGGATTCTCTTTCCACTGTCCTTGTCTCCTACAGGCATCTGGGGGCTTTGTTAAATGGAAAAGAAATCCATGGTTATGGGATAAAAAATGGAATCAGCCATTGCATTTTATGACTCAGCTGGCCCTGCATTGTTGACATTGTATGCTAACTGCCGTAAAATTCAGGATGCTACAAATGTATTTAGATTTATGAATCCAGCTCATGTTATTTCTTGGAATGCCATGATTCTTGGTTTCATTGATTTAGAACTTGAAGGCACTTGAATGTTTTAGAAAAATGCAAAAACCACAGGTCAATGTTGACCAAACAACAATATCCAGTCTTGCCAATTTGCAATTTGAAATTTGGAAAACAAATCCATGCCTACATTTGGAGAAATAGGTTTGGGTTGATTGTTCTGGTGTGGAACGCACTGATCTACATGTACTCAAAATGTGGATGCATTGGATTTGCATACTCCGTGTTTTCAAACATGGTCAACAGGGATTTAGTGTCATGGAACTCAATGATAGGGGGCTTTGGAATGCATGGGCTTGGCCGAGCTGCTCTTGATCTTCTCGAGAAGATGAATCATTCAGGAATTTTCCCTGATTCTGTAACTTTTACTTCTCTTTTGTCAGCTTGTAGTCACTCAGGTCTTCTCGATGCAGGCCTTCAAGTTTTCTACAGTATGAGGAAGGGGTACGGCGTCATCCCAATTATGGAACACTATGCTTGCATTGCTGACATGTTGGTATGATGCAGCTAGTTTTATTCAAAGGATGCCTTTGGAGCCTGATAAGTGTATGTGGGGAGCTTTGTTAGCTGCCTGCCAAGCCCATCAAAATGATAACATTGCAAAGCTTGCTGCTGAACAGTTAGTTCAGCTAGAACCAGAAAATGCTGGGCACTATGTCACCCTGTCAAATATATATACGAGAACTGGAAGATGGGATGATGCTGTACAGGTGAGAAAGCAAATGGAATCCCGGGGATTGGTGAAACCAACAGGAAATAGTTGGTTTGAATTTTGATACTAGACAAGTGATATATCTAAAAATAAACATATAGGTTCTTTGGGTTCTAACGCTTTGTATGAACTTGGTCCATTACGTAAATCTGTGACTGAACTTCATTTTGTGCAACTAATTAATTAGGCCGAATCAAATTTAATTTGGGTACTTTCTGGCATAATAAAGAGCTATGTGAGGGCCATCCCAGAACAAAAGAGAAAATGAGCCTCAAATGCACACTTGAAGGGAGGGTGTGTTTGTGTGTGGGGGTGGGGCGGGAGAGGAAGAGAGAGATAGAGAGAGAGCAAGGAAGGTCAGAAGCCAAACTTTGTAAGAGTGAGGGAATGGTAAGTGCAGCTTCTGTTTCAATGTTATGTGCAATATTTTTTTTTCCATCGGATTTTGTTTCTTTTTGTAAGGTTATTTGATTCAGCTTAGAAGTCATGCATATATGTCCTTTTGAGTTTTTTGTATTCACATGAAATGGGTTGGAATGCAAAAAAAGGATGTTATAGATTGTAGTGGTGATCATTGTTTTTCCTTTGTTTCTTCTCAACACAGGAAGCAAGCACGTGTCAATGCAGTTATCCAAAAGATTTTCTGGCTTGACCAGTCTCTTGTTCAATGGAAGGTACGACTTGCAACATTCTGTGCGCTCACATGGTTTACATAAACACAAGCACACACAACATAGGCGTAACTTTTTCATGTACTTTTGGGCACTGTTAAGCTCTTTACCAAATGAATTATACCTATTGGCTCTTATTTTGTACAAGTGTCATCTTTAGAATTTGATCAGTACATATTATATCTTAGTACTATGTGTTAACTTCTACCTTGTTTGATCTATTTGATGACCTCACACTAGTTTTGGGTTTTTATAAGATGACTGAGGTTTGAAGACTGGTATTTTGGACACCTGCATGGATTTCAATTGCACAATGTATTCCAGGAGAACATACATATGCAGATGCACTTTTATAAACTTCTAAGTGCCTGCTATTTTGTTGAAATTTGTAGAAATGTAGATAAAGTGCTAAACACCAAGCGCAAACCTCTAAGACCTGGAAACATTTCACCTCGTCGCCCTGTTCCAGATCATATATCAAGGCCTCCATATGTAGAATCAAAAAAGCCACCTGGAATTGCGAGTGGACCTGAAGTGCATGATGAGAAGGGGATAGAATGCATGAGAGCCTCTGGCAGGCTTGCAGCACAAGTTCTTGAATATGCTGGGACTTTGGTCAAGGTGACTGTTCTGTTCTGCCTCTGGCTAGTTAAATTGTGTACTGCAATCATTATTTATTTATTTTTGCAGTAACGCCATTGAAAATAGAAATCATTTTAGGAATCATACATAACTCATACATAATAGCATTCAAATAGCAGATTTATCGGAGCGGTATTCAAAAGTCTGTGAAATTCTATCCCTATAAACTATTTCAAAATGGAATGTCTATGTACGTTCTAGACTAAACGGTGGCAAAGCAATTTGGTGGCTGAAAAAGAGTTGAATAACAAAGAATATAACTAAACAATTTCCCTGAGAAAAGCAGCTCCTGTAGCTGTCTAAAACCTGAAAAAGTCAACTGTCGTACTCCTGTACCATGCACTTTGTAGAGTACTAGTCTACTTGCACGATGCATTTAAGGTTTTGCAATCTATTGCCCACTTCACTGATAAGTGATTATAAATGGATTCTTGACTGTGAATGGATGAAGTTAGATAGGTGGGTTATCCCTCTTTTTGAAAGTTTTAATTGTTGCTTCTGTTTGGCAGCCAGGCATAAAGACAGATGAAATTGACCAAGCTGTTCACCAAATGATCATTGATAATGGGGCCTACCCGTCGCCACTTGGCTATGATGGGTTTCCAAAGAGTGTGTGCACATCAGTGAATGAATGTATCTGCCATGGAATACCAGATTCCCGAGCGCTCGAGGTCCCTTCATTTAATTTCTTATCTGCAACTTCTAAGTTCTAAGTATTCAATCATGTCAAATCTAAATGAAATCTTTTCTGTTTCCCTTTTGCAGGATGGTGATATAGTTAACATTGATGTTACAGTCTATTTAAATGTGAGTATAGTTAATTAAAGTACGCGTAATTTGAACAAAATGAATTGAGATGCACATTTTAATTCTTTGTCTGATTCAATACATCTTCAGGGAGTGCCAAGTTCAAGCTGTAGTATCTATATCCTTCTGATATATTTGTTTTTTGCAGGGCTATCATGGTGATACATCAACCACTTTCTTATGTGGAGATGTCGATGATGAGGCCAGAAAGTTAGTCCAGGTGGGCAATCTTTCCTTTAAATTTGGGGAATTCCATCTTTTTGAGTGAAGATTAACTTCGTAAACTCTTCGAAACGTTCTTGTATAGACATGCTTACAAGATTTACTTCTGAAGCGTTGCTGTAGGTAACTAAAGAATGCCTTGACAAGGCAATCTCCATATGTGCTCCTGGAGTCCAGTATAAAAAAATAGGAACAGCAATCCAGTAAGCTCCGACATGAATGCAGCATATATGAGTCACATATGGATTTGACTTTCTCTTGCGCTAACAATCACCGGTTGTTTCTCCTCATTAGAGGTCATGCAGATAAACACCGTCATGGCGTTGTTCGACAGTTCGTTGGGCATGGGGTTGGACGTGTTTTTCATGCTGATCCAGTTGTTCTACACTTCAGTAACAATTCTGACCCTTATTCTACTCCTGTCTTCATTATTCTCTGTTTTTTAAGCAAGTTCTACAAATTATTTGTTGCTCTGTTGGTGAGTGGGATTAGATTGGATAACTCATCAAATTCAATGTCTTGAATGTAAAATGGATGCATTCTCATTGTAAGAAGATTACATGTGATTAAAAGGAAACTTACCTCTTCTAATCTTTCTATTTTGAGGACATTGAATTGGATAAGTTTCCTTCTATGTCTACTCCCCTCTAATCCTCTTGCAATGAAAACACATCCATTTTCACATTCAAGATACATTGAGTTTGATGAGTTACCTAACCCAATCCCACTCGCCAAACGTGGTCTAAGATTATGCCACGACACACACAATGTGCTTCTAAAATGTCTACTCGGGTGAAGTGATACTTGTTTTTCCTTGTAGGAAACAATGACAGTGGACGGATGATGTTAAACCAGACCTTCACAATAGGTAGTGCATCTTGATTACTCGAAAACTGTCCGTTATTTTCGGAGACTACAAAATTTCTTACGTTTGTAACGATGTGCAGAACCAATGCTGACACTAGGTAGCTATGATCCCGTAATGTGGGACGATAATTGGACAGTGGTCACAGCAGATGGAAGCTTGTCAGCACAGTTTGAACATACCATTTTGATAACCAATGATGGGGCTGAGATACTAACTCGGTGTTAGGGAACTATATCTGCATCTTCCAAGTGAAAAATTTGTGTTGGAAGTGCAAATATATGCTTTTACTTTTACCATTGTTTAAGCTAATTCATTTTAACTGCAAATACCAACTACATTATTGTTCTAGGTCATGGTTACAGAAACAGGATTTTCACTTGGGTCTCTGTGCTTTGGATAATCTTTTATTCTTCCTCCTTTCAGCCACAGATTTAAATTATCTGGCATGACACCATGCATGTAGCTTTCTCGTTTGAGCAAAGCAAAGGCAAGTTCTTTGGTCCAAGAAAAAGAGAAAAAAGAAAGTATTTTCCATACGATTGTTTGGTATGTATACAACTATATGTATACATTTACTTGAAAAAAAAATAGCTATTACTTTGTTTAGCATGCTGCCTCTGACTCAAATTTGACCTAATATTCTGTTACGTACTAATTGATACGTGAAAAAAGTATGTATCTACTTTCTGGTTTGTGGGCATAAATTTTCCATACATGATCGAATTTGGTGTAAATTGTAAAACTTCTCTTTATCTTTCAGTTTCAAACCCTAATTTTGGATAACCATTAGTATTATCGATTTAGTTATATTTTTATTTCACGATGCAATGAGAGATCTTAGGCATCTATATCTAAGGGTGACAATTTTTGACACAACTTGATACACGACTTGAAATTCGCACGAAATTTATCCGAGTTAATCCGTACAATTAAAATTTTGAGTCATTTTTTGATCAACTCATTATGATACGTTTAATAAACGGATGAGTTTCAAGTTAATCTGTTAACCCGTATAATTACTTGTTAACCCGTTTAATAAATTAGTAAATTTCGGATTAACCTGTTAACCCGTATATTGACTTATATATTGACCATTTAATAAACGTGTCATTACTAACTCATATATCTACTCATTTACCTACATAAATACCTATTAAATCTTATATTTTAAATAGGTTAAACAAATTAAACAGATAAACGGGTCATAAGTTAATTGAGTTTTTCAGTACGACTTGTTTATCAAATAGGTTACACAGTTACCTGGGTCATTAATATGTCGAGTTCGGGTTGGACATCTTTGACACGATTATTAAACGAGTTGGGGCATATTTAGGTAAAATAGAGTTCATGACACGACATAAACCCGACACTACACGATCTATTGTTAGCCCTATCTATATCGATACTTGTATAAAATGAACTTATTGATATCCACATTGCATATCCCCTACCCTAATATATAGTTGTATAAAAAAAACACTACCCCCGAATTTTGGCATTTATATATCGTAACATAATTATGCATCGTATTAATTCTGGTGTATAAAGAAAGGCAGTATATTTTTTTCTCAGTTCCCACTCTCGATGACCTCCTAATTTCACCTTTTACATTTATCTAATTATATATATGATCATAATCGTAGGCGTCAAACTCCTAAAACTTAATTACAGAATCATTTATGAAAAAAAAATAAAAATTGGAGATTATTTAGTCATACGTGTATCTTGATATATCTTAATTATTTTAAACACTGTTAATTTATTTGTTACATATAAATGGTTAAAATATTCATTTTTATAAATATGATATTGAATAATAATTTAGAGAATAAACTGTATTGATTATAATATATGTTTATAGAAAGATAAAAAGGTTCCCTCCCAACACATCAATTATAAGACTTGTACGTTTCGTACTTCAATTTGTATATGACGATGATGCATTTTTACATATGTAAGACGGCCAAATCAGAACTGGCCAACCTAATCTGATGATGATTTAAGCTGGCCAAGCACATGGAATTGGGTTTAAACTTTTCAAACTTTGCCTATTTATACATTATGAACTCTAGGTCTAGTAGCAAACAAGGTAAAAAGAACAAAAATGGAGGAACGTTCTCTTCGTCATGAAATCAATCCATCAAGCTATGGTGATAGAATCACCGTCTTGAGCATCGATGGAGGAGGGATTCGAGGCCTTATCCCGGCGACCATATTGAGTTTTCTCGAGTCCAAATTACAAGTACGTATTCTATATACTAAAGTCTGAGGAGATGAACACTGTTTATGTAACCGTGTATAGACACTGAATTTTCTTTATTTATTGTCCTTCGCGTGTTATGAATTTCCAAATTTGTTATTTCTTTTTTCAGTCTTCATCTCTTGTTTGTATAATTATTTGCCTAAAACGCCACTGTTTTATTTTCACTTGACACACCAGTTTCTCGATTAGTTAATTTCGAAACTTTGCGTTCATTCCGCTTCTCTTTGCCAAGTCGCTTTCTTCTTAGTTTTGAATCTGGGACATATTGAGACCTTCACTCAATTTTCTTAATTTTATCCTTCATGTTATGAATTTCCAACTTTGCCCTTTTTTCCGTCTTCATATATTGTTTGTATAGTTATTTGCATAAAATGTCATTGTTTTATTTCCAATTGACACCAGTTTCTCGATTAGTTAATTTCGAAACTTCGCATTTATTCCGTTTCTCTTTGCCAAGTTGCTTTCTTCTTAAGTTTGAATTTTTGACATTGAAACCTTCGATTTTAGTCATGATGATTGAGAGACTTATTTATTTGTTTGTTTTTTTATTTCTACCATTTTCTTAAAAAAAAAATATTAAACATTAAACGACATCGCGGTATCACGCGGCTCTACAACTAGTCACGCACTATGTATCATGCATACAACCCAGAAGATGTAATCATATTCATTGAGCATGTGAATATATATATATACATTATTTTCTTCTTAATGTTCAGGAACTTGACGGAGAAGAAGCTCGAATTGCCGATTACTTCGACGTGATTGCCGGAACGAGCACCGGAGGCTTGATAACAGCCATGTTGGCAGCACCAGATGAGAAAAAACGACCTCTCTTTCAGGCCAAAGATATTGTTCCATTTTATCTCAACTATTGCCCCAAAATATTTCCTCAAACCAGGTTAAGTATAATAATTAGCCTTCATGTACCTGTTTAGGCATGCATATATATATATATATATATATATATATATATATATATATTTTTTTTTTTTTATATATATATATATATTTTTTTTTTTTTTAATTTAAAAAAATTAGAAGAAATGAAACAAATCCAAAAGAAAATAATTAAATAAAAATGGTTGTGGGAGTAGGAGTAACTATGCACTCCTTCCACATTTCTTTCCACCTCTTCCCCTTCACGTTTATTTTTTATTTCACTTTTATCTCTTATTTTTTTAAAACTTTAATTTCTTAATTATCTTTTTTTTTATCAATATATTATTTTTTTGACCTTCAATTATAGTTGTCAAATTTATAATTATGGGGGTATTTTTGTTATAAAAATTTGGTGAAGCCTTTTGACCCTCATGGCTTTTAATAACTAGATTCTTGGCACCCGCTATTGCGGGTGCAAATTAATTTTTTTGTTTTGTTTATTTTTTTTAAAATATAAATAATCTTATTTTTTAATTTTTTAAATAAAAATAAAAGAAGTAACTACCTTAGTCTACTATTTTTTTAAGCCCACTCCTTCAATTAACCTTTATTATTATTTTACTTTATAAATTTGATATATAATTTCACTATTATATCCTTAATTATTAAATAATTTTAAAGGTGTTTTTATCAGAATTTTTTAGTGAAAATTTTTTAGCCTCTTGAAATTAGAATAATAGAGATAAAGATATAATAATCAAATTTATTTAATTATAATCATGTAATGTGATATTTATAATTAAGTTCTTAATTATAATTTGTATGTATGTATATATAGTGGATTACTTATGAGAATGAGAGCCCTAAGGCGACCAAAATATGATGGCAAATATCTGAGAAAGTTGCTTAGAAGGATACTTGGAGATCGACGATTGCATGAAACTGTGACAAGAATTGTTGTGCCTACATTTGACATCAACTTGCTCCAACCCCATGCATTCTCAACTTTTGAGGTACATACGTACACGACATTTTTAGGGTTCGTTTCGTGCTTATGTCAATGTACGTATTTGATTAGATTATAGGTAACTCATCAAGTTCGAGATATTTATATTTCGAAATTATATGTAATGATGCAGGCGGAGTTGGATGTTTCGGAGGATGCATTGTTATCAGACATATGTATAAGTACTTCCTCAGCTCCTACTTATTTCCCAGCTCATCATTTCAAAACTAAGGATTCAGGAGGAAATGAGAAGGAGTTCCACCTTGTCGATGGTGGAGTGGCGGCAAACAATCCTGTAAGATTTTGATGAGCTGATCAAAAGTTTTTATGGCGATTCATAATGTGTTACTAATAGTACGATATTTTTCTTGTCACTTGATCAAACTGGAAATGAAAGGCATTGCTGGCGATGAAGCCGACCGGAACAGTGTTTCCGGGAAGTCCAGATGCCCTGGCGGCACCACAAAGCCTGTATTATGAGAAATATCTTGTGCTTTCTTTAGGCACTGGGACTTCAAAGCAAGAGAAGAAATACAATGCAAAAATGGCTGCAAAGTGGGGGATCTTGGGCTGGCTTTACAAAGATGGTCACTGTCCATTAGTTGATGCATTCACCTATGCTAGTGGAGACATGGTCGACCTTCACATGTCCTTGATTTTTAGGTCCGTTAAATGTGAGCACAACTATCTTCGTATTCAGGTACGCACATATATTTGAGCAATTTTTTTGTTATAAGATATACGTACATTATGTATTTATGAATCGCATCTCAAGTTGAAAAAAATTTGAATTTAAAAAGGTGGCATATATAGGCCAGCCGTGTCTCCCAATATAATATGTGGATCAGTAATGTTGTACAAATCATTTAGGAACAAAAATCCACTAACATTGGTAATGAAATATTTCTAAATTCACGAAAAAAAATCGGACAAAAATGTATAAAGAGAAAAGGTTTCCAAACTATTTGAAACCCTTGTAGTACGAGAAGGATATATGTCACATATTTACTCATCACATATTTCTTTAAAGAAGATTTAACTGTAGAAAGATTTGAATATATATATATATATATATATATGTATGTAAGTTTTGTTTTAGTGAGGCATGAGATTAGTAACGTTGTATAATAAAAACGAATATTACTGACATAGTGATATTTTTACATACTGATATGTCTTCGATCTTATATTTTTACATACTGATATGTCTTCGATCTTAAATTTGATACTTATTATAAAAACGAAATCGATACTCAATATATAGATTTTCTCCGAACCTTCCCTAATATCATTTTATAATGAAAACACATGAAATACTTGTTTTTGAATGTAGGATGACACATTAAGTGGGCACACATCATCGACAGACAAAGCAACAATGAAGAACTTGAAAGAGCTTCTGAAGACTGCTGAGAGTCTCCTGCATAAACCTGTTTCCAGGGTGAATCTTGACACTGGAATTTTTGAACCAGCCCTAGATGAAGGCACCAATGAAGAGGCACTCACTAGGTACATGTATATATTACAATTTTAATTAATATTATTATGTATATAATCAATTAATTATGTCGATCAAGCTAATAATTAATTAATCAATAGGCCGGCTTTGTTGCTAATTTGTTCTTGTGGCTCACACTGGGCAGGTTTGCAAAGTCACTGTCTGAGGAGAGAAGACTGCGCAAGCAAAGATTACATCAGTGGTCCTTCCATTGATGACTACAGCAAATTTATTCATGGTCATGTATTTGTGTATAACTGAAACTAGCCTCATGGAACTCCTCGTTATGCTTAATTTGTTTGTTATTCTTTATTTTGTTCTTGTGTATATATAGACGATTATCATTGTTGAAGATATGTATGCTTGATGACTAGATATTTTACTATATGTTTTATCCCTAAAACTTGTGTTTCGATTATCATTGTCGAAGATGTGTATACTTGATGACTAGATATTTTACTATATGTTTTATCCCTAAAACTTGTGTTTGTCAAATACTTTGTGTTTCGATTATCAATTCAAACATTACTCTCTCTTTTATTGGTCATTACTCCCTCTTTTACTCTCTTTTATTACCCAATATTAAGGTGGAGAGTGTTTGGGTGATCAAGTAGCTAAGAACGAGTTTGGTGATAGTTTTGGTGATCAAGCTGCCCTGCAATCGGTTTCAAGCAGTAAGAAGCAATTAGAGGAGTTAGTTAGTTAGTTAGAACTGACTGTTTATGAGCTGTAGTCCATAGCCACGTGGCTCCTTTTCATAGGGTTAGCTAGTTTAGCACAGCTAAGAGTATATTAGCTGCTTTTTGCTCTCTTTCTAAACACTTTTTCGTGACACCAAATACAATCAATTGTAAAGAAATTGAACCGTCTCCTTCTCTCTCTTTTCCATTCCTTCAATCTCTCTGAAGAGTCTTCAAAGGTTTTCATGGTATCAGAGCTTCAGCTCGATCCGTGATACCTAACTGGAGTTTCCTGACTACAACCTTCAAATACCTGCAAGCATTGAGCTAAGTTCTTTCTCTCTTCTTAATCGTTTTTCCTCCATTGTTGCTACCTTCGGGTTGTTTTCTCTTCCGATTGTATTAAAGATTGCGCTCGGTTGAATTCGTGTTTTTCGCACATGAAGTTAGATGTTCATATGAAGTTTCTGGTTGTTGTGTGACTGAGGATCAGTTTCTTGTTAAATTCATGCCTTGCGTTCTTGAAGTTAGATGTTTGTATAAAATCCTCTGTCTGAATCTGTGGTTAAGAATCAGTTGTTAGTTTTCTTCATTGATGAAAAAGTTAAATCAGTGATTGAAGATCGTTTACCTACTTGAAGTTGCTTATTAGTCTGCTTAAAGCTCTAAGTTCACTTTTCCTTCTGTATCCTTCACGGAAAATATGTCGAATTCACACGCTCCAAGTTTTGGCCCCAGTTCTGCTTCTCAAACCACACCTATTTTCCTGCCAAACATTGTGCTCGATGAGTCTAATTACTCTACCTGGATTTTTCGGATGGAGTCTTTTTTGGGAGGATTGCACTTGCTTGGCTTTGTTGATGGTACAAACAGGTGTCCTCCTGAGTTTGTATTGGCTGATGATGGTCTCACTAAGGTACTCAATGATGCCTATGTGACATGGAAAGGTCAGGACCAGAACATCATCAATCTGATAGGACAGACTCTGAGCTCTCGAGCCATGTCTTGTGCTGTAGGAAGCACTTCAGCTGCTGCAATGTGGTCAAGCTTAAAGTCCAAGTTTGCTGATTCAAATAGACAGAACATTCTACAACTAAAGACCAATCTTCAGAGGACTAAGAAAGGTCAAGATTCAATTGAGGTGTATTTGGAGAAAATTAAAACAGCTAGAGATGCCCTTGCCACTGTGGGAGTCATATTGGATGATGATGATGTAGTAGTGACAGTTCTTGAAGGTCTTCCACCTGAATTCACTGCCATCAAGACAATAATCAGAACTCAAGCCACCTGCTCCATGACAAATCTTAAGACTCTTCTCAAAGCAGCAGAGTATGATCTGGAGCAGGCCTCACAGTTCACACCAATGCATAATCTGACTGCTATGATGGCTAACAGTTCCTTAACCACTCAGGATCCATCTGGTCCCTCCACTGTCTCTAGTGTGCCTTCTGGACCAGTCAATCTTTCCAATACTCAGCCATTGATGTATCCTAGTGCTGTTCCCCCCTTACCACTGTCATCTCAAGCTCAGTTCACTCATACTGTCAATCCTTCCAATACTCAGCCATTGATGTATCCTAGTGGTGTTCCCCCCTTACCACTGTCATCTCAAGCTCAGTTCACTCATATGCCAGTGTATCCTATGGGGTTCCCCTTTGACTCTGGTAATGGTAATTCACAGTTTCCAGCCCTGATTGCTAATTGTAACAACCCGTCCCGAGAGCCGGGATTAAGATAGTGATTAAGGTGGGATTAGTAGGGTGAATCGGCGGTTAGGTGGTCCCGATAGGTCCGTAAGCGTAGAATGACGATTTTGCCCCCGGTTCGGGCAAAATGTTGACTTTTAGTTCGGGTGGTAAAATTAGGGTTGACCAGTGACCAGGACGTAGTTTAGGACGTCACGAATCCATAGGCAGGTGGCACGCCTGATTCCGACATCCGAGGAGGAAATTGTGATGTTCGGAAGGTCGAGGGCGTAACCGTAATTAGGGGGGATAGTTGACTTTTTGAATAATCGAGTTTTGGTATGTTGACCTAGGGTGGTTAGATAGATTTCGTTGTCCTGAGTTCGATGACAGGCGGCACGTACTCATCGGACTTACGAGGTGAGAGTTACGGTCTCGGAAGTTTGGTAAAACCGTAAAAAAATGTGTAAAACAGGAGGGTATTTTGGTCTTTCTGGTTTCTGAGGATTTGTGCAGAGAAAGCAGAATGGATGGCTGGGATTTAACCAGGTGGGTTAAGGAGTGGAGTGGATGGTGACACTTGGCAGGGGGCTAGAGGATTCTGGGAGAATCCTGTGTGTTCACGGTCCTAATTAATTGGGTGCATCCGTGTAGTTCGTGTTGGTGTGTGTTCAAAGAACAGAGAACAGAGGGTGAGAGATTGAGATCAATTGATCGATCTGGGTGCAAGGGTGAGTGAAGATTGAGTTGTGAGAGTGACAGGGAGGTATGAGTGAGTTGCTGATCGGGTTTTGGTGGTGCAATCGTGCACGGCGGCACGGCGGAGGTGCGGAGAAGGTTTGGGGGAAAACAGGGAGCCTGAGAGTTCGAGGTGGTGGCTACGCCGTGAGGCGGCTCAAACCACGACTGTGGGACGTTCAGGAGGTTGCAGGGAGGCCAACGAGCACCGTGGTAGGCGGCGGTGCGCACGGCGGAGCTGAAATCGAAGGGTAAGCTTCCTTGCTCTGTTTTCCCGTGAAATTTCATTTGGAAAGTCGTGAGGTTTGGCTTAGAGTCGAGAGAATTGAAGGTCAGGGTTATGTTCAGGAGGGTCCTATGTGTCGACTAGGATGGTCGCCGTGACGGGGCCGTACACGGCGGGGCTCAGGCAAAGATGAGCACTCTGGTGCTCTGTTTTGGCCGTGGGTTTCAAACGGCGAGTCGTCGATCTTAGGGCTGAGTCGACAGTCCAGGAGGGTTGGTTGAGGTTTGGTAGAGTCCTAGGAAGAGGTTGATGTAGCCACCGTGAAGGGGGAAGTTGTGGGTGGCCGGGAAGGAAAACAGAGGTTTTTGGGTTGTTTGGTTCGAGCTTTAGTCGACGGGCTAGGGACGGTGTTGAGGTCTGAGGAGTTGGGGGATGGATTCGTGGTGTCTGGACGAAGCAGCAGGAGAAGAAAGGGAAGGAAATAGGACAGGCACGGCGGTGAACCGCTAACGCCGGTCTGAGTTGCAGGTGACTGTGGCGAACCGGGTTGGCTCGAGGTAGCTGATACACTGTAGCTGGCGCGTGAGGGCCACGCGCAGCCACTTTGGGCGGCACGTGGGGGCGCGTGCGGCGGCGATGGGGAAAACGATCAACATGGATTTTGGTCTAGAGGTTATGGTGAGTTCAATGGAGTTGGTTTCGAGTCAATCGGAAGTCGTTTGAGTGTAGTTCCGCGAGGGTGAATGTTTAGGGTCCCGGGTTCTAGGTCTTCGGTTCGGGGATTTTTGAGGGAATTTAGGTGAGTTTTTGTAGACGTGTTAGTGACGTAATTTGGTGATTGTGAACAGGATCGGGATTTCCCGAGAAAGCCGAGGAAGTCGAGGAACGTGTTGGACGTTCGGGACACGATTAAGGGCTTGGTACTGTGAGTGGACCCCTTCTCTAAACTCGAGCATGCATAACTGTTTTCTATCATTGTCTTATGGCTTTTAATCACTATTCTATGTTTATCGAATATGTTTTGGTTGATTTTACATGACTGCACGTTTTTCATGAATGTTCGGTTTTTAGCACGTTTTACGAGAAAGTGGTTTGTTTCTGAAATGGATGCAATGATTTTGGGATTTCAATTGATAAGTGGTTTTCATTGGTTATAAAGGGATTTTGGAACATGATTTCGATAATAAAGGTTTTCGATTTTAGAAACGGATTTCGGAAATGGAAGTTGGTTGTAAAACTGGAAAGTGGATTCCGAATTTGGGTTCGGAATGACGGTTCTGGATGCCGGAAGGGCATCGGACTAGTGATTTCGAATTCGGGTTTGGATGTGGATTGGTACATGGTTTTCAAATGATTTTGGGATTGGATTTGCTGGATCTGGATATTGGGTTTAAAGACCCGGATATATGTGACGGGGGACCGGCCGGATTGGGTTTAAAGACCCGGATTGAGTTTAAAGACTCGGGAGTTTAAAGACTCGGATATATTGATTTCCCCCGTAGGCCTTGAGTTTAAAGACTCGGATATGACTAAGGCCTGGATTGAGTTTAAAGACTCGGGAGTTTAAAGACTCGGATAGGTCCAGCAGGTTTGATCGGGAAAATGATGATGTGATGTTATGATTTCTGATATGGTTTTATGATTCACATGCTGTGGTTTTTCTAACTGTTTTATAGTGTTTCTGTTTCTTATGATGCGGTTTATGGTAAATTGATTTATAATTGTGTTCGTAATTATTGGTTATGCATGTGGTTTTTTTTTTAAAACGGAGGGTTAAACTCGATTTTCGTGTAAAATGGTTTTGAACTATTGTACTGTTTGGTCCACTCACATCTTCTATTTTAAATTGCCCTCCAGGTTGTGGAGCGAGCGCGGGGTCTTGACGTCGAGGCAGAGTCCGAGGCATAGAAGGGACGTGAGGGATTCCAGAATAGTTTAGAGTTTTCCGTATGCGTGTACTTTATCAGTTTTTATTTTTCCTTGTGTTTCGTACTACGTTCTGTAAACGATAACTTCGGGATATTTTGTTTAATTACTCCTGCGTCTGATGGGGTTTGAGTGAGTTTTACTTGAGTATTTGTGTCGGGGAGTCAGACGAGAGCGGGATTTACCTCGGATTTCGGGGTGGAACCGGGGTGGGTCCTGACAATTGGTATCAGAGCATAGGTTTGTCGGGTTTGTGGGGTTTGTTGGTTTGTGAGGTTGTGTTCCAGTTGCTTAACTACTTCTATGCCTCTTTCAGCGTGCGGTTGACGATGCCTCCGAGACGTAGACCCTCTCCACAACCTGAAGAAGTAGCAAGAGAGACATAGAGTGCCACGATTGAGCGAGCCCAGCGGCTCGGGGCTACTACTTTTAGTGGCGGGGCTGATCCTGAGGAAGCCCAGAGGTGGATTACCAGACTGGAGCGTATTTTTGCGGTGATGCATTGTCCGCCGGAGGAGCGAGTATTGTTGGCTACCTTTTTACTAGATGGTGCGGCGTATGAGTGGTGGTATACCCTCGAGTTGTCCTGTTGGGGTGCCCACAGTGTGACCTGGGAGACGTTCAGGGAACGGTTTCTGGAGCAGTATTATCCTCGTTCTTTTCGAGACGCCAAGGAGGCGGAGTTTCTGCAGCTCCAGCAAGGGAATATGACAGTGGCAGAGTATGAACGGAAGTTCCAGATGTTGTCTCGGTTTGCTCCTGCTTTTGTGGCCACTGAAGCCGAGAAGTGCCGTAGGTTTGAGTTGGGCTTGCGAGGTGAGATTCGAGCCATAGTGACGGCTGGATCTTTTACTACTCTCCGAGACTTGTCGGATGCTGCGGTGCGAGTTGAGGCTAGTTTGCCGGTGCGACGCCAGGAACCATCTATTCCTGGAGCTTCGAGCCAGCGGACACCGAAAAGGGGTAACTTCGGTGGATCGTCCTCGTCGGGCGACGATCATTTTGGTAGGCCTGGCAGTGCCCAGAGTTCAGGATTTTGGGGTTACCGAGCACCGCCGACTCCGCAAGCGAGTGCGACGTCGGTAGCGTCTACGGGGAGACCGAGCAGTGGACCAGGTTGGAATGTGTGTTTCTACTGCGGGGAGCGAGGTCATTTCCGACGTGAGTGTCCACTGTTGCCACAAGAAGGTGGTGTAGGCAGAGGAGTAGCGGAGTCCGGGCAGAGTACAGCGTCAGGGACAGCCAGCCCGAGAAGAGGTGGTGGCACAGCCACGAGTAGTTCGAGAGGACGTGGTAGAGCGTCGGGATCTCAGGCCCGGGTGTTCTCGATGACTCAGCAGGAGGATCAGTCGACACCAGATGTGGGGACAGGTACTTGTTTTACTTGGGTTGTGCTGTCGGTTTGGTTGTTGGATCTCAGGGTAGAGTCTAGAAGTTTTTCCTAGAGGACTTGGAGTGGTATAGTGAGTTCCGTAGGAGGGTGACGGAAGGTATAAGAGAGGAGTGACTATAACTGATCGATATGAGGTTATTGAAGGAGAGAACCCACAAGCTAGAGTTTGCCTTTAGGACTTTGTAGATTTCTTCCGATATTGGCCGAATTAGCAGTCGAGGGAGTTAGGTGTTCGATTGTCTGGGTTAGTAGTCGAGTTGGTTTGGGAAGATCGGGTGGTTGTATACGAGGATGTACTCTATGACTTCTGTCGGGTACTGTGTGAAATAAGGTATTTTCTAATACCTTCGTTTTCTGTTCACAGAGTTTCCCTTGCGTACACCATGCAGCTGTTACATAGCTAGGGTTGACCGTGGTAACCATAGTTGGGGATGGTGTGCAATACCCAAGGTGGAGATGATAGACAGGAAACCCAGGAGAAGTTGTTGTTGACTGAGTGTTGATTACCGGGTAGGAGACCCAAGGTGTCGGGAACTAGCTGTGGAATTTCGGGGACGAAATTCTTTTTAGGTGGGTAGATTGTAACAACCCGTCCCGAGAGCCGGGATTAAGATAGTGATTAAGGTGGGATTAGTAGGGTGAATCGGCGGTTAGGTGGTCCCGATAGGTCCGTAAGCGTAGAATGACGATTTTGCCCCCGGTTCGGGAAAATGTTGACTTTTAGTTCGGGTGGTAAAATTAGGGTTGACCAGTGACCAGGACGTAGTTTAGGACGTCACGAATCCATAGGCAGGTGGCACGCCTGATTCCGACATCCGAGGAGGAAATTGTGATGTTCGGAAGGTCGAGGGCATAACCGTAATTAGGGGGGATAGTTGACTTTTTGAATAATCGAGTTTTGGTATGTTGACCTAGGGTGGTTAGATAGATTTCGTTGTCCTGAGTTCGATGACAGGCGACACGTACTCATCGGACTTACGAGGTGAGAGTTACGATCTAGGAAGTTTGGTAAAACCGTAAAAAAATGTGTAAAACAGGAGGGTATTTTGGTCTTTTTGGTTTCTGGGGATTTGTGCAGAGAAAGCAGAATGGATGGCTGGGATTTAACCAGGTGGGTTAAGGAATGGAGTGGATGGTGACACTTGGCAGGGGGCTAGAGGATTCTGGGAGAATCCTGTGTGTTCACGGTCCTAATTAATTGGGTGCATCCGTGTAGTTCGTGTTGGTGTGTGTTCAAAGAACAGAGAACAGAGGGTGAGAGATTGAGATCAATTGATCGATCTGGGTGCAAGGGTGAGTGAAGATTGAGTTGTGAGAGTGACAGGGAGGTAGGAGTGAGTTGCTGATCGGGTTTTGGTGGTGCAATCGTGCACGGCGGCACGGCGGAGGTGCGGAGAAGGTTTGGGGGAAAACAGGGAGCCTGAGAGTTCGAGGTGGTGGCTACGCCGTGAGGCGGCTCAAACCACGACTGTGGGACGTTCAGGAGGTTGCAGGGAGGCCAACGAGCACCGTGGTAGGCGGCGGTGCGCACGGCGGAGCTGAAATCGAAGGGTAAGCTTCCTTGCTCTGTTTTCCCGTGAAATTTCATTTGGAAAGTCGTGAGGTTTGGCTTAGAGTCGATGGTGAGTTCCACAATAACATCTCCAGTGGGTTTTCTGGCAATTCAACCTCTCAGTTTGGCATTCCTGAAGGATCCTCGGCCAATCAATGTGGTACCTCTGGTGGACTCTCAAACAACCTTAATCTCACTAACAAAGATTCTAGCATGCCTGTCTCTGTTCAACATGCCATGATGGCATCCGGTTCTGCTATGGTCTCTTCAGCTGGTTCTTCATCTATGCCATATTGGCTTGCAGACTCAGGAGCTTCTAACCATATGACAAGTGACATTCAACTTCTCAACAACATTGCCTCTTATCCTACCACTGATACAGTTACTATTGGCAATGGTGAGACTTTGCCCATCACACACAGTGGTCACTCAACACTTGGCATACTGGCACTATCCAATATACTGCTTATTCCCAAACTTAAGGCCAACTTACTTTCTGTTCATCAACTCTGTAAGAACAATAACTGCAGAGTTATACTTGATGAATCTGAATGCATTGTGCAGGAAAAGGTGCAGGGTCAAATACTATTCAGGGGATTGAGTAGGGGAGGGTTATATCCTCTTCCTTGTTTTTCTGGTACACCTAAGACACAACTCAGTTACAGTTCCAGCCCTTGTTCAGATCAGACACATGCTGCTGGGAAAGAGCAACTACAACACTCAGCTCTTATTGGGAAACAAGTTCAACATGAACTGTGGCATAGACGGCTGGGACATCCTTCCAATGAAATCACTCAGGTTATGTTACAAAAAACAGGTCTAGTCAATATAAATAAGTCCTGCACCAGCTCTCATCCTTGTCAAGCTTGTATAACAGGCAAGTTTACTAAACTTTCTTTTCCAATCTCCACTTCTAGAGCTAGTGAGCCATTTGCTTTAGTCCATTCTGATGTTTGGGGTCCTGCACCTCAACCATCGATAGAAGGTTACAGGTATTTTGTACTCTTTATTGATGACTGTACAAAATACACATGGATGTTCCCCATGATCAATAAAAGTGAAGTGTTTGGTCATTTTAAGACTTTCTTTGCCTTTGTGTTAACTCAATTTCAAGTTTCTGTGAAATGTTTGAGATCTGATGGTGGTGGAGAGTTCATGAGTATCAAATTTAAGGAGTTTTTGAGTGATAAAGGTATTATGCATCATGTCTCTTGTCCCTATACCCCTCAGCAAAATGGAATTGCTGAAAGAAAAAACAGGCATGTAAAGGAAACTGCTGTGACTATGCTTAAGCAGGCCTCTCTCCCAGACTGTTTCTGGTATCATGCATGTGCCTTGGCAATCTTCCTAATTAACAGAATGCCTACTGCCACACTACAGATGCAGTCTCCATTTGAGAAATTATATCAGAAGGTCCCTGATTTAGATGCTCTTAAAGTGTTTGGATGTGCTTGCTATCCTCTCTTGACTCAGTACAACACCAACAAGCTCATGGCCAAATCAAATCAGTGCATTTTTGTTGGTTTTGCTTTAGGGTACAAGGGTTTCATTTGCTATCATAGGAACACAGCCTGGTTTATTATATCTAGACATGTCATCTTTGATGAACACTGTTTTCCATATGCACTGTCATCCTCAGTACACAGTCCTCACCTCTCAGTCCATAGTTCTCAGCCCTTATCACCAAGTTACCAGGTTCCTATATCTGTTACTGGTTCCCCATCACCTTCAATACAAGAATGCCAGGGTGCTCCAGTCCAAGATTCACAAGATACTCCAGACCCTCCATCTCATCTAGTCAGCTTTCAGGAGCCTGAGCTCTCTTCACGACAATCAATACCTTTTATGGTTTCCACAGGTGCTTCATCTTCCTCAGCAGGTCCACAGATGCATAATTCTCAGCTCTCATCACCTAATTCCCAGGTTCCTATACCTGTTACTGGTTCCCCATCACCTCCAGTACAAGAATCCCAGGGTGTTCCAGGTTCTGGTTCCCCATCACCTTCAGTACAAGAATTGCATCTTTCTGCTGATCTTGTAATTACCTCTCCTACTTCTGTGCCCTTGTCTTCTGCACCAAATGATGAGTATCCCATTGATCCTTCCCCCATCTCTGCTGATTCTGGACCTAATCTGCTAGTTGATCTCACTGCTTTCTCTCCAGAACACCATACCTCCATTTATTTTGGGGAATCTACAGGTGCTGTCACAGTTAGTACCACTCCAGGAGAGGGCCTATCCATCCTTCTTGATACTACAGCTGACAAAAACAGTTCTAATCCCATTTCTGAGGCTAACATCTTGCATCCTATTGATGGCTTACCTGCTGTCTCTTCCAATGCTCATTGTAACGACCCGTCCCGAATTCCAGGATTAGTTTAGTCACTAATCTTGATTAGTGAGGTTGAACGGTGGTTAGTAGGGCGGAATCGGACAAATTGTGCAAAATGATCGTTTTGCCCCTACGTGGGCAAAATGTTGACTTTTGTTCGGGCGGTCAAATGGACTTTGACCGATGACCGTGACGTAGTTCGGGACGTCACGAGTTCATAGACAGGTGGCACGTTCGATTCCGACATTCGTAGAGAAAGTTATGAGATTCGGAAGTTGAGGGGTATTTTGGTAATTTGGCATGTTAGGGGTCAAATGTTGACTTTTTGATCAGGAGGTCCGATGGGCGAGGGCCAAGGACCATTACATAGGTATCGTCGATACGAATCCAACGACAGGCGGCATGCCGAAATCGGAGTTCCGACGACGACGTTATGGTCAAGGAAACGAACTAACGAACCGAGGCCGGGATTAAAATAATAATATAATATTGAATAGTGACCGTTGACCCTACACACCTGGATGAGTGACAAGTGTCACTCATCCCTTGAAATCAGAATCCATGTTTTTGGGGGAGACCTCATGATGATATTTAATTAATTTTTAATTAATTAATTAATCTTTTATTTCCATTAATCTCCATATTTTCCTTAACCGTGTACAACCAAATCCAATACTCTCCCAACCAATTCCTCTCCCATTGCTGAACCTGAGAGTGTGAATTTGTGAGCAATTTGAGAGTGATTTCAACTGGGTAAACACGAGAGATTGACAGTGAGGAGGAACTGAGAATTCGAAAGATTAAGTTTTGGGAGGGAAAATCAAATTGGACGAATTGAGCTGCGATGATCGAATTGGAGGTTACAAACATCTTCCTGAGGTTGTGACGAGTCGATCCACATCAAAAACGAGAAGGATTGGTGCCGTTTTGGCTCTGATCGAGCTTGGTGACAGAGGAAGAAATCGAGGCTGAGTCGTGGAGTTTGGGGCTGTGATTGACTCAATTGATATGGGGAAATGATTTCTCATGATCCCACGATGCTTCTGGGATCATCAATTGAAGGAAACCGGCTGAGATCGATGAAACTCCATGGTTGCACAGTGGACGGTGTTCGTACTTGTGTCGTGATCATTTACTGATCAAACGACGGAATTGATGTGGGGGAATTGTTCCTCGTGGTCCACTAATGCTTCTGGTTGAACCAATTTGGGGAAATCAATCGAGATTGAAGGAATCCCATGATTGAACAGTGACCGGAGTGTTCTTCGTGGAATCGATGGAATTTGGGTAAGTTATCGTGTAATTGATGTTACAGACTTATAATTGGACTTAAAACGAAGCTAATGGAATGATTAATTGAAGGAATTAGGATCGAATTGACAGGATTGGAACCGGGTTGTGTCGCGGGTGAATTGGACCCGTTTACCAGACAAACGGGTTGGGCTGGTGACACTGTAGCAGGCGCGTGGGTTTCACGCGCAGCCACTCACGGCGGCGCGTGGGCACAAATCTCGAGGTGAGGTCAACATGACTTCTGTCCTATTTAATGTAACGGACATTTTGGAATTGGTTTCGTGTCGATCGGACACCGTCTCGATAGTGTTCGGGATGTCCGAAGGTTTTAAATTAAGTTTAAAAATAAGTAAAAATGCGGGAAAATTACGGGACTTTGATAGGATGTTAATGATGAGGTTAGTGACCCTCTAATGTGATTTGGACAGGATTGGGAGTCCCGGTGATAGTGGTGTGGCCCGGGAGGGCCAGTGGCACGCGAATCGAGGCACACGGTTAAAACGGTCTGTGAGTGGACTTTGGTTTTATAAATTCTATGCATGCTTAAATGTTTTATATGGATTATGGTTGTGATTGTGTGATGTTGATTTGGTTGTTGGTAAATTGTACGGTTTCACGTATTTCGAGGCGATTTACGTGCTTGCACGTAAATCGAGGTTTTCTGGTTTTACATGGATTTTCCATATTTATGACTTGGATATAATGTGATGAAATGGTTTTGAAATTGGAAATATGAATTCGGGCTTGAGGCCCAATTATGTTGGAAATTTCGAACTTGGAGTCCATTTGAATATCAGGCCGGGGGCCCAGTTGGTTAATGAAATCGGGCCAGGGGCCCAGTTGGTATGAAATCGGGCTGAGACCCATTTGAGTTATGTTATCGGGCCAGGGGCCCAGTTGATTTACGAATTCGGGCCGTGGGCCCAGTTGGTTTATAAGTCGGGCTGCGGGCCCAGTTGGTTTACAAATCGGGCCGTGGGCCCAGTGGTTCATAAAATCGGGCATGAGGCCCAATTGGATTATAATGGTGATTTCGGGTCAGGGACCCTATATTTAATAATTGTGATTTTGGGTCAAGGACCCTAAATGGAATTATGTGGTTTTATGGAAATTTCGGGCAGGGCCCAATGGTAATAATGTGATAAAAGGATTTAATATAACTGTTTTCCATATACCATCTGGACACAAGGATATATGATGGTCTCCTCCAGATGTCTGGGACACTGGGGAAGTCACGGTGCATTGCCTGCGAGGGGTCATTATACGGAGCAGCCGGACCGTATGATGACTCAGGAGCAGGATTGATATGATTGACGTCAGGGACGTCAGACATCAGGGATGTCAGATATATGGACCCGGAGAGACCCCGGGCAGCACGCGTAGCTTATGAAACCGTGAGATATGACGTCAGGGACGTCTAGCGTCTGGGACGCTAAGCATCTGGGATGCTGGTGATGGTAATGGTAAAATATGGTTTAATGAATAAAATGGCTTATTGGTTGGATATGTGTTATGTGGTAAAAATGGATTATTGGTTATGAAATGGTATGTCGGGTCAGGGACCCTAAATGGTTTTGGATTTTGAATTGATGTTCATTTATGGTCGTGGGTGGTGACCCACATGGTTTTAATATGTATGGTGGTGGTATTCCACAGTTTTGGGCTGAGTTCCCACACTTGGTTTTTGGTTAACGGTTTTTGGGCTAAGGCCCTAATGGCTCGGTTGAGCAAACGTTTTGGTTACTGGTTTTTGGTGGCATGCATATGTTTTTATTGGAGGGCATAAATGTCTTATAAATGTATTTGGTAAACTTATTGGTTTTTGTCCACTCACAGCTTTTGGTTTTAATGCCCTTCAGGTTGATCACGGATGCGTTTGCAGCAGGGACTGGGACATTGCACACCTCCTCCATCGATCCTTGCGCACTCTGGATGCCCCGTTGGGCAGTGGCTCTTGGTTATCCCTTGTCTGACACCCCTTGTTGGACGGGAGCAGGGCACATTCCACGGTAATCCCGGGGGGATTGGGATTGGTCCTGTCAACTTGGTATCAGAGCACGGTTGCTCTATTTGTGCGCGCAGGTCGAGGGTGTGATGTCTCATTGGGCTGTAACTCGTTATCAACCTGATAGATAGTGTTTGGGTTTGGATAGTGGATGGAGTGTGATTGGCCCGATACGCCGTGCATTAATGTGATTCGACCCAAGTGGGGTTGATTGTGGTGAACTGGTATTGTGGGACCGACGGTTCGGTCATGTAATATTAAATTGTTGTGCTGCTAGGTGCAGCCAGGTTCGGGGAACCTCATTTGAGTAATGGTCTAAAATGTGAATCCTTGTGGTGGTTTCTAGTGTGAGGGATGTTGGTTCATCGGAGTTGGCCGATGACCTAGTGGTGGAACCCACGTTGATGAGATGGTAGGATTGGATTTGACGTCTATTCGATGTCTAGACCGCGGGGTCGGTCAGGTTGTGGATTTTATATTACGGAGATGTAACGACCCGTCCCAAATTTCATGGTTAGATTAGTGACTAATCACGATTAGTGAGGCTAATCTGTGATTAGTAGAGCGAAATCGGACGAGCGGTGCGAAATGACCGTTTTGCCCCTGATGGTGGCAAAACGTTGACTTTTTAATCGGGCGGTCAAATGGACTTTGACCGATGACCGTGACGTAGTTCGTGACGTCACGAGTTCATAGACAGGTGGCACGTTCAATTCCGACGTTCGAGGAGGAAGTTATGACGTTCGGAAGTTTAGGGGCATTTTGGTAATTTAGGTTAAATGGGGTCAAATGTTGACTTTTTGACCGGGAGGTCCGATGTCCGAGGGCCGAAGACCGTTACGTAGATAAGGACGATACGAATCCATAGACAGGCGGCACACTGAAATCGGACTTCGAACGGGAGAGTTATGGGTCACGGAAGTTCGATTTCACTATGCACGAACTTCGAGACGGGGACGTTTCGGCGAAATCTGATTGGGTGGATATTTTGGTGGGCCCCATGGATGAGTGACAAGTGTCACTCATCCCATTACTTTGATCCCCCAAAATGTGGATCTAAATAATTAAATATTATTATTTTAATTATTTTATAATTTAACCTAACAACTATTAATCCTAACCATCCATTTCAACCCTACCTTATAATCCTCACCATCAATCTCTCCTTCTCTCATCAGCCATCTCCTTCATCTTTGTTCATCCTTCCACCCGAAACCCCATAACACCATTTTCTCCATTTTCTTCCTTTTCCTTCAAAAACCAAAACACACAATCACACTTCACCATTCATCACTTGTATGAGCGGGGAATGACCATGGGGGAAGGGTGAAGGGCTGAGGACGGAAAGGGTGGACGGTGGCCCACGGTGGAGGACACGGCGGAGGAGAACCCGTGAGGTAAGGAAATTTCAAAAATTTGAAATTGGGTTTAATGGGTTTTACTCGATTCCATTAATTGGGTGAGGTTCCTAGGACTCCCAGGAGATGAATGGGATTGATTTCGAGGCATTAGACGGCCTGGAACAGCCGTGAACGGCGAGAGAAGTCACGGCCGCCATGGCCAAGCTCGAAGGTATGGTTTTTGATGTTTTCCTTCCATTTTAATGTCATAGGACTGTAGGTTAGGATTAGAGGATGAAAATGGGACAAACGGGAACGGTTTTGGTGGCCGGACGGCGGAGAACCGGCCGGGTCAAGCCGCGGGTCACGGCGACCCGGTTGCAGACATTCGGGTCGACCCGCGAGGAGGCAGGGATGACTGATGATGTCATCCTGATGACGTCATCATGTCAGGGATGACGTCATCATGTCAGATCTGACAATGTCAGACTGACATGTCAGATAGTGGGCCAATGGGAGCGTGACACGTGTCACTGTCAGGGGCTGTCAGTGATGACGTCATGCTGACGTCAGCGATGACGTCAGCAGGTACTGTAGCAGGCGCGTGAAGCCCACGCGCAGCCACTTCAGGCGGCGCGTGAGGGCGCGTGGCAGGGAATCTGGGGAAGGTTCCAACATACGAAATCATCTATTCGATGTAACGAACATTTTGGGACTGTTTCGTGTCGATCGGACACCGTCTCGATATGTTTCGGAGCATCGGAAGGTTTAGGTTCGGGATTAAAAATAGTTAAAAATACGGGAAAATTACGGGGCTTTGGTAGGAGGTTAATTAAGTAGTTAGTAACCTTCTATTACGATTTGGACAGGTTTGGGAGTCCCGGTGACGGTGATCGGCTCGGGGAGCCGTATGGCACGCAAATCGAGGCGGCAGCTCGGACGGTCTGTGAGTGGACCTTGTTTTCTAAATTGGTGCATGCATAAATGTTTATTATATGTTTTATTACTTGTTTGATGATGCCATGGGTGCATTTGTATGTGGTTACGTATAAGCACGTATTTCGAGGTTTCAGCCTTATACGGTGCTTATACGGGTCTGTATTTCTTTATTGATTTAAATGAACTGAATTTGGATTTCAAAATGATAAACTCGGGTATGAGACCCATTTGGTTTTGTCTCGGGCATATGACCTCAGATTCCGGGCACGGTGCCCAGTTGGTGTCCTATGTTCGGGTACGAGACCCAGTCACTTTACGGTTTTGGATTTCAGGTCAGGGAACCTTAAATGGATTTCCCGGTTCATGACGGTTTATGGGAACCGGCATGAACTCTTAATATGGTATCATGGTTCATGACGGTTTATGGGAACCGGCATGAACCCTTGTTGGTTATTACGGTACATGACGGTTTATGGGAACCGGCATGTTACCTGGTTATGTTATTACAGTACATGACGGTTTACGGGAACCGGCATGTTACCTAATTATGGATATTATGGATCATGACGGTTCAGGGGAACCGGTCATGAATGTTTATGTTATGTATATATATGTTCGTCTACCTTCCTTTACTTCTATTATCTCCTCCGGAGAGGGTCGTTGGCCTGGGTGGACCCCGGAGTAGTCACGGAGCACCGACTGAGTGGAGTCACCCCCAGTTGGGTTCCTTACTCTCAGGAAGGCTATGATTACTATTACCTCGGGTAGGGTCAGTGGTCTGCGGACATTGATCTTGACTTTGAGAAGACTCGGATTGAGACCTGGGTAGCACGCGCGTGGCTTTGGATACCGTGACGGGATTGGTTGTGTGACTTATATATATGTATGTGATGGATATATGATATATGATATGTGGTGTGTACAGGTGTGCACAGGATTTGGGCAGTGGCCCGTATGGTCGTTTTTATTGTGGTCCTTTCGACCTTAGTTTATATCTGCTTTGGGCTTAGTCCCACATATGGTTGTTTTGGATAAATGGTTTTCGAATGCATGCATGCTTTTTAGTGGAGGGTACAAATGTCTTCCTTATTAAATGTTTTTATAAACTCTTTGTTTTGTCCACTCACAGTTTTTAATGTTTTGACTGCCCTTCAGGTTGACATCGGATGTGGGCTGTAGCAGAGATCGAGATATCACATGCCTCCTCCGATCCTGGCGTACTCTGATAGCCCGGGAGGGCAAAGGTCGGAAATATCCCTTGTCTGACACTCCGTGTCAGACGGGAGCAGGGTCATCTCGCACTAATCCCCGGGGGATTGGGATGGGTCCTGTCAACGTGGTATCAGAGCGGGGTGTCTCTATTCGAGCAACCGCGGAGCTCTTGGAGTATGTATGCTGGTCGAAGATGTGATGTCTCATTGGGCTGCAGTCCGTGGTCAACCTGATTATCGGGGTGCCGGTACGATAGTTAGTAGGATTGGCAAGCCTTGGTTCGGCACTCGATGCCGGGGTTGCCATGGTTCTGTCAGGGTTAGCAGAGTGGAACCCTACGGAAGGCTTAACGTAGTATTACGTTAGAGTTTTGGATCGTGAGACGGTTAGTTGGGATCGTCTTCACGATGTCGTAGGATCGATTTCGACGACTGGTTAGGAGTTTTGACCATTAGATGGTCAGATTATGTTGAGTTAAATGGATTTACTGCAAGTTGGCAGTTAGCAACCGGATTCGAGGAATCCGAGTTGGAGTGTTGGTAGGATTGGATTGACGTCTTTATGATGTCGGACCGCAGGGTCGGTCCGATTGTTGATTTTACTGCTTTTCGCAGGTGGGTTCAGGGAACTCTAGGTGTGATCGTGGAACCCTACCGTATGTGTATGGTTCGGAAATGGGAGTTGACTGGTGGTTTGACTTGGACGACTATTCGGATTTGTCGGATTTGGATTCGTTAGTCGGTCTAGTCATGTCAGCTTGTATTAGGACTGCACTTCGCAGTCAGGGTTGTACGTATCGATTAGACCGAGTTGGTTGTCGTGCTACTTCAGTTGTGGGTTGGTGCAACTAAGGTCGTGGATGACCTGGTAGACGACAATGGTTTAGTCAAGTTACGACAGGATAGAGATTGTTGGACAAGTTACCAGGGTTGGTACTTGTCGATGGAATCCCTGAGTGGGATACAAAGTAGTTAGTACGGGCGATTGATTCTGTTGGATACGGAGTCTGGATATAGCGATGTCTGGTAGTTAGGTCTGCACGAGTCTGTGGAAGGCACTACTACCGAGAGTGGTTGTAGCTGTGGTTGTTGGGAATCGAGGATGTTCAGGGGACGTTTCCTTTTCTCGTATGAGTTGTCAGGATGAGTGTACTCATAATTGTTGGGTACGAAGGAGGCAGAGTTTCTCCTATTCGAGCAGAGGTGCGGGGTCGTCGCTCGGTGTGAGCGGAGATCCAGGGTTGTCAGTTTGCACATGGTGTGCTAGTGTTAGTACTGATGCTAGTGTGGATGCTTGTGTGTTGATGCTGACAGGTGATGATATTGGTACTAGTGCTGGTGCTAGTGCTGGTGATTGTGATGACGTTGAGTCACGAGTCGGGATGTGGCTCTGACGAGATGGGCATATGTTGGGTATCTGTGGTTCCAGAGTGGACCTCAGATAAGGTTAAAGTGGTTAGGGGACACGTGGTTGATGTCCGGGTATGTTGTTTCCAATCTTGTTGGAACTTCGGAATCGCGAGAGGTTGCGATTGAGGTGATGAGTGGAATGCGGGTTTTCCGCATTGGTAACGGGTATGTCGAAGTCGTTTTGGGTGACTTCTCAGGTTCTACCATAAATGATGATGGTGGATGACGTTGATGATATAGATGATGGTTGGATCACTAGTACACTGATCGTGTATTGGTTGGTGGACCCGGGATTTGTTTTGGGTCATTAAGTGGAGTTGAGTATATCGAAGTTAGGTGACTGAGATTTCTCAATTCTGCTTGGTGGCAGACGATGTTGAATTACGTGGCGTGGTGAGTGCAGCGAGTTTTGGTTGCATTCACATATGATGAATTTTGGTGTCATCGTGTTGGATCGTTCTTGGTTTTCCACGGTGGAATGCCAAGGATCGATACGAGGTAATCAGTGAGAACCCACAGTCTCGGCGTGTCTCGTCGTAGACTAATCTATTTAAGATGTGGGAAATGGTCAAGGACTTTGGTTGGCGTGACGATCCTCGATCGTGACGTCTATGGTCGGTTGACGTAGTGTTGGATCTGGATCGTGATTTGGGTATCCAGATAGGTGGAGAGTTTATTACTCTTACTTGGATGTTGAGTGGAGCATGATGGGACTGAACTTCTTTTCGAGGTAAATCCCATATGGCTTATTACTCGCCTGAGTAGTTGTCCGATGAGTAGGTGTCTGACGAAGTCGGATTTTGTCTGACCTAGTGTTGTGTTGATGTTGGGATTGACTTCCCTATGAAGTCAATCGATCGTATGGTAGAATCGGTTGAGTGGGTAACCGATAGGTTTGATTTTGGTACGTCTCGGTAGACGTGAACGATATTTCAGGTTTTGGAATCAGATTTCTGGATGACGATTCAGGATTTGATTTTGGAACTTGAAAGAGGATTTCTGTATTTGGGTTTTGGAATCAGATTTCTGGATGACGATTCAGGATTTGATTTTGGAACTTGAAAGAGGATTTCTGTATTTGGGTTTTGGAATCGGATTCTGGGTGACGATTCAGGATTTGATTCTAGAGCTTGACTATAGATTTTTTTTTATGGATTTGGGTTCGGAATGGTTATTCCTAATACTAGTTTACGGAATGATGATTTCGGATTTGAATTTGGACATGATTATGGATATGATTTCTGGGTTTGGATTCGGGATTTCTTACGAAATTGCGGATTCGGATTCGGATTTGGAAATAGATAATGGGTTGGAGTTTTGATTTGTCTAGATCGGACAGATGGACTCCATAATTGAAACGTGATTGACTACAACCTAGGTGGTTGTAGGCTGATTGATGGGTAGATGTACGTACCTGGTTCGTTGTTCGAGGTACGACATCGGGCAGACTTGGGATGTCTGGTGACGGTATATAGGTTATACGGTGGTGCGTTGGAGAGCGTATTGGTAGTCGGATTGGTTCTGATACCATCAGATTAGTTGAGGACGTGGACTGGACATTGGATACTGTGCATTGGGTCATGGTATTTCTAATGGGTCTAGTTGCACACAGGTCGAGTGAAATGCTTGTGGTTAGTGTAACCACGAGTGTGTGTCATAGCAGTTTGCGACTGACGACTGTCAAGTGGTGACAGTTTGTAGGAGGTGTCAGCGTGGATCATGGTGTGAGGTCTGATGACTCCCAGTGGGAACAGACGTCAGGATAGTTAGTGGTTGAGCAAGGAACCGTCTAGTTGGTTGTGTCAGCGAAACGGTAGATCTGATAAGTGGGATCAGTTCGGAGCGTACGACTTCTGTCATTCGACGTGGTCAAATGTAGTCGATACGATGAGAGCGTTAGTGGTACGTCTAGTTACAAACGAGGTTTATGTTGACTAGTGGGTGTACTAGGGTACACGTGTTTTGCGGTCGATTCTACTTTCCACGAGGTGGTTGTGGAATCAGGATAGTGGTTTTCAAGAACGAAACTAATTAAGGAGGGAAGAACGGTTAGATTAGGTCGGTTGGAATTTCGAGGACGAAATTAATTAAGGAGGGAAGGTTGTAACGACCCGTCCCAAATTTCATGGTTAGATTAGTGACTAATCACGATTAGTGAGGCTAATCCGTGATTAGTAGAGCGAAATCGGACGAGCGGTGCGAAATGACCGTTTTGCCCCTGATGGTGGCAAAACGTTGACTTTTTAATTGGGCGGTCAAATGGACTTTGACCGATGACCGTGACGTAGTTCGTGACGTCACGAGTTCATAGACAGGTGGCACGTTCAATTCCGACGTTCGAGGAGGAAGTTATGACGTTCGGAAGTTTAGGGGCGATAATTTAGGTTAAATGGGGTCAAATGTTGACTTTTTGACCGGGAGGTCCGATGGCCGAGGGCCGAAGACCGTTACGTAGATAAGGACGATACGAATCCATAAACAGGCGGCACACTGAAATCGGACTTCGAACGGGAGAGTTATGGGTCACGGAAGTTCGATTTCACTATGCACGAACTTCGAGACGGGGACGTTTCGGCGAAATCTGATTGGGTGGATATTTTGGTGGGCCCCATGGATGAGTGACAAGTGTCACTCATCCCATTACTTTGATCCCCCAAAATGTGGATCTAAATAATTAAATATTATTATTTTAATTATTTTATAATTTAACCTAACAACTATCAATCCTAACCATCCATTTCAACCCTACCTTTTAATCCTCACCATCAATCTCTCCTTCTCTCATCAACCATCTCCTTCATCTTTGTTCATCCTTCCACCCGAAACCCCATAACACCATTTTCTCCATTTTCTTCCTTTTCCTTCAAAAACCAAAACACACAATCACACTTCACCATTCATCACTTGTATGAGCGGGGAATGACCGTGGGGGAAGGGTGAAGGGCTGAGGACGGAAAGGGTGGACGGTGGCCCACGGTGGAGGACACGGCGGAGGAGAACCCGTGAGGTAAGGAAATTTCAAAAATTCGAAATTGGGTTTTAATGGGTTTTACTCGATTCCATTAATTGGGTGAGGTTCCTAGGACTCCCAGGAGATGAATGGGATTGATTTCGAGGCATTAGACGGCCTGGAACAGCCGTGAATGGCGGGAGAAGTCACGGCCGCCATGGCCAAGCTCGAAGGTATGGTTTTTGATGTTTTCCTTCCATTTTAATGTCATAGGACTGTAGGTTAGGATTAGAGGATGAAAATGGGACAAACGGGAACGGTTTTGGTGGCCGGACGGCGGAGAACCGGCCGGGTCAAGCCGCGGGTCACGGCGACCCGGTTTCAGACATTCGGGTCGACCCGCGAGGAGGCAGGGATGACTGATGATGTCATCCTGATGACGTCATCATGTCAGGGATGACGTCATCATGTCAGATCTGACAATGTCAGACTGACATGTCAGATAGTGGGCCAATGGGAGCGTGACACGTGTCACTGTCAGGGGCTGTCAGTGATGACGTCATGCTGACGTCAGCGATGACGTCAGCAGGTACTGTAGCAGGCGCGTGAAGCCCACGCGCAGCCACTTCAGGCGGCGCGTGAGGGCGCGTGGCAGGGAATCTGGGGAAGGTTCCAACATACGAAATCATCTATTCGATGTAACGAACATTTTGGGACTGGTTTCGTGTCGATCGGACACCGTCTCGATATGTTTCGGAGCATCGGAAGGTTTAGGTTCGGGATTAAAAATAGTTAAAAATACGGGAAAATTACGGGGCTTTGGTAGGAGGTTAATTAAGTAGTTAGTAACCTTCTATTACGATTTGGACAGGTTTGGGAGTCCCGGTGACGGTGATCGGCTCGGGGAGCCGTATGGCACGCAAATCGAGGCGGCAGCTCGGACGGTCTGTGAGTGGACCTTGTTTTCTAAATTGGTGCATGCATAAATGTTTATTATATGTTTTATTACTTGTTTGATGATGCTATGGGTGCATTTGTATGTGGTTACGTATAAGCACGTATTTCGAGGTTTCGGCCTTATACGGTGCTTATACGGGTCTGTATTTCTTTATTGATTTAAATGAACTGAATTTGGATTTCAAAATGATAAACTCGGGTATGAGACCCATTTGGTTTTGTCTCGGGCATATGACCTCAGATTCCGGGCACGGTGCCCAGTTGGTGTCCTATGTTCGGGTACGAGACCCAGTCACTTTACGGTTTTGGATTTCAGGTCAGGGAACCTTAAATGGATTTCCCGGTTCATGACGGTTTATGGGAACCGGCATGAACTCTTAATATGGTATCATGGTTCATGACGGTTTATGGGAACCGGCATGAACCCTTGTTGGTTATTACGGTACATGACGGTTTATGGGAACCGGCATGTTACCTGGTTATGTTATTACAGTACATGACGGTTTATGGGAACCGGCATGTTACCTAATTATGGATATTATGGATCATGACGGTTCAGGGGAACCGGTCATGAATGTTTATGTTATGTATATATATGTTCGTCTACCTTCCTTTACTTCTATTATCTCCTCCGGGGAGGGTCGTTGGCCTGGGTGGACCCCGGAGTAGTCACGGAGCACCGACTGAGTGGAGTCACCCCCAGTTGGGTTCCTTACTCTCAGGAAGGCTATGATTACTATTACCTCGGGGTAGGGTCAGTGGTCTGCGGACATTGATCTTGACTTTGAGAAGACTCGGATTGAGACCTGGGTAGCACGCGCGTGGCTTTGGATACCGTGACGGGATTGGTTGTGTGACTTATATATATGTATGTGATGGATATATGATATATGATATGTGGTGTGTACAGGTGTGCACAGGATTTGGGCAGTGGCCCGTATGGTCGTTTTTATTGTGGTCCTTTCGACCTTAGTTTATATCTGCTTTGGGCTTAGTCCCACATATGGTTGTTTTGGATAAATAGTTTTCGAATGCATGCATGCTTTTTAGTGGAGGGTACAAATGTCTTCCTTATTAAATGTTTTTATAAACTCTTTGTTTTGTCCACTCACAGTTTTTAATGTTTTGACTGCCCTTCAGGTTGACATCGGATGTGGGCTGTAGCAGAGATCGAGATATCACATGCCTCCTCCGGATCCTGGCGTACTCTGATAGCCCGAGAGGGCAAAGGTCGGAAATATCCCTTGTCTGACACTCCGTGTCAGACGGGAGCAGGGTCATCTCGCACTAATCCCCGGGGGATTGGGATGGGTCCTGTCAGGAGAGCTGTTTGGTTCGGTTGAACCATAGGGTGTGATTGTGGAACCCTAGTGTTAAAAAGGTAAACCTTAATTGTGGCTAGTGGATGAGAACTTGTGCTGCGACGAGCGGCTGAGGTCATGGATGACCATGTGGATGGCTCTGGTGAGTTTAGGCAGAACTATGGGATTCGATTTACGGATACGGTTCTGAGATAAATTATGGAATCCCGTGTTGGATCGGGTATTGGCGTGATGTGTGGATGCGGATCTCGATAGCAATGACAGTTAGTCGGAAGTCATATGGAGATGACTGGCTATCGAGGGTAATTGGTGTGGTTATAATACTTGGGGATCAGGGGACGTTCGGGCAACGTTCATTTTCCTGATGTGGATTGTCAGAATAGTGGTACCCATAGTCGTGAGGTACGGGATCGTCGTTCGGTATGAACGGAGATCCAGGGTTGTCGTATTTGCACACGGTGTGCAAGTATGAATGTTTGTGGGTTGGTACTTTTGTGCTGATGCTAGTATGGATGCCTGTGTGCTGATACTAGTGTTGTTGATAGTGTGTTGGTGCTGGTACTAGCGCTGGTGCTAGTGTCGGTAATGGTGTTGACGATGAGCCACAAATTGGGTGTGACTCCGTCATGATGAACATATGTTCGGTCCTTGAGATTCGGTAGTGGTTGAGTGATGGACTGTATGGGATCCAGTTAAGATTGTGATGTGTTGGGATAAGTTCCAATAGTGGTGAGATAACCAGTAAGGAGTGGATTAAAAATGGTATAATTGAGACTTGGGTAATCTTGGGATGACGTCCCCTACGTCATGATAATTGGTGGATTTGGGGGAGTTGTTGGAAATGATTAAAACTGGAAAAGACGAGGAAAAACCATTAGTGGTATAAAGGTAGGAATTTGTAATTGAGAACTTGGAAAACCGAGTGTTGAACCTGTAAAGGTCGGGATGTGCGAACGGAACAATAAAGGATTGATTGTGGACACGGGGTTGTCCAAGTGAATTGAGGAGGTAGGAAGTCTAGTGGTTAGACTTGACGTCTTGTTGGGAGCATGTATGTTTCCAACATGGTTGGAACCTTAGTGTCGAGGAGAGTTGTGATTGGGGAACGAGAGTGGTGCTCGTTTTTGGTGATTGGTATTCCGAAGTCATTGGGGTTGACTTCTTGCTTTCTGCCCTGGCAGACGTTGAGTGTAGTTACCAGTACGTTGAGCGTGTATTGGTTGGTGGGCCCAGGTGTAATTGCGGGTCATTAGGAGGAGCTACGTATTCGAAATTAGGTAAACGAGATTTCTCATTTTCTGCTTGGTGGCAGACGATGTGGTGTCACATGGCGTGGTGAGTGCAGTGAGTTTTGTTGCATCCACGTAGGATGAGTTTAGGCGTCATTATTTTGGATCATCCTTGGTTTTTCCTAGGTGGAATGACAAGGATCGATACGAACTTGGGTATGTGAGTCGAAATGACGGGATTGAACTTCTTTTCGAAGTGGGGCCCGTATGGTATTCTACTCGGGTGAGTAGGTTTACAAGGTAGTTGAATTTTGTCAACCTTAGACGTGTGGAGGTTGGATTGGCTTCCCTATGAAGTCAATCAAGTGTATTGAACGGGTAACCGATAGGTTCGGTTTTGGTGTGTCTTGGTAATTGTGAATGAGATTTCGGGATTTGGAATCGAATTTCTGGGTGACGATTCAGGATTCGATTTTGGAACTTGAAAGTATATTTCTGGATTTGGGTACGGAATGATTATTCCAAATGCTAGCTTACGGAATAATGATTTCGGATTCGGATTTGGATATGAATTAAAATTTGATGTCTGGGCTTGGATCCGGGATTTCTTACGAAATTGCGGATTCAGATTCGGAATTGGAACTAGATGTTGGGTGGAGTTTCGATTTGCCTCATGCTGGATTGGGCAAACGTACTCCATTATTGGAACGCGTTCGGCTATGACCTAGGTGGTTGTAGTCTGGTTATTAGGTAGATGTGTGTACTTCGTACATGGTTCGAGGTACAATACTTGTAGACTTGTGATGTCTAGTTACGGTATACGGGATATACCCGAGGTGTGTCGGTGAACGTGTTGGTAGTCGGATTGGTTCCGATACCATGGGATTGGTTGTGGACTGGACATTACTATGCAATGGGTCATGGTAATTCCGATGTGTTTAATTACACACAGGTCGTGTGAAATGTCGGTAAGGGTATTGGTGAGTCGAGTACGTTGGTGGCATGTGTAGCCACGAGTGAGTCTAGTGTCAGTTTTCGACTGACAACAACTGTGTGGTGACAGTTTGTCAGGATGTGTCAACATAGATCGTTGAGTGGGGTCAGCTGACTCCTAGTGGGAGTGGGAAAGGAACCGTCGAGTTGTTGCGTCAACGAGAGGGTTGATTTGACAAGTGGTGTCAAATTCGAAACAAGTAGTTTCAGTCATTCGACGGGGTCGAATGTAATCGTTACGTTTTGAGTACTAGTGGTACGTTTGGGCGTAGACAAGTTTTGTCTAAGTAGTTGGTGTACGGGTGTACACGTGTTGCGTGGTCGATTCCACTTTCCAGGGGGTGTTTGTGGAATCAGGATAGTCGAGTTTCGAGAGCGAAACTTATTAAGGAGGGAAGTACGTTGAGATTAGATCGGTTGGAATTTCGAGGACGAAATTTATTAAGGAGGGAAGGTTGTAACGACCCGTCCCGAATTCCAGGATTAGTTTAGTCACTAATCTTGATTAGTGAGGTTGAACGGTGGTTAGTAGGGCGGAATCGGACAAATTGTGCAAAATGACCGTTTTGCCCCTACGTGGGCAAAATGTTGACTTTTGTTCGGGCGGTCAAATGGACTTTGACCGATGACCGTGACGTAGTTCGGGACGTCACGAGTTCATAGACAGGTGGCACGTTCGATTCCGACATTCGTAGAGAAAGTTATGAGGTTCGGAAGTTGAGGGGTATTTTGGTAATTTGGCATGTTAGGGGCCAAATGTTGACTTTTTGATCAGGAGGTCCGATGGGCGAGGGCCAAGGACCATTACGTAGGTATCGTCGATACGAATCCAACGACAGGCGGCATGCCGAAATCGGAGTTCCGACGACGACGTTATGGTCAAGGAAACGAACTAACGAACCGAGGCCGGGATTAAAATAATAATATAATATTGAATAGTGACCGTTGACCCTACACACCTGGATGAGTGACAAGTGTCACTCATCCCTTGAAATCAGAATCCATGTTTTTGGGGGAGACCTCATGATGATGTTTAATTAATTTTTAATTAATTAATTAATCTTTTATTTCCATTAATCTCCATATTTTCCTTAACCGTGTACAACCAAATCCAATACTCTCCCAACCAATTCCTCTCCCATTGCTGAACCTGAGAGTGTGAATTTGTGAGCAATTTGAGAGTGATTTCAACTGGGTAAACACGAGAGATTGACAGTGAGGAGGAACTGAGAATTCGAAAGATTAAGTTTTGGGAGGGAAAATCAAATTGGACGAATTGAGCTGCGATGATCGAATTGGAGGTTACAAACATCTTCCTGAGGTTGTGACGAGTCGATCCATATCAAAAACGAGAAGGATTGGTGCCGTTTTGGCTCTGATCGAGCTTGGTGACAGAGGAAGAAATCGAGGCTGAGTCGTGGAGTTTGGGGCTGTGATTGACTCAATTGATATGGGGAAATGATTTCTCATGATCCCACGATGCTTCTGGGATCATCAATTGAAGGAAACCGGCTGAGATCGATGAAACTCCATGGTTGCACAGTGGACGGTGTTCGTACTTGTGTCGTGATCATTTACTGATCAAACGACGGAATTGATGTGGGGGAATTGTTCCTCGTGGTCCACTAATGCTTCTGGTTGAACCAATTTGGGGAAATCAATCGAGATTGAAGGAATCCCATGATTGAACAGTGACCGGAGTGTTCTTCGTGGAATCGTGGAATCGATGGAATTTGGGTAAGTTATCGTGTAATTGATGTTACAGACTTATAATTGGACTTAAAACGAAGCTAATGGAATGATTAATTGAAGGAATTAGGATCGAATTGACAGGATTGGAACCGGGTTGTGTCGCGGGTGAATTGGACCCGTTTACCAGACAAACGGGTTGGGCTGGTGACACTGTAGCAGGCGCGTGGGTTTCACGCGCAGCCACTCACGGCGGCGCGTGGGCACAAATCTCGAGGTGAGGTCAACATGACTTCTGTCCTATTTAATGTAACGGACATTTTGGAATTGGTTTCGTGTCGATCGGACACCGTCTCGATAGTGCTCGGGATGTCCGAAGGTTTTAAATTAAGTTTAAAAATAAGTAAAAATGCGGGAAAATTACGGGACTTTGATAGGATGTTAATGATGAGGTTAGTGACCCTCTAATGTGATTTGGACAGGATTGGGAGTCCCGGTGATAGTGGTGTGGCCCGGGAGGGCCGGTGGCACGCGAATCGAGGCACACGGTTAAAACGGTCTGTGAGTAGACTTTGGTTTTATAAATTCTATGCATGCTTAAATGTTTTATATGGATTATGGTTGTGATTGTGTGATGTTGATTTGGTTGTTGGTAAATTGTACGGTTTCACGTATTTCGAGGCGATTTACGTGCTTGCACGTAAATCGAGGTTTTTCGGTTTTACATGGATTTTCTATATTTATGACTTGGATATAATGTGATGAAATGGTTTTGAAATTGGAAATATGAACTCGGGCTTGAGGCCCAATTATGTTGGAAATTTCGGACTTGGAGTCCATTTGAATATCAGGCCGGGGGCCCAGTTGGTTAATGAAATCGGGCCAGGGGCCCAGTTGGTATGAAATCGGGCTGAGACCCATTTGAGTTATGTTATCGGGCCAGGGGCCCAGTTGATTTACGAATTCGGGCCGTGGGCCCAGTTGGTTTATAAGTCGGGCTGCGGGCCCAGTTGGTTTACAAATCGGGCCGTGGGCCCAGTGGTTCATAAAATCGGGCATGAGGCCCAATTGGATTATAATGGTGATTTCGGGTCAGGGACCCTATATTTAATAATTGTGATTTTGGGTCAAGGACCCTAAATGGAATTATGTGGTTTTATGGAAATTTCGGGCAGGGCCCAATGGTAATAATGTGATAAAAGGATTTAATAAAACTGTTTTCCATATACCATCTGGACACAAGGATATATGATGGTCTCCTCCAGATGTCTGGGACACTGGGGAAGTCACGGTGCATTGCCTGCGAGGGGTCATTATACGGAGCAGCCGGACCGTATGATGACTCAGGATCAGGATTGCTATGATTGACGTCAGGGACGTCAGACATCAGGGATGTCAGATATATGGACCCGGAGAGACCCCGGGCAGCACGCGTAGCTTATGAAACCGTGAGATATGACGTCAGGGACGTCTAGCGTCTGGGACGCTAAGCATCTGGGATGCTGGTGATGGTAATGGTAAAATATGGTTTAATGAATAAAATGGCTTATTGGTTGGATATGTGTTATGTGGTAAAAATGGATTATTGGTTATGAAATGGTATGTCGGGTCAGGGACCCTAAATGGTTTTGGATTTTGAATTGATGTTCATTTATGGTCGTGGGTGGTGACCCACATGGTTTTAATATGTATGGTGGTAGTATTCCACAGTTTTGGGCTGAGTTCCCACACTTGGTTTTTGGTTAACGGTTTTTGGGCTAAGGCCCTAATGGCTCGGTTGAGCAAACGTTTTGGTTACTGGTTTTTGGTGGCATGCATACGTTTTTATTGGAGGGCATAAATGTCTTATAAATGTATTTGGTAAACTTATTGGTTTTTGTCCACTCACAGCTTTTGGTTTTAATGCCCTTCAGGTTGATCACGGATGCGTTTGCAGCAGGGACTGGGACATTGCACACCTCCTCCATCGATCCTTGCGCACTCTGGATGCCCCGTTGGGCAGTGGCTCTTGGTTATCCCTTGTCTGACACCCCTTGTTGGACGGGAGCAGGGCACATTCCACGGTAATCCCGGGGGGATTGGGATGGGTCCTGTCACTCATCCTATGCTTACTAGAGCCAAACGAGGTATTTTTAAACCCAGATGTCTACTAGCAATTCACTCTCACCTCTCTATTGATCCAAGTCTCACTGAACCTCATTCCTACAAGGCTGCTCTTCAGTGTCCTGAGTGGAGGGCAGCAATGCACAGTGAAATGCAAGCCTTGAAATCACAGAATACGTGGACTCTGGTTCCTCCTCCTTCCAATCGAAATATAGTCAGCTGTAAATGGATTTTTAGGCTGAAAAAGAATGCAGATGGAACAATTGCTAGACATAAAGCACGTTTGGTGGCTAGAGGTTTCAGTCAAGCCCAGGGCATTGATTATGATGAAACCTTCTCTCCTGTCATTCGCCATACAACGGTTAGGTTGATGCTAGGCTTGGCAGCTCACTTTGGCTGGAAATTACATCAATTAGATGTCAAAAATGCTTTCTTGCATGGTCATCTGCTGGAGGAAGTCTACATGTCACAGCCTGTAGGATTTCTTGATCCTGATCACCCTGACTTTGTGTGCAAACTTGAGAAATCACTGTATGGATTAAAACAGGCCCCTAGAGCTTGGAATGACAGGTTCACCAGTTTTCTTCCTACCCTAGGTTTCTCTACTTCGTATGCTGATCCTAGTCTGTTCATCAAGAGTGAAGCTGGTTCCTTGGTTTATTTACTACTCTATGTGGATGACATCATCATCACCGGTAATGATCTGAGTATGGTTCACAATGTTAAAACAGCATTGCAGCAGGAATTTGAGATGACTGATCTTGGTAATCTGCATTACTTCTTGGGATTGGAAATCAAGTACCTACCAGCTGGTGGCTTGTTTGTTTCCCAATCCAAATATGCCAAGGATGTGGTGATCAAGGCAGGAATGACAAGCTGTAACACTCATCCTACACCTAGTCAAGTTGGGGCTAAACTATTTAAAGAAGGTCAGTGGCTCACAGATGCTGAGACTTCTTATTTCAGAAGCTTGGTGGGATGCTTGCAGTATCTCACTTTTACTCGACCCGACATTGCCTATAGTGTCAACACGGTTTGTCAGTTTCTTCAACAGCCCACTCATCAACACCTGATTGCTGCTAAGAGGATTCTGAGGTACATCCAAGGAACAATTGATCATGGCATTGTTTTGCAGGCTGCTTCACCAACAAACACAGGACTTCACCTTCAAGCTTTTGCTGATGCTGATTGGGCAGGAGATCCAAACAACAGGAGATCCACCACAGGTTTTGTCATTCTTCTCAATCAGTCTCCTATTTCCTGGTGCAGTAAAAAACAGCACTGTGTTAGTCGATCATCCACAGAAGCTGAATACAGGAGTATGGCTGACACCACCTCTGAACTTCAATGGCTCAAGCACGTATTCAAAGACTTACAACTTACTCTTGCTGAAGTTCCTTCACTCCACTGTGACAATATCTCTGCCCTTGCCCTTGCAACCAATCCCGTGCATCACTCCAAACTAAAACACATAGAGGCAGATGTTCATTTCACGAGGGAAAAAGTGAAAGATGGTTCCATCACTCTGCGTTTTGTTGCCTCTAAGCTTCAACTAGCAGATTTGTTCACAAAGGCTCTATGCTCACCTCAGCACAACTTCTTTTGTCACAGCTTGATGTTGTGTTCCCCCCATCAAGCTGAGGGCGGGTGTTTGGGTGATCAAGTAGCTAAGAACGAGTTTGGTGATAGTTTTGGTGATCAAGCTGCCCTGCAATCGGTTTCAAGCAGTAAGAAGCAATTAGAGGAGTTAGTTAGTTAGTTAGAACTGACTGTTTATGAGCTGTAGTCCATAGCCATGTGGCTCCTTTTCATAGGGTTAGCTAGTTTAGCACAGCTAAGAGTATATTAGCTGCTTTTTGCTCTCTTTCTAAACACTTTTTTCGTGACACCAAATACAATCAATTGTAAAGAAATTGAACCGTCTCCTTCTCTCTCTTTTCCATTCCTTCAATCTCTCTGAAGAGTCTTCAAAGGTTTTCAGAGAGTGCTACAGATAGAAACACACAAAAAAAAAAAATTTGGAGGACTTACTGCCACAAAATTTTGAGGCTTGAGGCAAGGGAGGCAACTTGTGGCAAAGAAGAACACAAGTGCAAGGAAGGCAACAACAAGGGTTTTTGGAATACTTAATTTATTTTTATGAATAATTCATTGTTAATTTCAATTATGTTTAGGGACTATTTTTATCATAGCTAGAGCTATGATGTAGCCATGATCACGAACGCTTAAACCTCAGTTTATTATTTTCAAGTATTTTTCTCATTATCATTTGATGTGTTTTTATCTTAATTTTAAGCTAGGTGATTGATCAACATTTGAATTATTGTTGAGATTATTGGATGTGAATTAGAACAGATGCCATGTTTAATTTAATATTAGCTTCTTGCAAATGTTTTCATGAATCTCTAGTAGTAGATGCCTTGCTCTAGGATTTGTGTGGTAGTACTATCAATTTCCTATGATCTTATTGAGTTCTTGTATGCTTGACTCGGCTGGATGCCATAGATGGTTAGTATTTTGGAATATGCATATCAATCTAGATGACATGGATGCTATGTAACTTAGGGAAATTGACCCTCAATGAGGGGAACGTCTTGTTAATAATTTTCTGTGGGATTTAAGTGAAGATTGGTTATGGTGAGTCGGAAGCTCTAGCGTCTCTCACATTTGGTTCATCATTCAATAACGTGACTATTGTTGTTTACCATCATTCACATTTTACTTTGTTGCTAGTTCTAATTTGATTTTTCAGATTTTCTATTTGATAATCAATCTTCATTCATCATAAGTGCAATTTAAATTAAGTTAGAGAATTAGAGTTGAATCAATCTCTGCAGAACGAATTTTGCTTGCTACTATATTATTTAACGATTCGTACTCTTGCGAGCATTGAAATTTTGAAACTTATTTGAGTTAAACTTGTCGACACTAACAATTGAATCAATACTCTCATTGTGTTTTTCTTCACTAGCTAGTCACTAGCGTTGTCATTTAATGTTATTCTTCTTCAATGTGTACCGGTGCGAGTTAGATCTTCGTGTAAGGTAGTGAAGTCGAGATTTAATATGTATTAAAGCATTTAGGTTTCTTGGGGCTTTGCAGCTTTTTATTAGTGTATCATAAAAAAAAAATTAATTAAAATGTTTAAATTTAAATTTTCCAATAAATTTTGAATAATTCGTGGTAAAATTCATGCATGAACTCTATTTCACTCAAATATGTTCAATCGGAACCAGACATCGTTTAATAATCGTTTAAAAAATATCTAATCCGAATCTGACTTGTTATTAATGAACTAGATAACTTGTGTAATTTATTTAATTAATTGGTCATATTCGAAATTCAATTAACGTATGTCATTTTTAATTTGTTTTAAATAATAAGATTTAATAAGTATATATGTATGTAAATAGATATATATATGTTAATGATTGATACGTTTATTAAACGGGTTAATATATAAATCATTATACGAGTTAATAGATTGACTCGAAATCTATTCATTTATTAAACGAGTTAATAAATCATTATACAGATTAATAAGTTGACCTGACACTACCTATTTATTAAACATCTTATAACGAATTAACTAAAAAATAATCTGAAATTATAATTATATAAGTTTTTTTTTTCCAAGATAATTATATAAGTTGAACTGAATAAATTTCGAATCGTAAAAAATTATTACCCTAAAATCTATTGAATTCACTACTTTAACAAAAGATCACATTTTATTGTCGTCAGATTGAAATATTGAAATGCTACAAATATAAAAAGCTTCAGATATTACTTTTCTTACTTTAAAATTTTGACTATTCATCAGAAAAATCCCTTCAAACTCTTTACGTGGTATCGTCGTATAGATAGCATTGAGATTGGGTTGGGACTCGGCATGACCTCCTCAGTTATGACGCATGAGACGAGAGTTTGGAATCACCTTTTCACACATCCTGACCCTATTAGCTGACTTTTTTACTGCTCTCTAAAAAACAGCTCTCTCTCCTCTCCAAAAAAAAAAACCTGACGTTGACCCTAGCAACTTTGAGGTGGAGGTTTCTCTGATTTTGATCTCAGTGGTAGATTTGATAGAAGTTTCCACCTCCCTTTCTATTTCACCTTCGTGTCTTCCTCTTCGTTCCCCTATTTCCCCCTTATCTCCTCCTCGATTTTATTTGCGGTTTCCCCTTCCTTCTTCGTGAACTGATGGAGATTGGAGATGAATTGTAGTCTATCTCGGCGTCCTTCGCCGGTCGTTCATTCCTTATGGTCGCTTATGGTTTTTTCTTTCTTTTCGGTTTATGTTTACTTTGCCCGTGCTATTTCTTCCCATTCCACCACCATTTCTCTTGACCCATATGCATTCCAAACTCCATCCTCACTGCTCATCTTACTTATGGATTTTGTTTTCCTTATCCTTTGTCTACTCCTATGGACACCGTCGCTTCTGTTCTAATCTTTCTATCCCTCCCCATATCTATGCCTTCTTTTATTCGGGTGGTTGGATTGTGTACTTTGATGGTAAATCTTGACCAAACTAATCACTTGAGTATACTAGTTTTTGGTGGCTCTGTGCTTCCAACCCATCCTCTACATATCGATCTTATTGGTTTCAGTCTTGTTCGTGCTTTGTGGTGGTGGCTGCTTCTTCGGTGGTGGCGGTTGTTGGAGCTCCATATAATTGATAGGGTTTTTTTAGCATATTTTATTATGGGCTAATGTTTAAGTTTGAGCTATTTTTACTTTAGGTTTGTTTGTATTTTATTTTCATTACGTTTTCTTTCTGTGTAATAACCTAAGTTGAATTTTACGTTTTGAATCTTTTTTACATGTCATTTTTTAATGAATTCCACACTTCGATATTAACAAAAACTTCGACTTCCTAATTCTGGCTCATAATCGACGAGAGTTTAAAAGTCACAATTTTTTACTGATCCCAATTTATTTAAAATCAAGAACGTGATGGTTATGAACATTATCTAATCAGTACGTAGATGAGTAATTTCTCGCAGGCTAATAAATCCTTAGTTGTCAAGATCTCTTCAAAATGGGATCTCATAATTGTAATCAAATAGCTCATCTTCAAAGTCTCATTCGAAATCACACTAATTTGACAAAAATCTTTGATACAGTAATTATAAAAATAATTTTTTTATATATAATTATAAAAATAATTACATTATATTATAATATTAAAATTTGATCTTAATTTTTTTATAAGAATCGAATTCTTCGATCGTACACGTAGAAGCCGTAAAAAAGACAAACGAGTAATTACGGTAAAGAGTAAAGAACACCCGCCTTTTCTGTCCTCCTTTAAGCAGCCACGTGGCGAAACCTATTATAAACAAAAAACCTCCAATCCATCCACACCTCTGTTTTTTTTTTCCACATCGTGTCCTTCCTCAAGTTTCAGACAACATTCCCCCTACTGGTTCATCTTCTCTCGCGAATCTCTTCGAACCCAATAAATTTCAGTCCTTTCAAACCAAACAGCCCAAAATTTTCCCGGACAAAATTCTCAAATGGACTCAACGCCAATTAACTGGGATGCCCTCGACTCTCTCATCATCGATTTCGCCAAATCCGAGAACCTAGTCGAAGACTCCACCTTTACGACGCCGTCTTCGCCTCCTTCCTCTTCTTCTTCTCCTTCTTCTATTTCGTCCTCCTCTTACCACTCGAGATTCATCATTCGCCAGATCAGACGGTCATTAGAGTCCGGGGACATCGACGCTGCCATCGAACTCCTTCGCTCCCACGCCCCTTTCATCCTCGAAGATCACCGGCTCCTCTTCCGCTTGCAGAAACAGGTACTCCAGCTGTTTGAATGCCGAGAAACTTTGCAAATTTACAGTTTCTGGAGTTTTTTTGTTTATTAGTTTTCAAATTTGCTTACTTTTGGCCATTTTCTTAAAGAGGTTTGTTGAGCTATTGAGGAGAGGGACCGCAGTGGATCGTGATTCTGCAATTAATTGCCTGAGGAATGCTCTTGCTCCATGTGCGCTTGACGCCTACCCGGTACTTTAAAACCGAGTTCTTTTGAAATTGGCTCAAGTTTCTTTTTTTCTTCAGCTATAGCTTTATTGTCTATGTCAAAGTTGAAACAGAGTTGGTTTTATGCTATTATTCTAAATTTTTTATGCAAGTTGCTTTATCTGTTCAATTATGGGTTCTGATGGATTTTCTCATTGTATTTAAGGAAGCATATGAGGAATTCAAGCATGTTCTGCTTGCTTTTATATACGACAAAAATGATCAAACTTCTCCGGTAGCAAGTGAGGTGGGATACTCTATATGATGTCAACCCAGATTTTCCTTAATTTTCTTCTCTTTCCTTCCTTTACATATAGATTGAGTTAAACTGCATATTTTCTTGATGTTTGTCAGTGGTCTGAAAGGAGGAGGTCTGACATTGCTGGATTGGTTTCCACTGTCTTAAGAGCCCATTTACATGCTTATGATCCGGTTTTCTCAATGACCTTGATATATTTAATAAGGTTTTACCTCTTTTACTTACTTTAGTTACTTGCAACCACTTTCATTTCTTTGAGGTGTGATGGGTGAGTGAGCGCCTGTGTTTGAGGATACAGCACAGGCACTAGATTCATTGTAGTAGTCTTGTAAAGTTATCCCTGTCTTATGCAGCATACACAAGGTATTTTGTTTTCGGCAAGGAATTTTGTCACCTATATCAGATCTTACTCAAAGGTTGCTCCTTGAGGAGTGGGACCCCCCTGCAACACCCCAGGAGAGCCTGTATGAAGTGCCTCCTTTCGATGAGGTGAGATTTTTAAATGTGAACATTTCTTTGGAAATGTTATTGGAGTTAAACAGAGAATTTTATAGTCAGCATCCCGACTGTGATAAAAGTATCTGGAAATGTTATTGGAGTTAAGCAGAGAATTCTATAGTCAGCATCCCGACTGTGATACAAGTATCTGAATTTTTTTTCCACTCAGTTTCACATGTTCAAAAATCAAGTAATTTTTAGCATCAATTACACCACCAAGCATGCCTTTATATATTCATGTTTGGTTTGGGAAACCAGGCGGACATACAAGCTCTGGTACATGCTGTAGAGCTTACAAGACAAGGAGCAGTTGATAGCTTGAGATTTGCAAAGGGTGATTTATTTCTGGCATTTCAGGTTGTTATACCTTTCAATGCTCTTTCGATCATGTGTGCTTATTTTAATTTGTTCTTATTATAGTTCACAATTCATAGGAGATTGGTCATTAGATGCTTATGCGTTTTTTCCCCTTCAAGATTCATAGTTCTTATTTTTCGCATGTTAGTGGTTACCCAGCAGAATAAACCTAACGATCTTAATTCATATTATCATCCTGCTCTTAAATCCAGTAAATATTTGTTAGGTGATTTGAGTAATATTTAATGCTTAAATATTTATAAGTCTACCGGCATTTAAATTTTGTACTATTTACTGCAGAATGAATTATGTAGAATGAGATTTGATGTTACCATGCTTGATGAACTTGTTCGCGAGTACTGTGTTTATCGGGGCATTGTGGATTCGGGTAATTGACCTCTTACATTGTGTCATTTTTTTTATGTTTGGTAGTGTTTTTTGTCTTTACTTTTACTCTTACTGATCTATGTGCCAATCACAGCTGCTGGATTACAAAGCCCTTCCAAGTCTTTGAAAGTAGATCAATCATCTATAGGACCTTTGTCGAGAGGTAGTTCCCATGAGGTAGATTGTGATGCCAGCAAACATTCTGATGGTGAAGTTTCTATCAGTACTGATCACCTAGTTGGTTCCCTTGGAAAGAGTTCTGACGTGACTAGCATACAAGGAGTGGATGTTGAATTACGCTATGCTTTTGAGTCAGCAAGCAACCATGAAGATTGTAGCACCAGTGGGTCACATCAGCTGGACAATCTCAGAGTTCCACAAAGAAGCAGAACCAGTGTAACTGCAGAAAGAAGTAAACGCAAGCGATGGAGGGGAAGACAAGATGATTTTTGTTTTTCTGCTGGTGCTTCATGTAATGAAATTAGTAAAGAGTCTAGCACAACTACCCTGGTTTCCAGTTCATCAAAGGAACAACAGGTTTTTTTGTTTTTTTCCTTCTTTTCTTTTGCAGTTATTTGTTACATTATATGTTTTATAGTATTAGTGATGTTATTGCTTGTTATTTGACAAAATTGTGATTCTGCAGGCTTCTGAATGTTTAAGCCTGGACATTAACAATTTGGAGGATAAATATGAGATGGTGCTTGGGATGAAGGAACTAGCCAGCAAAGGAATGGCTGCGGAGGTTGTGGAAGAAGTTAATGCTATGGACCCAAAATTTTTTGTGCAAAATCCAATTTTGCTATTTCAACTTAAGCAGGTACTTCGGTCATGTATTTTCAATGGCTCTATTGAAGTGAATGATTTTAAATCGGATGATACTATACAAATTGCTGGGCCTTTCTGATCTTTTTTCCAACTGTAGGTTGAATTTCTTAAGCTTGTCAGCTCTGGTGATCATTCTAGTGCTCTGAGGGTTGCATGCTCTCATTTAGGTCCATTAGCTGCGGCTGATCCATCTTTACTGAAGCCCTTGAAGGAGACTTTGTTGGCACTGCTCCAGCCTAATGAAGATGCACTTGGAAAAGACTTGCCCTTGCATGTTCTTGCAACTTCTCTCCAGGTATCCTATGACTAGCGATTCAATTGATAGGGTCTGCGCACAAATATACTCCATTAATGGATTCAGTTATTCTATACTGCCCTTTGGAAGTGCAATTGGCCACTCAGCACTTTTTTCTTAGGATAATTTCCTTTAAATCGTTTTCCAATCTGGAGATCATTCCGAAATGTAATACGTGGAATGCACCATGCAATTAGTAAGAATTGAACACTTGCTTCTTTCTTGAATAGGTTGCTATTGGTAGGAGGCTTGGTATTGATGAACCCCAGCTTATGAAAATAATGAGGGCAACCCTTCACACACATAATGAGTGGTTTAAGCTTCAAATGTGTAAAGATCACTTTGAAAGTCTATTGAGGATTGATTCCTTGAAAGAGGTCAATACTCGTTCTCTCACTGCTGCCGGGGCATCAAAGTCAAATGCAGATAGTTGCTCTAATGGGTCCTCCCAAGTTACAGTATCTTCAAGTAACAAGATGGTGGAAGATGGTAGCAGTCTGACTCAAGTGTCATCTAGAGATGTTGTGTGTGATGAAAATGCAATTCTAAAAGTAATGGTGAGTTTGTGGACTTGCATATTCCCTCCTCCCCCCCCCACCCCCCCCCCCCCCCCCCCCCCCCCCACCCCCCCTCATAAGCCTTGCCTTTTTAAGCATATTCAGTTTTTAGCAGTGACTTTTCGCTTTTATGGATCAGATCTTCTTCGGCCTTATGAAAGAATAGGCATTTTAATATATCTATCATTTGTTCGTCATGTCCTGACCATGCTCCTTATGAAAATTTCTTGTTATCCATACATTCACCGCTTTATGACATAGAATTTCTTTTCATTCATAAATTCACAACTTTACAACATAAATAGAATGCAATTCCATACACAATATAACTTAGTTGACTATTCTGGATGATTGCAGGAGTTTCTAGCTTTGCCGAGGGCTGATGCCATCCATCTTCTCGCCCAGTACAATGGAAATGCAGAGACAGTCATCCAGCAAATATTTGCGTAGTTCTGAATTTTCGCGGTAATCTCTGCTTTGTACAATTCACTTTTTCTTCTTCCTATTATTTGATTCAAATTGTGCATAAGTGAGTTCCCCATTTAGATAGACATACATGACGTTGCAAAGAGAAATATGATAGCATTTCTTATTTACCACTTACATGGCTGTTTTGTATATTATCATGGGAATATTTTGTCTAATACCCATTAATAAACACTTTTTGGTTGATCAAAAGATGAATAATAAATCCATGTTGGATATAATTGAATTTTTTAGTGTCTGGATTTATTTCCTCCTCTTTTAAATCTTGTCTCTACCGGGTTTCGATTTTGAGTCACGGAGTTTCTTTTCGTCCGAAAGCATTTTTGCAAACCTGCAAACATCAAGACACAATTACCATCTCATACATTCAACATTTCTCATCTGAATCTTCTTTGAATCCCTTCTGTTATTTTACCTTTGAAGTGCTTGCTCATTGGTGCCACCATTTTCCATCGGTTCATAGAGACCGGTATCCGGATTCACACGGGAAACCGGTTTTGTGAGCAATGTTCTTCCCACATCCACTAGATTTTGCAAGTTCTTTGCTGTAGCTTTATCAACTGAAGCTAGATCACCCTTCAATGTGTCCTCCTGGTTTCTCAATATATATATATATATATATATATATATTAAACTTACTATAAATAAAAGGCTAATGTGTGTCATTGTTTATAAATTATACACAAATTTTATGTTCCGTCTTAAACTTCAACATTGGTATTTATGCTCCGCAGCATGTGTCAAGTAAGGTACATCAATCGTTCTTCCCGGTAGATTATCTGATGATGATGATCTAGGTACACACTATGGGGGGTATTATCCAGTACTGTGGGCTAATTAACAAGCTTTACTCTCAAGAGGGGGAATTTTTCGGCTGAAAAAATACCCACATTTTTTTTCTTTTATCAGTCAAATGAATATAAAGAGAGAGATTGAGTGTTAATTGGCGGATATGGTGTATCCAGATCATAGAAAGAGTCGCTGATGGACATCGTAGACAAAATAGACGGGAAGGATACATGATGTAGCTCGATGCATATTTCAGGAACCAATACGTTTGTAAGACTTATGTGAAATGTAGGTACGGAACTCAAAATTTGTGTATAATTCAGGAACAATGACGGTCATTAAACCATAAACAAAAATAATTCTATCCAAGTTTATAAAGAAAGTTTCAAACTTACATCAATTCTGAGGTAACTTTGTTCGGAACTGAGAAGCTGGAAAACCGCAGAATTGTGATAATCAACTATATCAGCAGTTGCTTCATTGTAGCAATCCAGCAATGGAGTTGATCCATCATTGTATAACCAGCTTAGGGCACTCCATTTGGAGGCCATTTTAGCATTGTACTTGAGCTCACTCCGATTTGAACCGGTCCCCAGCGAAATCAATAGAAAACGGTCGTATAATTCTTTGGGCTTAATCTCTGTGAAATCTGGGTTTTGCTTTGTAATTTGTTTTGCCACTTCACTAATGGCAACCAAGGACTGCAAGCAACATGTACAAAAGCATAATCAACAGGCAGAAATAAGGTGAGGAAGGCAGAAGGAGAAAAATGGATTGTGAAAATCATTTTCTTTTCTTAACATGTGCAGTACGGTTAAGCACGCCCATACAGGGGTAAATTCGACCTTCTATGTTGGGTTTTCCATTTTAAGCACATTCACATGCTTAGCATGCCATATTTCCATCCGCGACCCGATTTGATTTACCATATTAGAGTTGAATTTGATGGTATGTATGTACCCTTCATTGTAATACAATGATATTAATTTTGATTAAAAAAATTAACGGATTAGGTTGATTTGCATAATTAAGAAATAATGCTTACATATATAGAGTTTTTTTTTTGGTTGATTACTGAAATTTTCTTTTATAACTATGATAATCAAAACCGTTAATTTTTTTAAAGCATATTGTAAAGACAACAATAAGTCAATTAAATTAGATATTGTTTAGTAATTCGTATGCAAACAATTTTCTGTCTTGACAACACTAATTTTCCTTAAGGTGAACCGTGATTTAGTTTATACATATACTAGACAATAATCAGTTTGTTTGATTAGATAGCGAGATGATGATCCTTACATCATATTTCGAAGAAATCAACGATTTTGATATCACACTTGCGTGGAGAAAAAATTTGATTATGAAATATATACAAGATAGGGATCACATAATTCAAAACTACATAGATCAAAGTGTTACGAAAGAGTATGATCACCGGATTATTAGCGGCGACGCCACCGTCGACAAGGTTGAACTCTTTTGATTCTCCTTGTTGATCAATGTTCTCAAAATAATGAGCAGGAAAATAAGTTGGTGCAGCTGAGGTACCAATGCAAATGTCTGCAAGTGTAGCATTCAAGACTGGACGACTTGTCACCTTCATGAAAAATTAAGCTATTTAATTAACTAAATAATCAAATCACTATGAAGTTATATAGCTCATAATTAACTGCTAATTATCTTATTGATCATGAACAAAAGTTTAATATATAACCTGGTACGAAGAAAATATGACTGGCAGAAGTTTTTTGATGTCAAAGGTTGGAATAACAACGTTTGTCAATGTCTGGCCCAACCTTCTGTCTCCCACAATATTTCTTATTAGCTTGTGAAGATACTTTCCATCATATTTTGGTCCTGTTAGAGCCTTCTTTAGATCAGTAAGTGTTGCACATACTCCCCTTCATGTGTCGTTTTCATGAGCAAAAAATGATCAGATTTGTATTACGAAACTGTGAATTTAAATTAGACATAGATGTATATATTTCGCGATATTACCTTGATTGGGGGAAAATTTTAGGACAGTTAGAAAGGTAAAATGGGACAATATCTTTGGCAGCGAATAGTGGCCGGTTGTCTTCATCGGGTGCTGCTAGCATGGCCGTGATTAGACCGCCGGTACTTGTTCCGGCGATCACGTCGAAGTAATCCGAAAGCCTTGCATCTTCACCATCCAGCTCCTAATTAATTAGAATCACAAATTAATAAGTACCCATTAGTAAAAACGTACAGAAGTGTTACAAAACTAGCAAACCCTAATTTGACACCTGAAGTTGAGATTCGAGGTAATCGAGAAGAACTCCTGGGATGATTCCTTTAATTCCTCCTCCATCTATGCTGAGAATTGTTATGAGATTCCCATATCTTGGAGGTTGACATACTCTTTGGGATGATGAGCTTCCTGCTTCCATTTATGTTGAGTTGAGATGATTGTTTTTGAAATATATGGGAGAGCTTTGTTTTAATGTTTGAAGCATGTGCTAGGTGATCATATATATAATCCCCCTCTTAAGAGAATTATTTATGTATAGGAAACGATCATGTATTTATATGTGCACTATGCCATTTTTGTTCCTAGACAACAGTGAAAAACTGTTATCTGATTGTAAATAAAAATATTGTCTATGTGAGTCATCTATTTGAGTATGTCAGACAGCGCTTATTAAGCATGTTGTCTAAAACAATATCAGACGACGGTTTTTTAGAAACAAAATCACCGTCTATGAGCTTATCAGGCGATGTTTTTTTTTCCCCAGAAAAATCATATCAAATCCAGGAACCGTCGTCTATGAGCCTATCAGACGACAATTTTTTTTATAGAAAAATCGTCGCTTGTTGTAAGTATCAAATTCAGAAACCATCATCTATGAGCTTATCAGACAACGGTTTTTTTCTCAAACTGTTGTCTAATGATGCATCATGCCACACTTTTTCTGTTGATATTAGTGCTACATGTCCATGTTCAATGGCGCTTATTTCAAGATCCTTGCATTTATAAAATAATCAAATGGGGTTAAATGTCAATACTGGATGCACCAAGTCATCAAGTTTCATACATTACTTCACCTACTAAAATTCAAGGTGTATACAAGAGCAAATGGTTTGATTACAGTATGCTGAATCTCCGTAATAAAATTTTGAATAATGATGATATTGTAACTAGTGCGTTGAAAGAAAGCACGGTGATAAGAAAAATTCAAGATCTTTACAAGAACAAATGACTTGATTACATTATACTGAATCTCTAACCATAAATGAAACGTAATAAAATTTGTAACTAGTGTGTTGAAAGAAAGCATGATGATATTGACCACCTGGAAAATTAGACATCACTAGTGCATAAATTCACTGAAAAATTAGTTGCACTCAAAACCCAACAAAAAACAAGGGAAAAAAATTCCCAAGAAGGATGTTGACCACGTGGAAAAAAATTGCCAGGAGAAGACGATAAACAGACTTGCCAGGAGAGAAAGGTTGATCACTTAGTAGACATGCTCACCTAACAAAATGCAATATATGAAAGGTAGCATCATCAGCCTGCAGGACTATCCAGGGGAACATCGAACAAGCAACATAGCATTATAATATAGAAAAAAAGGGCTACTCAGTAAGATTTTCACACATATATATATATATATATTATATATGGGATTCGATATAGGACCTATTTTACCGATAGGGTAATTATTAGATTATATAATATATATATATATATATACATGATACCGTATCTACCAATCAGACTAAGATTCGGAAGATCACTTGAACCAAATTTGACCAACCATCAAGGCCCATCACGGCATAGAAAGCTTGGAGCAAGATCAAGACTATAATCAAGGTCCATGAAGAAAACCCATCAAGGTCCATACAGCAAGCCTACTATGTAGCACATGACCTAACTCTAGGTATTTTCCTATAAATAAAGAGTCATCCTCTCTCATAACACAAGTTTTCCCTTTTCTCTCCTGACTAGAGCTCTCTGTCCTCTCTATATTCTTACCCCCTCTAAAGGCTCAAAGTCCATCCTCCCTCAAAGTCTCTTGTATCATGTACAAATACCTAAATTGATTTTCTATGAAGATAGTCTTTTAATTATGATTGAAAAAATGAACGGCTTCGATTATATTGTACCTACGTGTTGCTATTGGGGCATCGAAGTCAAATGCAGATAGTTGCTCTAATGGATCCTCCCAAGTTACAGTATCTTCAAGCACCAAGATGGTGGAAGATGGTAGCAGCCAGACTCAAGATGGCGAGTTTGTGGACTTCACTTGCATACTTTTTTTTCCCCTTACAACATAAATAGAATACAATTCCATAACTGAGTTCCCCATTTAGATAATGAAGTTGCAAAGAGAATTATGATAGCATTTCTTGTTTACCACTTACATGGCTGTTTGTATATTACCATGGGAATATTCCCTCTGAGAAACAGCCATTAATAAAAACACTTTCTGATTGATCAAAAGGTGAATAATAAAGCGCGGTTGGATAATTGGATTGTTCAGTGTCTGGATTTATTTCCTCCTCGTTCAAATCTTGTCTTTCGGGTTTCGATTTCGAGTCACGGAGTTTCTTTTCATCCGAAAGCATTTTTGCAAACCTGCAAACATCAAGACACCATTACCATGTCATACATTCAACATTTCTCATCATCTGAATTCTTCCTTAAATCCCCCTTCTGTTATTTTACCTTTGAAGTGCTTGCTCATTGGTGCCACCATTTTCGATCGGTTCATAGAGACCGGTATCTGGATTCACACGGGGAAACCGATTTTGTGAGAAGTGTTCTTCCCAAATCCACTAGATTTTGCAAGTTCTTTTCTGTAGCTTTATCAACTGAAGCTAGATTACCCTTCAGTGTGTGCTCCTGGTTTCTCAAATATAGATATATATGTATTAAACTTACTATAAACAAAAGGCTAATGTTTGTCATTGTTTATAATTATATACAAATTTTATGTTTTCGTCTTGAACTTCGATATTGGCATTTTTGGTCTGCGCGCAGCATGTGTCAAGTTACATCTGGCGGATATAGTGTATCTTGATCATAGAAGTAATTCACTCTGATCTATAATTTGTTGGACATTGTTGAGAAAATAGACGGGAGGATACAAGATGTAGCTCGATGCATGTATAATTCAGTAACAGTGGTAGCCACTAAACCGTAAAGAAAAATATTTCTTTATCTAAATTTATAAAGAAAGCTTCAAACTTACATCAATTCTGAGGTAGCTTTGTTCGGAATTGAGAAGCTGGAAAACCGCAGAGTTGTGATAATCAACCATATCAGCAGATGCTTCACCATAGCAATCCAACAAAGGAGTTGATCCATCATTGTATAACCACCTTAGGGCACTCCATTTGGAGGCCATTTTAGCATTGTACTTAAGCTCACTCCGGTTTGAACCCGTCCCCAACGAAATCAACAGAAAACGATTGTATAATTCTTTGGGTTGAATCTCTGTGAAATCTGGGTTACACTTTGTAATTTGTTTTGTCACTTCACTAATAGCAACCAAGGACTGCAAGTAACAAGTATAAAAGCATAATCAATGGGCAAAAATAAGCTGAGGAAGGCAGAATGACAAAAATGGATTGTGAAAATCGTTTTCCTTTTCTTAACATATGCAGTATGGTTAAGCACGTTTGTATAAGGGTAAAATCAACATTTAAGGTTGGGTTTTCCGTTTTAAGGACATGTACATGCTAAGCATGCCATATTTCCATCCACGACCCCATTTGGCTGATTTACCATATTAGAGTTGATTTTGATGGTATGTATCACCACAAGAGATTACTTTAGGACTGACGAAAATTTGCTCAAAAAATCTTTCCCGTCATTGAAAGAAATTTTTTCCAACGACGGAACAAACTTGTCGGGCAAAGCTGTGGCGGGAGGGAAAATCGTTTGCGCATAAATTTCTTGAAGCTTACCCGACAAAAATATAGTGCTCGTCGAGTAAAATAGACAACGACGACGAATATGCATCGTCGGATAAGCTCAAGTGTTGACCAAGTTTGTCCGATGAATAGTGCTCGTCGGGTCATGTTTTGGCTGGACGGAAATTCTCTTGGCGCCCAAAAGTGCAAAAGTTGTGTACTTTATCTATCTTGCCTGACCAATCATTAACCTTTCACCTACGAATATCTTTGTTGGGTAAACTGCAAAACGCATTAACTACATAGACGATCCATTCTTCTTCTTCTCTCTCTCTCACTTAACTAATTAATTTTCCACCAACATTTCATCTTCTCATCACTTCTCTCACACACTATAAAAAGGTATGTGTGCTACCTCTCAATTTAATTTTTGGTATCTAATTTTGGAAATATTTAGTTTTTGAAATTATGTATTCATTGTGGAAATGTGTAGAAATTGTGAAAAAGGTGTAGAAATTGTTGGTGATTTGTGTAAAAATTATGTAGGAAATTAGAAAATTTGTTAGGAAAACATGAAAATAGAAAAATATGTTATGAATTAGGAAATAGAAAATGTGATACGAAATTAGGAAATTAGAAAATATGTTAGAAAATTAGGAAATAAGGAAATAAGAAAATTAGAAAATTGTTGGTAATATTTTTTCGTATATTTCGACAGTGTGAAATATTTTTATATTTCATAACAATTTAAGGGAAGTTAATCAGGTTGATTAACTTCGTATAGTTAAATTTAAAGAACAATTTTAGACCTATTTGAGAGTTAGTGAATCGAGTTGATTGACTGACTCTTGAAGTTCAACGGACTTCTTACGCACTCCCACGCGCGAGCTATAGTACCTTACACACGCCCACGCTCCTGCTACAATGCCCACATGCACTGATGTGGCACTGACACATTGAAACTCTCCTGCCCCGCGGTGCTGACGTAGTAGCCACATGTCACTAACATCCTGCCATGCGGCACTGGCATGACACCTGACACCTATGAAAACCCTGCGGCGTGTCCCTATCACGCCCTGCCATGTGGCACTGACATGGCAGTCGACATCATCCTGGCGTCACCTAGTGATGCCATTATGACGTCATGCTAATGTCACCACCCCATCAGAGAAGACAACTAGCGCCATTTCCTACGCCGCCATCTGGTTCGCTAGAGTGGCGAGAAATTACCATTTCTGGTCGACCTTCAAACTTTTCCAGATTTCGTAAATCTCCACCAAAAGCTACAATCCACACATGGATTTTGGCCTACTCGATGAGAAGATTTCAAATATGAACTCAAAAGTTAGAAAACGTACTTGGTTTGGTTGAAAAACGATCATGAACCTCCCGGCCACCTTCTCGTCGATGACCCACCGCATCTAGCTCTCAAACCGCCACCATTCGACTCACACGGCCACAAGGAAGCCATCCCTGGGCTCAAAATAGTCCATCACAACCCCAAAATGGGTCACCCACGAAGGGGAGGTGCAATGATCGCATAAAAAGAAAGAGAAAGGGAGAGACCCCAACTGGCCAATCTCGTGATGAGAGAGAAACCCCACCATTTTATACCCTAGATTTTTCAAAATTACCTTTATGCCCCTAACGTTACAGACCTATAACTCCCGTTCCCGAACTCTGGTTCACGCATGCTGCCTATTTATGAACTCGTGAGTTCAAGACCTATAAATCGATCAAAGAAAAATATCCAAAAGTGTTTCAAAGAACAAGTTAACCAACGGACTCCTTCGAAGCCAAGGGCAAAACTGTCATTTTCCTCAAAATTTCCCAAAAATGACCCTAATTTCATATCTGGATCGTTACAATTTACCCCCTTAAAAAAAGTTATCCCTAAAATCTACATATGCAGGTCAAAAGTTAACTGCCTAAAATCCCTCGAGTTTCCCTGTGTCACTATCAGCACAATTCCAAATTACGCGCAAACTCGGACGGTGTTAGGGTACAATTTGAGTAAACAAATCCAGTTATAAAACCATGCACGCATAAAACCAATCATAAATAACCAAATTTCAAAATAAGAACATCATATACCATGGGACTCATGAAAAACTATGCATGCATAACAAATACCTGTAGCCCACATTTCCCTGAGAGGCCCTGTCAGGACCCGACCCTCCTCGGTCAGGGCCCAACTCATCTAGCACCATATTGTCCGCTTTGGGCCTTGCCCTCACGGTTTTTATTTTTGGGAGCTCATGGTGCAACTTCCCAGGGGTCACCCATCATGGAATTGCACCAGCCTCAACTCGCTTAACTTTGGGGTTCCAATCTCCCTCCAAAGCCACTTGAGCTCCCAAAAGGCCTAGTGTAGATCAGAGATTGTGCAGCGGCCAACTCTATCTAGCACTATATTGTCCCCTCTGGGCCGCACTGGGATAACACCACAACATGCGCCCGCAGGGTTTTGTTCCCAAGGCCTCACGCCTGGGATAACACCTCAACCAGCGCGGCCAAGGGAGGCCTAGTGCTAGATAGGTGTATGCCTACACCTTTAAGGCACACCACCATCCTCTCCCAGACCATTCCACATCGCAGGAATGTGGGATTGTTCACCGTTCCCTCTAGGACACGGGTCTTACAATCCACCTCCTTTAGGGCCCAGCGTCATCGCTGGCATACTTCCCGGTCGGGGTCTGGCTTTGATACCAAATTGTCAAGACCCGACCCTCCTTGGTCAGGACCCAACTCATCTAGCACCATATTGTCCGCTTTGGGCCTCGCCCTCACGGTTTTGTTTTCGGGAGCTCATGGTGCAACTTCCCAGGGGGTCACCCATCATGGAATTGCATCAGCCTTAACTCGCTTAACTTTGGGGTTCCAATCCCCCCCAAAGCCACTTGAGCTCCCAAAAGGCCTAGTGTAGATCATAGATTGCTCAGCGGCCAACTCTATCCAACATTATATTGTCCCCTCTGGGCCGCACTGGGATAACACCACAACATGCGCTCGCAGAGTTTTATTCCCAAGACCTCACGCCTGGGATAACACCTCAACCAGCGCGGCCAAGGGAGGCATAGTGCTAGATAGGTGTGTGCCTACACCTTTAAGGCACACCACCATCCTCTCCCAGACCATTCCCCCTCGCAAGAATGTGAGATTGTTCACCGTTCCCTCTAGGACACGGGTATTACAGGCCCAGTCATAAAACCATTCAGAAAACTTTTGAACATAATAACCAACATAGTCAAACCTCCAAGCTTGCTAGTCCAACCATTTAATCTCATGTACTAGACGTAGACAATCACAGATCATGCGGGGTCCAATCCCGTCGGCATGTGTAGAGTCCAACTTTGACAATGTCTGAGTCCATACCTGAGAATCTTCGGAGTCCAACCTCATTGGCACGTGTGGAGTCCAACTTCATCTATGTCGGAGTCCCACTCCATCTACGCCGGAGTCCTATATCCCATACTATGCATAGACACCACGTACACCACGTAATCTACGAAGTCCAACTTTATCAGAGCTTATGAAGTCCAACTCCGCCTACGTCTGAGTCTGTATCCGGGATTTTTCGAAGTCCAACTCTGGAATATCAATCCAATTGTGTGAGGATGACTATCTTGAGAAAAATAGTTCCTGAAACCAAGCAAAAACCAAGTCAAAACATTAAATCCAGAGCCCGAGCCCAAACACTATTTTTCCAAAATCCATACAAACATGTGTCTAGAAAACCGTTTTCCTGAAAAATTATTCCAAATCCCGATAACCATTGCATGAAAATAATCATCGCGAATAATTTTTCTCAAATTAAAGCATTTCACAAATAGCCATAGAATAACTCAAAATATTTTTATACACACAAAATTCGTAATAAAAGATAGTCCACACACCTTATACCCAATAGTCACACTCCGAGTTGTACTAGCCAATGGAATTTCCGAACCAATGTCACCCAGTTCGCTCTGATACCAAATTGGCAGGTTCAACCCTAGATAATACCTCAAAAAATCATGCCAAGTTCCGCTCCGTCTGACACCCTAAGCGTAGTTCCAAAAGTACCCTGGAACTAAACTCCGAAGCAAAGTCCGTCAGACAAAGGATAAACAACCAATAGTCGCTCCCCATGGGTCATCGCCCACACCACCTACTGAACCTAGAAGCGAGCCAAACATAGTTTGAAAGCCCCAATTTTAGCCATAACAAATGGCAATAATATATCCCAACCGTCTATAACTCCCTCGACTAATAGCCATGCCTAATTGGTAACCCATCAGTTATACTGCCTCCGTCCGAGTCCCCTACCAAAATCCTGACACACTAGAGTCCCCTTTTGGTAACTCGACTCGCCTGGAGGCCCAATCTACAATCCCGACTCATCTAGATTCCGTATTTGGTATCCCAACTCGTCTATAGTATACCTCAGAAAATACCCTTACAGCCCGAATCCAGTGGTAGTTTATACTCATTCGGAGTAACATGAGTCAAACACGCCAACTAATATTCAAATACCCTAATCAAGGAACCACTAAGTCCATGAAAACCTAGGAATACACTGATACTTAGATTCCCCCAACCCTCGATCCAAAACGCAACTCGTACAAGGTAACCAATCTAGAATTTGGCCCAAAAGGACATCAAGCAGCCCTGAAAGGCCCGAGAACCACCAAAATCAGATCTAAAAGATCGAAAACCTAGGAGTACGCACTGCCACGTATCGGTTAAAGTTCGACGGACTTCTTACGAGCCCCTACGCGCTGGCTACAGTACCTTATGCGCTCCCACACTCTTGCTACAGTACCCATGTGCGCTGACACACTAACACCCTCTTGCCACGTGGTGCTAACCTGACACCTATGACAACCTTGACACGTGTCCCTGTCATCCCATGCCACATGGAACTGACATGGCAGTCGACATCATCATGACATCATGTTGGTGTCACTTAGTGACGTCATTATGATGTCATCATCCCATCGGACAAAACGACCAGCGCCATCACCGTTGCCGTTGTCTGGTTCACCGGAGACTGGATGGAAACCGCCATTTCTGGCTAACCTTCAAGTTTTTCTAGATTTCGTAAATCTTCACCAAAGACTACAATCCACACATGGATCTTGGCTTACTCGACGAGAGGATTCCTAATTCGAACTCAAAAGTTAGATAATATACCTAGTTTGGTCGAAAAACAGCCATGAACCTCCCAACCACCTCCCCTTTGATGACCCACTATGTCCGGCCCTCGTCCAACTCTCAAACTACCATCATTCGACTCGTACGGCCATGAGGAAACCATCCCTAGCCTCGGAATCGTCCATCACGACCAAAATGGGTCACCCACGAAAGAGAGGTGCGGTGATTGCACGGAACGAGAGACAAAGGGAGAGACCCCACTGGATATTCCCGTGAGAAGAGAGAAACCCCACCTTTTTATACCCTGGACTTTTTCCAAAATTACCTTTATGCCCCTAACGTTACAGACCCGTAACTCCTGTTCTCGAACTCCAATTTATGCGTGCCACCTGTGTACAAACTCGTGAGCTCGAGACCTACGTATCTATAAAAAAAATCCAAAAGTGTTTCCAAGAACAAGTAGACCAACAAACCCCTCCGAAGCCAAGGACAAAATTGTCCTTTCCCCGAAATTTCGCAAAAAATGACCCTAATTTTCAATTCGGGTCGTTACACATAGCCGACCATTGTAATTTTTTGTTTTGTAAACATTTCGTTTTTTTTAATTATATTCAAAACATCAGTTTAAATTTTATAAATATATATTTTTTAATTTCATATTTGAATTGTATTTATTTTTCCATATTTTTTAGATTATATATAAATTAATATTTAACTTAGCCCGATAAATGTCATGCATCGGAAAAGTAAGTTGGTGGATGATTGTTGAATTGTCCAACACTTCCACTAACTGTATGTTACCCAACATGCATTTTTTTTCCGCCCGGTAACATACGTTGACTAAATTTAGTCTGGCAAACAAATGCCGACGAGGCCGTTCTTCGGGTAATCATATATTACCTGAGGTACACATTTTTTTTGTTGGCGAAAATGGTGGCCCGATGACTGCTGCTCAACGAAGGCTACTCGAAGGATCCTCATCGGTTAAAATGCTACCCGATGACCCTTCATTTTTGCCGAACGAAGCCACTTTGCCGGATAAAATGAAGTTTATTGTAGTGTATGTACTATTTATTACAATACAATGATATCAATTTTGATAAAATGAAGTTTATGTAAGCTTGTTTGATTAGATAGTGAGATAATGATCCTTGTACCATATTTTAAGAAATCAACAATTTTGATATCACATTTGCATAGAGAAAAATTGATTATCGAATATATACGAGGTAATGAGCACGTAATTTTAAAACTATATAGATCAAAGTGTTACGAAAGAGTATGATCACCGGATTATTAGCGGCGATGCCGCCATCGATGAGGTTGAACTCTTGTGGCGCTCCTTTTTTATCAAGGTTCTCAAAATAATGAGCAGGAAAATAAGTTGGTGCGGCGGAGGTGCCAATACAAATGTCTGCAAGTGTAGCATTCAAGACTGGACGACTTGTCACCTTCATGAAAAATTATGCTACTTAATTAACTAAATAATCAAATCACTTCAAAATTATAACTCATAATCAGCTGCCAATTATCTATTGATGAAAAACAATTAATATATAACCTGGTAAGAGGAAAATATGACAGGCAGAAGTTTCTTCATGTCAAAGGTTGGAATAACAACGTTTGTCAATGTTTCGTCCAACCTTTTGTCTCCCACAATATTTCTTATTAGCTTGTGCAGATACTTTCCATCATATTTTGGTCCTCTTAGAGCCTTTATTAGATCAGTAACTGTCACACATAGTCCCCTTCACGTCTCATTTTCATGAGAAAAAATGAGCGTTAAAAATGATCGGCAATTTATATTGTGAAACTGTGAATCCAAACCAGATACTTAATATATGTATTTCACGATAATACCTTGATTGCGGGAAAATTTTAGGACAGTTAGACAGGTAAAATGGGACGATATCTTTGGCAGCGAATAGTGGCCGGTTGTTTTCATCGGGTGCTGCTAGCATGGCGGTGATTAGACCGCCGGTACTTGTTCCGGCGATCACGTCGAAGTAATCAGCAAGCCTTGCATCTTCACCATCCAGCTCCTAAATAATTAGAATCGCAAATTAGTAATGTAAAGACGTATGTTTATAAGTGAAAAAACAGAAAAACGTACAGAAGTACGCGTTATATGTATACACAACTAGCAAAACCCTAACTAAACTAGCAAACCCTAATTAGGCACCTGAAGTTGAGATTCGAGGTAATCGAGAAGAACTCCTGGGACGATTCCTCTAATTCCTCCTCCATCTATGCTGAGAATTGTTATGAGATTCCCATATCTTGGAGGTTGGCATTCTTTTAGCGATGATGATGAGCTTCCTGCTTCCATTTGTGTTGAGTTGTGATGATTGTTTTTTCAATTTATAAACAGAAATATCTATGGGAGAGCTTTATTTTAATGTTTGAGGCATGTGCTAGGTGATCATATATTTAATGTATGTTTTAAATAAATGCACGTTTTATAATTGTGTAAATGGTTGTTGTCATCTATGAATTTTACAAGAATTTTAGCAACCATGTCTATACTTCAATATTAACGTATCCTCCCTCTCTGAACTTTACCCCAATATTTCCGTTAATTCATCTGCCTATTTTTCAAAAGAATTTCGTTAAGAAAAATAACGTGAAACGTAAATTAATTTGACAATTTTATCCTTTTTATAACGGAATGTGTCTAAAAAAATAGACAAATAAATTAACAAGAATATTATGGTAAGATTGAGCTGCTAAATTATAGTAAAATTTAGGGTTGGTTGGTTTCAACTATTTCACTTTTATAATATATATATATATATATATATATATAAACACACCCGAATGGAATGGTAAAACCAGTATGTTGTTTACTAATTACATTAAAAAATTACACGTTCTCCATCAGTAGCGAGAATCCACTATATAGCGTGTAGAAAAAGTGCTTAGTCATTTTTTTTAAAAAAAATGTAGCTTGGTGATCACAGTTGGTGATCATAGTAGGTGATCATAGTTCGAATTAGAGTAGGTCATCATAGTAGGTTTTTTTTTTCGGTCTGATGTGATCATAGTAGGTGATCATAGTTTGAATTAGAGTGGACGATCATATATAGTAGCTTGGACTTGGAGACATTTGGGTTTATGTGCTGGCTGGGCTATCGTAGACTTTGTTTGGTATTTTTTTTCCTTTAAAAAAATTTTTTATTTTTTATTTTTTATAATACAGCAGAAAAACGTATTTGATAAAAATAAAAAAAAATTAATTTATTAAAAATAATTGACTTTTAACAACAATTTTTAGTAACCATCTGCATATTAAAGCTGCTTTTATCTAAATTATTTTAATATACAATTATTTATTATGCAAGAATAACAATGCGTACAGCGGAATGAATTTAAAAAAAAAACATAGTAACAGGAACTTTTCAAAAAATCACAACTGCGTTTAATTACCTGTTTGTTCATCTTCAAGTAAAGATGACAGGAAAAGTAGGTTAATTATTGTTTAGTTGTCTAAATATGATTGGATTTAACTAATCTTGCAATAATTAAGTCTTAACTTTGTTTTTCTAAGAATTAATTAGTTATTTATAGTAGTATTAGACTATTAGTCTTTAGTTCTACCAGCTTGATAATATGTCAAACCAAAATCTACCAAAATTGGTCTTATATCCAGTTACTTGATTAAGGGGGAAGAAACTAGTTCAGTTAAATTATAAAATAATCATTCTGATCGATCAGATGCCTCTGGATTTATGAAATAGTGAAACTCCATTTGGGTAGTGTTTGGGTACCGATATAGAAATTTCCAGATACACATTTCAAAATAAGAAGACATTTCGAAACTTAGAAGGTCATTTCAAATACATTTCGAAATTTCTCAGTTCTGCTCCTATCTGACAAATCTTATCAGGAAAGAGATATTACCAATTTTAATCATATCCATATTTTATTAAATTAACCAAATTAAATCCACCCTTACGAGGTTACCACCCACATCCAACCCATTAACCCCATCAAGAGGTAGGTTTTTTAAAATTGTCCGAGTCTCGACTTTTTTATTATTATGTACTCACACTTCTAGACCAAAACAACAATCATTGAGAATAATCTTAAGTCATCATGCCTGGTTGGTCATATCCATGTACCACACTTATATTTATCAAATTTACCAACCATCAGAAATTTACCATTTAAATTCACTACTTATCCTCATTGCTCTTATTACCAAAATCTCCACTTATTATTATTATCATTATATATTATACAATTAGTAATATTCAAATTAATTACATTTAATCACATACATCAACCCTTTATCACATTCTTTCTCACATATGCTTCATCTCTCATCATATTCATCGTCTACATAATCATCAACAACATCATATCATCAAATATCGAGAAGCATATAAACAAATTATTCATATTTAGTACTTCTCAAATATTGCCCATATCCCAAATAATAGTGAAGTTACATAATAATCATGCACTAATTCCTTGTACTTCCCTTCATGAATATACTTGGTTTTTAAGGACTTTTAATAATCAATTTAACCCTAAATTTATATACTCAAATTCCCTTCTCGTTAATTTAATTATAATCAAATTATATATAAACATAGTAATTTTAAGCATATTATCTTAAAATTTAACAATATATTCACATGAAGTCCAATTAACTCAAACTTTATACCATTAAATTCAGAATTAACAAACAAACATTTTTCATGTTGATCGGACGACCAAAGCAGGCCGCAAGCACCGCCATGCGCCGGAAGAAGGCCACTGGGCATGGTGGCCACGAGCCAATCACAGAGGTCGTCTTTCAGAACTATTTGTCTGGTTTTTGGATCATCCAACCCTTGATGGTGACCCAGTCATATCTCGGCCATCTCACATCCAAAACAGACGTTCCAATAGTCCATTCGCGTCTACTCGATCTTAGAAAGGGCTCTGTCATGTTTAAACAAGGAAAAACATATATGAAATCATGATTTAATAGCTAGAACTTTCGGCCATGGCTTCCCTCTGAGTTTTCTCAGGATTCTCACGTCCCAAGCTCCTTACTTGGGCCCCTAAATGATCATAACGACTCACTCATCACTATGATATCTTCAGTTCTGAGCTAAAAAGCTTCGAAACATAATGATGACCCACGATTATCAAGGAACTCTACGGGTTATAGAGGTTTTCTTCCTCCTTCTTCATCGTTTTCTCCAGCCTTCTTTTCCTCCCTTCTTTCTTCTTTTCTTTCCCTCTTTCTTTCTTCTTCTCTTCCTCTGGTTCTTTCCTCATCTCTCTGACTTTTTTTCCCTTCACGGGTTGGTGGGTTGATGGCCTTCTTCTTTTTCGGCCACCACCACCCGAACACCTTACACACACATCACACTCATATAAATACCATATTGAGTTGGTGGAAAGACATAAGGAGGACAAAATGAAGATGACTCTAGCGTTTTCTAGAACATTCTAGGCCCTTTACGTAAATTTACCAAAATACCCTTATGCCCAAAATGCCCCTAACCACTTTTACCTTATATCAAACATATTCAATCTCCTTTTTTAACATACGGTTTATTTATGGACTCATGATTTTGAAACCTTCATAACGATCCTTTCAGATTGTTTAGAAATTGCCTAAACCAAAAGGTCAAGGCAACATCGTCATTTTAACTTTTCTTCAGATTCAAATTTTCCAGGTCGTTACAACCTTCCCCCCTTAAAAAAAAATTCATTCTCGAAATTTAGGACAATCTTGTATAGACACTATGCTTTTACTCTTCCGAGTCAACAATCATATGATGCCTCAAAACATCTTAATAAATCAATCTTGATCCATCCTCAATTTGGAAAACTGAGTTGCTCAAACATAACTCGTATCTTATCAGTCTGTAACCGAGATTCTGTATAGACTAATTCACATATGCCACCTAACACTAGACACCCTTCGAGTCATATTCATAGTCATGGTAGTTCCAAACATAACTCGTATCTTACTAGCCTGTAACCGAGCTCAACTAATTATTATCTCTAATACCATTCACATCTCATACCACACAATGACACTATGCGTAGGCCACCACAACAATCATTATCTAGGTCCAATCCGAAAACAACTCAAACACATCATCCAGACAAATAGTCCCACAAGGGTATCTGTACACTCGAAAATCAGAGCCCAGCTCGATGTCCGAGTCAACATCCCAATACTAGTCTCAGGAACCAGAGTCCAGCTCAACGTTTGAGACTAACCAACCACCACTCACTCAAGAACTGGAGCCCAACTCAACGTCTCAGTGGTCATCACACAGTACCAGTCTCAAGAAAGGGGTCCAACCCGACGTCTGAGACCAACCACTATCGACTCGGGAAAAGGGCTCAGCTCGACGTTTGAGTCGTCACCACAATACCAATCTCAGGAAAGGAGCCTTAGCTCGACGTCTAAGATTGTCCACCACAATATCAGTCTCAGGAAATGAGTCTTAACTCGACATCTGAGACTATCCACCACTCAATAAAATAGCATATGTTCATAAATCACTAGTAGAAAAAACCCTTTTGGTGACCAACAGAGAAATGGTTGCCCATTCCTTGAATTTAATCGCTTTAGAAAAAAGGCGACCAAATTTTGGTGGCTATTTTGTGGACACGAGGGTGGTGTCAGATACTACAATTAGCGACTAAAATTTTCTTTAGTTGCTGAAGTATAACAATGACTACCATAGTTGATCGCCCATACAAAAAACTTTGATCGTTAATCACTTATTAAATTAGCGCTCAATTTCAAAATTTGGCGAGAAACTAGAATGCATTGGAGACTAAGATATTGTTTGGTCACCAAATTTTGTTTTACCATCGAAAAGAGTTGTTGCCTAAAGTGAATTATTTAGTCAAATATTGGTCATGAAAGTGTCGGTGTCCAACATTTTTGGTCGCTTATAGTTGATTACTAGTAAAAAGCCCCGCGACAACTAAACAGTAAGAATATAAATTTCAATAAATGATATTAGTGAAATATCATTAAAAAAAATAAGTAAAAGTGAGTGCAATCAAGAATTCAATCAACATTTGATAACATGCATAATTAAGAGTTCAATCAACATTTAATACATATTGAAAATGACTTGGCCAAAATATAGGGAACAAAAACTGAGGCTTTCAAAATATAATACCTCACAAAATATAGAGGTAAATGTTTGAAGTTGCATTCAGGACCGTTCTCTGATGAGATATCTGCAGCGTTTATAGAATTTCATAATTACATGTCTAATAGATAGTGTAACAAATGTAAAGTGGAGCATATTTTTAGTCAACATAATATCCAAACAACAGAGTTATCAGCCAAAAACATAGTTCTCCTGCAAACCATAAGCACAATTTTAAAAGCTTTGTAGTCGACATTATAGAAAAGTCGTAAGTAAACAAATGCTCCAATGGAATCGTACAGAGAATTGGAGGAAGCATTTTGAACAAATTGTACTAAATTCAATGGCAGCATAGTTTGAGTCTACCTAGCTAGTGAGCAGCAGAAATTAACTTTCGAAAATTAAAATCTAGTTGAAGAGAGACAGCGGAAATTAACAATACCTGTAATTCTGGTCTTCCTCTTTGTCAATGAAAACTAATCTCATAATGATACATTAGAACTCCATGCATGAAAGAAGATAAATCAAAAGGCTTTGCCTGCATCTCCACTAACCCAAATCAGTAAACTTTGAAACAAATTGTACGAAATTCATGGATAACATAGTAGAGGCTAGCTAGCTAGTGAGCAGCACTAAATAAACCCATCCCTGATTTCCTTTAGTACACATCTGCTTTTCTAGTTAGCTGAAATCCCAGCCAACGAACGTGGATTTCCCAAAGTAAAATTAAAAACATGTATAACGAACTAAAAAATCAAAAGTCAAGATATGTAAAAACTTCACACGAAAGTTAATTAGCAGAAATATTAAAAATTTACCTCGAAAATGACTGAAACCCAATGATAGCTTATCTTCATCCTTAGTCATTCCAAAGAAAGGGAAGAAGAAAAAAAAACAGAACTCAATTCATAGGACCGATAGAAAAAGTAATGGCATATGAGATAGCTGACATAGGAGGTTATGTAGAAACTAAACGTTGCGACCAATCTAGTATAGCTGATATATGGAGCCGATTGCATTCAGTTTGTACAAATCACTTAGCTGAAATATGAGAATATGTACAAATTGAATGTAGTCCATTGCGTATAGTTGAATTGCTACAAATATCAAACACAACTAGTATTCAAAATTAGCAGCATCAAACTAAGAAGACCATTCAAAGCTTACCAATGCAGAGAAAAAAAAAAGGTAAATAATTAAGTAAAAATTTATAGATTGCCTATTAGCAGCATCGAACTTTAAATTTCTACCGAATGGGATGATGGTGAGCTCAAAAACACTCTCCAGGGAGACCGCAATAGAACAAGAACTAACATACCTTTCGAGGACATGCTCGAGATGTCAGGACCCACCCCGGTTTCACCCCGAAACCCGAGGTAAATCCCGCTCCCGTCTGACTCCTCGACACAAAACTCAAGTAAAACTCTGTCTAACCCAGTCAAACGCAGGAGTAATTTCAAAATATCCCAACCTTATCGTTTACAGAGCATAGCACTAAATTACAAGAAAAATAAAAACCGATAAAGTACACGCACACAGAAGCCTTTAATCTATTCTGGGAACTCTCACGTCGCTTCTATGCCTCAGACTCTGCCTCGACGTCAAGACCCCGCGCTAGCTCCACAACCTGGAGGGCAATTAAAACAGAAAATGTGAGTGGACCAGAAAGTACAAAAGTTCAAAAACCATTTTGTAAGAAAACCGAGTTAAACCCTCCGTTTTGAAACCACATGCATAACCAACAGTTATAAACACATTTATAAAGAATCATTCTTAACATCATAAGAAACAGAAACACTATAAAATATCATAAGAAACCATAATATGAGTATCAGAAACCGTATCAAAAACCATAACCACCAAATCATCATTTCCTCGATCAAACCTGCTGGATCTATCCGAGTCTTTAAACTCCCGAGTCTTTAAACTCAATCCAGGCCTTAATCATATCCGAGTCTTTAAACTCCCGAGTCTTTAAACTCAAGGCCTACGGGGGAAAATCAATATATATCCGAGTCTTTAAACTCCCGAGTCTTTAAACTCAATCCGGGTCTTTAAACCCAATCCGGCCGGTCCCCCGTCACATATATCCGGGTCTTTAAACCCAATATCCAGATCCAGCAAATCCAATCCCAAAACCATTTGAAAACCTGAAAACCATTTACCAATCCACATCCAAACCCGAATCCGAAATCACTGGTCCGATACCCTTCCGGCATCCAGAACCGTCATTCCGAACCCAAATCCGGAATACCATATTCCGATTAGTGAAATCCGCTTCTAAAATCGAAACTTTGATCATCGAAATCATGTTCCCAAAACCCACTTATAACCATTGAAAACCCTTTATCATTTGAAATCCCAAAACCATAGCATATATTCCAGAAACCAACCATTCCTCGAAAAACGTGCTGAAACCATCTTTTCTCGAAAAACGTGTAATAATGCAAAACCAACCAAACATATTCGATAAACATAAAATCATGATTAAAAACCATAAGACAATTATAGAAAACAGTTATGCATGCTCGAGTTTAGAGAAAAGGTCCACTCACAGTACTGAGCCCTACTCGCGTCCCGAACGTCCAGCCCGTTCCTCGGCTTCCTCGGGAAATCCCGATCCTGTCTATCATCTCCACCTTGGGTATTTCACTTCATCCCCAGCTACTGTTACCACAGCCAACCCTAGCTATGTAACAACTACATGGTGTACGCAAGGGAAACTCTATGAACAGAAAACAAAGATATTATAAAATACCTCATGTCACAGTACCCGACAGAAGTCATAGAGTACATCCTCGTATACAACCACCCATCTCCCTCGGCTACTACTCCGGCCACGGTCGGACTAACGTCACAAAGTCCAAAAGGCAAACTCTAGCTTGTGGGTTCTCTCCTTCCACAGTCTCCAATCGATCAGTTATAGTCACTCCTTTCCTATACCTTCCGTCAACCTACTACGGAACTTACTATATACTCCCAGTCCTCTAGGAAACTCCTAGACTCTACCCCGAGATCCAACAACCAAACCAACAGAACAACCAAAAGTGAAACAAGTACCTGTCCCCACATCTGCTATCGACTGACCCTCCTGCTGAGTCATCGAGAACACCCGGGCCTGAGATCCCGACGCTCTACCACGTCCCCTCGAACCACTCGTGGCTGTGCCACCACCTCCTCTAGTGCCCGCTGTCCCTGATGTTGTACTCTGTCCGGACTCCGCTACTCCTCTGCCTACACCACCTTCCTGTGGTAACAGTGGACACTCACGTCGGAAATGACCTCGCTCCCCGCAGTAGAAACACACATTCCAGCCTGGTCCACTACTCGGTCTCCCCGTGGACGCTACCGACGTCGCACTCGCTTGCGGAGTCGGCGGTACTCGATAACCCCAAAATCCTGAACTCTGGGCACTACCAGGCCTACCAAAACGATCATCGCCCGACGAGGACGATCCACCGAAGTTACCTCTTTTCGGTGTCCTCTGGCTCGAAGCTCCAGGAATAGAAGGTTCCCGGCGTCGCACCGGCAAACTAGCCTCAACTCGCACCGCAGCATCCGACAAGTCTCGGAGGGTAGCAAAAGATCCAGCCGTCACTACGGCTCGAATCTCACCGCGCAAGCCCAACTCAAACCTACGGCACTTCTCGGCTTCAGTGGCCACAAAAGCAGGAGCAAACCGAGACAACATCTGGAACTTCCGTTCATACTCTGCCACTGTCATATTCCCTTGCTGGAGCTGCAAAAACTCCGCCTCCTTGGCATCTCGAAAAGAACGAGGGTAGTACTGCTCTAGGAACCGTTCCCTAAACGTCTCCCAGGTCACACTATGGGCATCCCATCCGGACAACTCGAGGGTATACCACCACTCGTACGCCGCACCATCGAGTAAAAATGCAGCCAACAATACTCGCTCCTCCGGCGGACAATGCATCACCGCAAAAATCCGCTCCAGTCTAGTAATCCACCTCTGGGCTTCCTCAGGATCAGCCCCACCACTAAAAGTAGTAGCCCCGAGCCGCTGGGCTCGCTCAATCGTGGCACTTTCCGTCTCTCTGGCTACTTCTTCAGGTTGTGGAGAGGGTCTACGTCTCGGAGGCATCGTCAACCGCACGCTGAAAGAGGCATAGAAGTAGTCAAACAACTGAAAAACAACCTCACAAACTGACAGACCCAACAAACTCGACAAACCTGGCTCTGATACCAATTGTCAGGACCCACCCCGGTTTCACCCCGAAACCCGAGGTAAATCCCGCTCCCGTCTGACTCCTCGACACAAAACTCAAGTAAAACTCTGTCTAACCCAGTCAAACGCAGGAGTAATTTCAAAATATCCCAACCTTATCGTTTACAGAGCATAGCACTAAATTACAAGAAAAATAAAAACCGATAAAGTACACGCACACAGAAGCCTTTAATCTATTCTGGGAACTCTCACGTCGCTTCTATGCCTCAGACTCTGCCTCGACGTCAAGACCCCGCGCTAGCTCCACAACCTGGAGGGCAATTAAAACAGAAAATGTGAGTGGACCAGAAAGTACAAAAGTTCAAAAACCATTTTGTAAGAAAACCGAGTTAAACCCTCCGTTTTGAAACCACATGCATAACCAACAGTTATAAACACATTTATAAAGAATCATTCTTAACATCATAAGAAACAGAAACACTATAAAATATCATAAGAAACCATAATATGAGTATCAGAAACCGTATCAAAAACCATAACCACCAAATCATCATTTCCTCGATCAAACCTGCTGGATCTATCCGAGTCTTTAAACTCCCGAGTCTTTAAACTCAATCCAGGCCTTAATCATATCCGAGTCTTTAAACTCCCGAGTCTTTAAACTCAAGGCCTACGGGGGAAAATCAATATATATCCGAGTCTTTAAACTCCCGAGTCTTTAAACTCAATCCGGGTCTTTAAACCCAATCCGGCCAGTCCCCCGTCACATATATCCGGGTCTTTAAACCCAATATCCAGATCCAGCAAATCCAATCCCAAAACCATTTGAAAACCATTTACCAATCCACATCCAAACCCGAATCCGAAATCACTGGTCCGATACCCTTCCGGCATCCAGAACCGTCATTCCGAACCCAAATCCGGAATACCATATTCCGATTAGTGAAATCCGCTTCTAAAATCGAAACTTTGATCATCGAAATCATGTTCCCAAAACCCACTTATAACCATTGAAAACCCTTTATCATTTGAAATCCCAAAACCATAGCATATATTCCAGAAACCAACCATTCCTCGAAAAACGTGCTGAAACCATCTTTTCTCGAAAAACGTGTAATAATGCAAAACCAACCAAACATATTCGATAAACATAAAATCATGATTAAAAACCATAAGACAATTATAGAAAACAGTTATGCATGCTCGAGTTTAGAGAAAAGGTCCACTCACAGTACTGAGCCCTACTCGCGTCCCGAACGTCCAGCCCGTTCCTCGGCTTCCTCGGGAAATCCCGATCCTGTCAAACACCGTCAAATTACGTCACTAATACATCTACGAACACTCTCCTAAATTCCCTCAAAATTTCCCGAATCGAAAACCGAAAACCCGGGACCCTAAACATTCTCCCTCGCGGAACTACACTCAAACGACTTCCGATTGACCCGAAACCAACTCCATTAAACTCACAACAACTCCTAGACCAAAAACTATGTTGACCGTTTTCCCATCCGCCGCCGCACGCGCCCCCACGCGCCGCCCAAAGTGGCTGCGCGTGGCCCCACGCGCCAGCTACAGTGCACCTTCAACCTCACGTCGACCCGGTTCAACACAGTAGGCTACAGCTGAACCGGCGTCAACGGTTCTCCGCCGTGCCTGCACTAAAACACCTCCTTCCTTCTCCTATAGCTTCGTCCAACCTTACTCTAAGCATCCCCATCCTCCAATCACCTCGACACAGCCTTCTACCCGTCGTCTCAAGCTCGAAATCAAACCTCCCCAAAGCTCTGTTTCACGATCCGATCACCCAGCTCACCACCCTTCACGGTGGCGACACCAGACTCTCCCCTGGACTTCTCTAAACCTAACCCAGCTAACCAGAACCGTCGACTCACTCCCCAGCTGCACAACTTGCCGTTCGAACCTCACGGCTAAAACAGAGCACACAAGTGCACTCCGTCGTACCGGCCACCCCTGTGCACCACCCATCACGGCAGCACACTCAACCGGTTCCTAGGACCCTCAGGAGTCTCACCCTAACCTCCAACTCCCTCGACTCTAGCCCTAGACCCACGACTTTCCAAATGAAATTCAATGGAAAACAGAGTACCGAATCGGAGATGAGGAAATTACCTGCCTCCTGCTGCCACCGTGAGCTCCTCCGGGGCTGGTCGACTCCCCACAGCCCTCACGACACCACCGCGGTCTTCGTTGCACCGTGCACGGCCACCGCACCACCACAAGCCCTCAATCTTCTCCGTTTTCCCCCCTGAGTTCCTCTCTGGTTCCCGTGGCTCCCCCTCTCGCACACACCACGATTTCTCACCTCCCAACCATCTCAACTGCTCTCTCCCACTCTCTAATCTCCCTCACACACTCACAACTCACCAGCCACCACAATCAGCCTTCCAATTCTCTCAATTCCTTCCCTCTGTTTCTCTCTGTGTCGAGTAACACACACACGAGCACACACGGTTGCACCCCAAATAATGGAACCGCGTACACACCAGAGAACCCCCCAGAACCCACTACACACTTGCCACATGTCACCATCCTCCACTCTCTCTCACCAACTGGCTCCATCCCAGCCGTCCATTCTTTTCTTCTGTGCACAAATCCCAATGTGCCACAATGACCAAAATACCCTTCTTTTTAACACATTTTTACGGTTTTACCGAAACTTCCTAGACCCGTAACGCTCGCCTCGTAAGTCCGATGAATACGTGCCGCCTGTCATCGAACTCAGGACGACAAGAACTATCTAACCATCCTAGGTCAACCTACCAAAACCCGATTATTCAAAAAGTCAACTTTTCCCCCTATTTTTTCCAAAATTACTGTTATGCCCTCAACCTTCCGAACATCACAACTTCCTTCTCGGATGTCGGAATCGGGCGTGCCACCTGTCTACGAATTCGTGACGTCCCAAACTACGTCACAGTCACCGGTCAATACCCAATTGACCACCCGAAATAAAAGTCAACATTTATGCCCGACCCAGGGGCAAAATCGTCATTCTAAGTTCCCGGACCCCTCGGGACCACCTAACCCGTGATTAACCTTACTAATCACACCTTAATCACTCTACTTATCCCAATTCTCGGGACGGGTTGTTACACGAGATGCTGAGGACCCTCCGCTCGGAGGTGGCGGAACTCAGGAAAAGTAATGCTGCTATTGAGAGCAGGAACCGTGTGTCTGGTCCTGCTCCCGTCTGACAAGTCAACCGAAGTTTTGAAAACACTCAGCATTTGTCAGGCAAGGGATAACTTCACTTATTCCCACTCATGCTCCCATCTCTCGATCAGCCCCAATTATTGTGCCACGACTTAGAAGGTCATCAAAATATCAAAAGTGTGGGTGAACAAAAATAACATCATTTAAAATACCCTTCGATAAAAATAAACCCTTTACCCTCTAATTAAAAAACATGCATGCATAGAGTAAAACATGACAACCGGATTTCAAATCATATCACATCACAAGCTGTGCAACCCACAATTCACTACTTGACACCTGTCACGTGTTCCTGTTGACGTTAGCCTCTCCCACGTCACCTCTGACACCCTCTAACATGTCGCCACGTGGTACAACCCCTGGTCTACCACGTGGCCTGACAAGATGACGTGGCTTGCCACATCGTCAACCTCTTGCGGGTTGACCCGCGGCGACTGTAACGGGTCATTCCTACAAAATTGCAACCCTGTTCATTCTCCCTTATTTCTCAACCATTTCTCTCCATTATTTCAGTATTCAACTTGTCTCTCACCCAGAAATCGACACATGGCCTTAAAACATGAAGAACATACCTAGAATTTTATGGCCAAAGTCGAACCTTCACGACCAACCTTCGAACCAATCCCAAAGCCAATCCAGGTGTCCATGTTGTCCCTTTTTCATTCCTAAAACTCGCATCACCTAGAACAAGAAGAGAGTCTCATAACAATGTAACAACGTCCAAAGTCGAAGACCTGAAATCCAATCTAGACGGTTCACAGGTTTTACCTGTTTTGGGTTCTAGGCAGTCCCTCTGTGGCTACACCGACTCTCTCAGTCTCTCAGCCTCACTATGGGCTCCTCACAGCAGAAGAAGGGAAGAAGAAGATGGAGCAAATGAGGTGGGGTGTGGGTTTCAGGTTTATTAATCAAAAGGGAGAAAAGACACATGAATAAGGGATAAGGACCAATGGGTTGAGTGACACTTACCACTCATCCTATTGGTCCAGATTTAGATATTTAGGGTCCCACAACAAAGTCAACTCTTCTCGAATTACGTGCAACTGTAAAAATTTAATTAACTCGTTCTAGACCTATAATTTCACCGTACAACGTCTAAACTTGACGTGCCGTCTGTCTACGTAATCAAAATCCCTCGATCTACGTAATGGGCCTCGGCCAACATGCAAATAACCTCCCAAGTTAAAAGTCAACATTTTTCCCGTCCATAGGCAAAATCGTCATTTCACCTCGACTAATCCCAATTAGTCCTGATAATCCCGTGATTACGGGACAGGTCGTTACATATGTTTCATCCCTCATCACATTCATCATCTACATAATCATCATCAACATCAAGCAACATCATATCTTCAAATATTGAGAAGCATATATACAAATTATCCATATTTAGTACTTCTCAAATATTGTCCATATCCCAAAAATAGTGATCATGCAATAATTCCTTGTACATCCCTTCATGAATATACTTTGTTTTAAGGGCTTTGAATAATCAATTTAACCCTAAATTTATATACTCAAATTCCCTTCTAATAATCGTTAATTCAACTACAATGTAACGACCCGTCCCAAATTCCATGGTTAGATTAGTGACTAATCACGATTAGTGAGGCTAATCCGTGATTAGTAGAGCGAAATCGGACGAACGATGCGAAATGACCGTTTTGCCCCTGGTGGTGGCAAAACGTTGACTTTTCAATCGGGCGGTCAAATGGACTTTGACCGATGACCGTGACGTAGTTCGTGACGTCACGAGTTCATAGACAGGTGGCACGTTCAATTCCGACGTTCGGGGAGGAAGTTATGACGTTCGGAAGTTTAGGGGCATTTTGGTAATTTGGGTGAATAGGAGGTCAAAAGTTGACTTTTTGACCGGGAGGTCCGATGGCCGAGGGCCAAAGACCGTTACGTAGATAAGGACGATACGAATCCGTAGACAGGCGGCACGTCGAATTCGGACGTTCGACGGCGAAGTTACGGTTCACGGAAGTTCCCAGTTACTATTCACGACGGCACGTTTTACGAGACAAAAAGTGCAGTTTGTCTCTAGTGGGCCCAGATATTTAATGGAGGCCCAATGGATGAGTGACACTTGTCACCCATCCACTGGCTACCATTTTCCCATTCATGCATCTCCCGTTCATCCACATCGATCATTTTCTTCCATTCCTCCCACCAAACCCGATCACCATTTCTAAGTCCAATCCAAACCCTTGACCCTATAACCCATCCGTGAGAGACCAGAGAGGGAGAGGAGGACCTGTGAAGCGTGGTGGCCGGCTGGAAGCCACGCCGCCGTGGACGGCGGCCTTGAACCCGCGAAGTGCACGGTTAGGCCCATTTTCCCTTATTTTTCGATTTGAGCATTATGGTTGGTTTTGAATGATTAAGGAATGATTATTAGGATGCTAGGAAGGTTTTAAGAGGGTTTTGGTGGTGGTTGACGGCTGGGACGCCGTGGAGGTTGATCGGGGAAGTTTGAACCGTATGGTTCAAAATGGGTTCACGGGTTCTAGGTGGTTTTAGGTTGTTTAATTGATTGGGTTAGATAGGAAACTTGAAAATAGGAATTTAGAAATTGGAATGGAAGCAATCGGACCGAAAATGAGGGAGTAGGGACGCTGAACCGGTTACGCCGGTTCAGCACAGTAACCGGACCGGTTCGCACCAGTCGCGGAGGTTGAAGACGGGTACTGTAGCGGCGCGTGAGGCCCACGCGCAGCCACTTCAGGCGGCGCGTGCGGGCGCGTGGGGGATATTCTGGGGAAGGTTCCAACATGTGAAATCTTCTATTCGATGTAACGAACATTTTGGGACTGGTTTCGAGTCGATCGGACACCGTCTCGATATGTTTCGGGGCATCGGAAGGTTTAGGTTCGGGATTAAAAATAGTTAAAAATACGGGAAAATTACGGGGCTTCAGTGAGGGGTTATATAAGTAGTTAGTAACCCTCTAAATTAATTTGGACAGGTTTGGAAGTCCCGGTGACAGTGATCGGCTCGGGGAGCCGTATGGCACGCGTATCGAGGCGCGGCTTCGGACGGTCTGTGAGTGGACCTTGTTTTCTAAATTGGTGCATGCATAAATGTTTATTATATGTTTTAAATACTTGTTTGTGTTGCCATGAGTGCATTTGGATGTGTGGTTACGTATAGGCACGTATTTCGAGGTTTCGGCCCTATACGGTGCCTATACGGGGCTGTAGGTCTTTATTGGTCTAAATGAAATAATTTTGGATTTGAAAAGGTAATTCTCGGACTTGCGGTCCATTTGATTTACGGAATCGGGCCGGAGGCCCAATTGGTTTACGATTCGGACCGGAGGTCCAGTTTCTATGTGAATTCGGGCCTAGTGCCCAGTTATGTATTACAAATGGTTTTTACGGGTCATGACGGTTTATGGGAACCGGCATGAACCCCTGAAATGGATTTACGGGTCATGACGGTTTATGGGAACCGGCATGAACCCATGAAAGGATTTACGGTTCATGATGGCTTATGAGGGGCCGGGCATGAATCCTGGAAACGTTTAAAGAATGATTTCAAAAGGTTTTTCATATTCCATCCTTTATATATGATTGTCTCCTCCGGGGAGGGTCGTTGGCCTGGGTGGACCCCGGAGTAGTCACGGAGCACTGACTGAGTGGAGTCGCCCCCCAGTTGGGTTCCTTACTCTCAGGATGGGCATGGTTCGTTACCTCCAGGGAGGGTCATTGATCTACGGACATTGACCTGGGTGGACCCTGGAGAGACTTGGGTTTGAGACCCCGGTTAGCACACGTGTAGCTTTATTTTACCGTGACAGGTTCTGGATATGAATATATTGGATAAACATGATTTCAATTGGTTTGGGAAAACTGTGTTTTATGATGATAAATGGATTTGGGCTGAGATCCCACATATGCTTACTATGTTCTGATTTTCTGTAAATTGGTTTTGGGCAGGAGCCCGTGAGACTTGTATTTACGGAACTTGGGGTTGTGACCCTATTTATGGATGTTTTAACATATATTATTGGATAAATGGTTTTACTATGCATGCATACTTTTTAGTGGAGGGTACAAATGTCTTTTATGGAAATGTTTTATAAAATCTTTATTTTTGTCCACTCACAGTCTTTCTGTTTTTAATACCCTTCAGGTTGACAGCGGATGTGGACTGTAGCAGAGATCGAGATATCACATGCCTCCTCCGGATCCTGGCGTACTCTGATAGCCCGAAAGGGCAAAGGTCGGAAATATCCCTTGTCTGACACTTCGTGTCAGACGGGAGTAGGGTCATCCCGCACTAATCCCGGGGGGATTGGGATGGGTCCTGTCAACGTGGTATCAGAGCGGGGTTGTCTCTATTCGAGCAACCGTGTAGCTCTTGGAGCATGTACGCAGGTCGAGGATGTGATATCTCAAGGGGCTGCAGTCCGTGGTCAACCTGATTGTTGGGGTTCCTGTACGATAGTTAGTAGGATTGGCATGCCTTGGTTCGGCATTTGAGGCCGGGGTTGCCATAGTTCTGTCAAGGTTGACAGTGTGGGACCCTACGGAAGGATTAACGTGTTCGTATTCTGGAGTGTGATCGTGAGACGGTTAGTTGGGATCGTCTTCACGATGTCGTAGGATCGGTTCCAACGACTGATTCGATGTTGTGACCATTAGATGGTCAGATTATGATGAGTTAAATGGATTTACTGCAGTCGGCAGTTGGTAGCCGGATTCGGGGAATCCTTATTGGCTTGATGGTAGGATTGGATTGACGTCTTTACGATGTCAAGATCGCGGGGTCGGTCAGAGCGTGGATTTTACTGCTTTCCGCAGTTGGGGTCAGCGTGACCATAGGTGTGATCGTGGAACCCTACCTTGGGTGTATGGTTCGAAGATGTGAGTTGACGAGTGGTTTGACTTAGACGACTATTCGGATTTGGATCCGTTAGTCGGTCTAGTCATGTTAGCTTGTGTTAGGACTGCACTCTGCAGTCGGGGCTGTACTTACCGGTTAAACCTAGTTAGTTGTCGTGCTACTCAGTTGTGGTTTGGCGCAACTAAGGTCATGGGCGATCTAGTAGACGACATTGGTTTAGTCGAGTTGCGACTGGTTAGAGTTTGGTTGGGCAGGTTACCAGGGTTGGTACTTGTCGATGAAATCCCTGAGTGGGATACAGAGTAGTTGGTACAGGCAGTTGATTCCGTTGGATGCGGAGTCTGGATGTCTAGTCGTTAGGTCTGCCCGAGGTTTTGGCAGACGCTACTATCGATAGACGTAGTCGAATTTTATCTGGTTGAGTAGACTCAGGTTGTCGTGACGATTGTGACGATGGGATTGTCAGTCGTGACGATGGTACGAGGTGCGTGAATAACGCATATGTGTGGGTAGTGATTCTGGATTCGACTTGGTTACGGTTGAGTGCGATTGCAGAATGAGACGGGGATGTACGGGGGACGTTTCCTCTTCTCGTATGAGTTGTCAGGGTAACTATACCCAGAGGTGTTGGGTACGAAGGAGGCAGAATTTCTCCTATTCGAGCAAAGGTACGGGATCATCGTTCGGTATGAGCGGAGATCCAGAGTTGTCTGATTGGCACACTTTGTGCTGATGCTGACAGGTGGTGTACTGGTACTAGTGCTGGTGCTGGTGCCGGTGATTGTGATGACGGTGAGTTACGAGTCAGAATGTGACTCCGACGTGATGGGCTTATGATTGGTATCTGTGGTTCGGGAGTGAATCACGGGTAGTGACGGACTGGATAGGATCCAGCGGTAGTTGAGGAGTGAGGGTCGAGTATTATCATGACGGATTAGTGACCGGTTGGTCAGACTCGTTCTGTCGCGGGGTTTAGCGACCAATTGGTCAGAATTAGTCAGGATTGGTTAGAGATGGTGGTTTGCAGAGATTTGACTGCAGATCACAGCAGGGGGCTGTTGTGACTTTTCAGTCGAGTGGTACATCAGATTAGGATGAATTGACATCCTTTTGGATGTACATATACGGTCGTAAATGGGCATGTGTCCATAACCAGTCTAACGGGGACACGTGGTTGATGTCCGGGTATGTTGTTTCCAATCTGGTTGGAACTTCGAAATCGCGAGAGGTTGCGATTGAGGTGACGAGAGGAATGCGGGTTTTCCGCATTGGTATTGGGTATGTCGAAGTCGTTTGGGTGACTTCTCAGGTTCTACCATAATTGATGGTGGTAGAGGATGTAGATGTTATTGATGTTGTTGGTTGCCACTAGTACACTGATCGTGTATTGGTTGGTGGACTCGTGATTGTCTTGGGTCATCAGGTGGAGTGAGTATATCGAAGTTAGGTGACTGAGATTTCTCATTTCCTGCTTGGTGGCAGACGATGTTGGATTACGTGGCGTGGTGAGTGCAACGGGGTTTTGGTTGCATTCACGTAGGATGGATTATTCGATCATTCTTGTTTTGCCTTGGTGGAATGACAAGGATCGATACGAGGTAATCAGTGAGAACCCATAGTCTCGGCGTGTCTCGTCGTCGACTGATCTATTTAAGATGTGGGAAATGGTTAAGGACTTTGGACGTCGTGACGATCGGGGATCGTGACGTCTATGGTCGGTTGACGTAGTGTTGGATCTGGATCGTGATTTGGATGATCCAGATAGGTGGAGAGTTTATCACTCTTACTTGGTTGAGTGGAGCATGATGGGACTGAACTTCTTTTCGAGGTAAATCCCTTATGGCTTACTACTCGCCTGAGTAGTTGTCCGATGAGTAGGTGTCTGACGAGGTCGGATTTTGTCTGACCTAGTGTTGTGTTGATGTTGGGATTGACTTCCCTATGAAGTCAATCGATTGTGTTGTGGTAATCGGTCGAACAGGTATCCGATAGGTTCAGATATGGTGCGTCTCGGTAGACGAGAACGAGATTTCAGGTTTTGGAATCAGATTTCTGGATGTCGATTCAGGATTTGATTTTGGAACTTGAAAGAGGATTTCTGTATTTGGGTTTTGGAATCGGATTCTGGGTGACGATTCAGGATTTGATTCTTGAGCTTGACTGTAGATTTTCTTTTATGGATTTGGGTTCGGAATGGTTATTCCAAATGCCGGTTTACGGAATGATGATTTCGGATTCGAATTTGAACATGGCTATGGATATGATTTCTGGGTTTGGATTCGGGATTTCTTACGAAATTGCGGATTCGGATTCGGATTTGGAAATAGATTTTGGGTCGGAGTTTCGATTGTCTAGTACTGGATTGGACATATGAACTCCATTATAGAAATGTGATTGGCTACAACCTAGGTGGTTGTAGGCTGATTGATGGGTAGTTGTATGTACCTTGTACGTTGTTCGAGGTACAATACCAGGTAGACTTGTCGTGCCTAGTGACGGTATATAGGTGATACCGGTGGTACGTTGGAGAGCGTGTTGGTAGTCGGCTTAGTTCCGATACCATTGGATTAGTCGGGTTCGTGAACTGGACATTGGATACTGTGCATTGGGTCATAGTACTTCTGATGGGTAGTTACACACAGGTCGAGTGAATTGTTTGGTGGTGTATACTCATGGTTGAGTAAGTTGGTGGTTAGTGTAACCACAAGTGTATCGTGTTAGTCTTGACTGACGACTGTCAAGTGGTGACAGTTTGTCGAAGGTGTCAGCGTGGCTCGTTGAGTGAGGTCTGATGACTCCCAGTGGGAGTAGACGCTAGGATAGATTAGCGTTTGAGAAAGGAACCATCGAGTTGACAAGTGGTATCAATTCGGAGCGTATGACTACTGTCGTTTGACGTGGTCGAGTGTAATCGATACGACATGGATGTTAGCAGTACGTCTGGCTGCAGACGAGTAAGGATTGTTCTGGTTAGTGGGTGTATTAGCGTACATGTATTTGGAGGTTGATTCTACTTTCCACGAGCTGGATGCGGAATCAGGATAGTTGGAGTTTCGAGAATGAAACTAATTAAGGAGGGAAGAACGGTTGGAATTAGGTCGGTTAGAATTTCGAGGACGAAATTAATTAAGGAGGGAAGGTTGTAACGACCCGTCCCAAATTCCATGGTTAGATTAGTGACTAATCACGATTAGTGAGGCTAATCCGTGATTAGTAGAGCGAAATCGGACGAACGATGCGAAATGACCGTTTTGCCCCTGGTGGTGGCAAAACGTTGACTTTTCAATCGGGCGGTCAAATGGACTTTGACCGATGACCGTGACGTAGTTCGTGACGTCACGAGTTCATAGACAGGTGGCACGTTCAATTCCGACGTTCGGGGAGGAAGTTATGACGTTCGGAAGTTTAGGGGCATTTTGGTAATTTGGGTGAATAGGAGGTCAAAAGTTGACTTTTTGACCGGGAGGTCCGATGGCCGAGGGCCAAAGACCGTTACGTAGATAAGGACGATACGAATCCGTAGACAGGCGGCACGTCGAATTCGGACGTTCGACGGCGAAGTTACGGTTCACGGAAGTTCCCAGTTACTATTCACGACGGCACGTTTTACGAGACAAAAAGTGCAGTTTGTCTCTAGTGGGCCCAGATATTTAATGGAGGCCCAATGGATGAGTGACACTTGTCACCCATCCACTGGCTACCATTTTCCCATTCATGCATCTCCCGTTCATCCACATCGATCATTTTCTTCCATTCCTCCCACCAAACCCGATCACCATTTCTAAGTCCAATTCAAACCCTTGACCCTATAACTCATCCGTGAGAGACCAGAGAGGGAGAGGAGGACCTGTGAAGCGTGGTGGCCGGCTGGAAGCCACGCCGCCGTGGACGGCGGCCTTGAACCCGCGAAGTGCACGGTTAGGCCCATTTTCCCTTATTTTTCGATTTGAGCATTATGGTTGGTTTTGAATGATTAAGGAATGATTATTAGGATGCTAGGAAGGTTTTAAGAGGGTTTTGGTGGTGGTTGACGGCTGGGACGCCGTGGAGGTTGATCGGGGAAGTTTGAACCGTATGGTTCAAAATGGGTTCACGGGTTCTAGGTGGTTTTAGGTTGTTTAATTGATTGGGTTAGATAGGAAACTTGAAAATAGGAATTTAGAAATTGGAATGGAAGCAATCGGACCGAAAATGAGGGAGTAGGGACGCTGAACCGGTTACGCCGGTTCAACACAGTAACCGGACCGGTTCGCACCAGTCGCGGAGGTTGAAGACGGGTACTGTAGCGGCGCGTGAGGCCCACGCGCAGCCACTTCAGGCGGCGCGTGCGGGCGCGTGGGGGATATTCTGGGGAAGGTTCCAACATGTGAAATCTTCTATTCGATGTAACGAACATTTTGGGACTGGTTTCGAGTCGATCGGACACCGTCTCGATATGTTTCGGGGCATCGGAAGGTTTAGGTTCGGGATTAAAAATAGTTAAAAATACGGGAAAATTACGGGGCTTCAGTGAGGGGTTATATAAGTAGTTAGTAACCCTCTAAATTAATTTGGACAGGTTTGGAAGTCCCGGTGACAGTGATCGGCTCGGGGAGCCGTATGGCACGCGTATCGAGGCGCGGCTTCGGACGGTCTGTGAGTGGACCTTGTTTTCTAAATTGGTGCATGCATAAATGTTTATTATATGTTTTAAATACTTGTTTGTGTTGCCATGAGTGCATTTGGATGTGTGGTTACGTATAGGCACGTATTTCGAGGTTTCGGCCCTATACGGTGCCTATACGGGGCTGTAGGTCTTTATTGGTCTAAATGAAATAATTTTGGATTTGAAAAGGTAATTCTCGGACTTGCGGTCCATTTGATTTACGGAATCGGGCCGGAGGCCCAATTGGTTTACGATTCGGACCGGAGGTCCAGTTTCTATGTGAATTCGGGCCTAGTGCCCAGTTATGTATTACAAATGGTTTTTACGGGTCATGACGGTTTATGGGAACCGGCATGAACCCCTGAAATGGATTTACGGGTCATGACGGTTTATGGGAACCGGCATGAACCCATGAAAGGATTTACGGTTCATGATGGCTTATGAGGGGCCGGGCATGAATCCTGGAAACGTTTAAAGAATGATTTCAAAAGGTTTTTCATATTCCATCCTTTATATATGATTGTCTCCTCCGGGGAGGGTCGTTGGCCTGGGTGGACCCCGGAGTAGTCACGGAGCACTGACTGAGTGGAGTCGCCCCCCAGTTGGGTTCCTTACTCTCAGGATGGGCATGGTTCGTTACCTCCAGGGAGGGTCATTGATCTACGGACATTGACCTGGGTGGACCCTGGAGAGACTTGGGTTTGAGACCCCGGTTAGCACACGTGTAGCTTTATTTTACCGTGACAGGTTCTGGATATGAATATATTGGATAAACATGATTTCAATTGGTTTGGGAAAACTGTGTTTTATGATGATAAATGGATTTGGGCTGAGATCCCACATATGCTTACTATGTTCTGATTTTCTGTAAATTGGTTTTGGGCAGGAGCCCGTGAGACTTGTATTTACGGAACTTGGGGTTGTGACCCTATTTATGGATGTTTTAACATATATTATTGGATAAATGGTTTTACTATGCATGCATGCTTTTTAGTGGAGGGTACAAATGTCTTTTATGGAAATGTTTTATAAAATCTTTATTTTTGTCCACTCACAGTCTTTCTGTTTTTAATACCCTTCAGGTTGACAGCGGATGTGGACTGTAGCAGAGATCGAGATATCACATGCCTCCTCCGGATCCTGGCGTACTCTGATAGCCCGAAAGGGCAAAGGTCGGAAATATCCCTTGTCTGACACTTCGTGTCAGACGGGAGCAGGGTCATCCCGCACTAATCCCGGGGGGATTGGGATGGGTCCTGTCATACAATCAAATTACATATAAACATAGTAAAAATAAACATATTATCTTAAAATTCGACAATATATTCACACGATGTCCAATCAAATCAAACTTTGTACCATTAAGTTCCAAATTAACAAACAAACATTTTTCATGTTGATCAGACGACTAAAAGAGGTCGCACGAACTGCCACGCGCCAGAAGAAGGTCATTGTGTGTAGTGGTCACGTGACAGTCACAGGGGTCGTCTTCCAGACCCCTTTGTCTGGTTTTTCGGGTCATCCGACCCGCAATGGTGACCCGGCCATATCTCGACCATTTCACGTCCAATACGGACATTCCAATAGTCTATTCGCGTCTACTCGATCTTAAGAAGGGCTCTGTGATGTTCAAACAAGGAAAAATATACATGAAATCGTAATCCGATAGCTGGGACTTTCGGCCATGGCTTCCCTCTGAGTTTTCCCAAGATTCTCACGTCCCAAACTCCTTTCTTGGGCTCCTAAATGATCATAACGACTCACTCATCACTATGGTATATCTTCAATTATGAGCTAAAAAGCTTCGAAACATAATGATGACCCATGGTCATCAAGGAACCTTACAGGTTATGGAGGTTTTCTTCCTCCTTCTTCATCGTTTTCACTAGGCTTCTTTTCCTTCCTTCTTTCTTCTTCTCTTCCCTAGTTCTCTCTCCATCTCTCCGACTTTTTTTTTTCCTTCACTGGTTGGTGGGTTAGTGGTCTTCTTCTTTTTCGGCCACAACCACTCGAACACCTCTCACACACACACACACATCACACTCATATAAATACCATATTGAATCGGTGGAAGATATAAAGAGGGAAAATGAAGATAAATCTAGGGTTTTTTTAGAACATTCTAGGCTCTTTATGTAAATTTACCAAAATACCCTTATGCTCAAATGCCCCTAACTACTTTTACCTTATATCAAACATATTCGATCTATGATTTTAACATACGGTCTATATATGGACTCAGGAATCCGAAACCTTCATAACGTTCCTTTTAAATTGTCTAGAAATTGCCTAAACCAAAAAGTCAACATTTGACCTTTATGAGCAAAATCGTCATTTTGATGTTTCTTTAAATTTAAAATTACTGGGTCGTTACATGAGCTATATATTACTACAAGAAATATATATATATATATATATATATATTACAAAAAAAAATTGATATTAGAAGACTGCACAATCTTGCAAGTTGCAAGTAATAATAAAAATATTATTTTTCATGGAAATAGAAAAAATTAAATTTATTTAAAGACAAATATTTCGATATATATTGATACATCATTTGTAAAGTATATATATTGATTAATATATCTGGCTGTAAAAATAAAAACCCACACGAAACCTGAAGTAGGTAATTAATGACTAATGAGCTATATTGCTATACAAGAAATAAAAATATTATATATATGTATATATATATATATACACACATTACTACAAGAAAATTATATTGGAAAACTGCACAATCTTGCAAGTTTCAAATAAATAAGAAAATATCATTTTTCGAGAAAATATTGACAGTCAAATTTAGAGAAAGATCGACGGACATTTTGATATCGTTATCATTCAGGCTCAACAAAAAAGTGTAGGAAATTTAGTCCAAATCTTGAAATTTTTGATGGAATTTTCAGAAAAACTTAAGCACCCAATAATACTTATATAAGATTAATATATAGATATCATAGAAATTAAGGAAATATTTTTCTTTCCTCTTATTTTTATATCAAAATCCTTAAATACGGATATATTCACGTAAAATATCATGGATATATCTTTTTTTATGTTTTTATGTCGATATCCTAAAATACGAATTTATCCATAAAAATATCACAAATATTGCCAATATTTTCATTGGTAGTTGCAAATATTTATAAAAAGTTAAATCTCTCCTTTTATTATTGATTAATTATGAGATAAAAACTCAACTTTCATTCATGTATAAGTTCCTAACGTGCCGGAATCGTTTTGCAATTTGTGAGTCCTAAAAAATCCTATTTTCTTATAAAAGCCCAAAATTTACGAAACAATCAAACTTTTTAAGATTGAGAAAGCTCACGTTGTGCATTGTCTAGCATCACTATTGAGTAGCCCATTGGACCAAGACCAAATGAGAGCTAGGTCAAAATCCAAACCATTATTTTTGTGAAGTATTATTGCCATCTTTAATTTGTGAAATATTTTACATTCTTAACTCCACCGTTAATTATCAATAATTAAGAATATCAAAAGCATTTAATTACCAATAATTCATTATCGATGCACATATCGATAATAATCTGGTCTCGTGTTCAGATTTTTCTAGTTGTTAAATTGATATTTTGATTTAAATTATGTAAAGATTCTTCTCTTGAGCAGTAGAGAGCTTAACGTATCATGTTCTTCTGTTTTTGGCCTTCGCAATAATAGTTCCGGGTGGGTTAAAGTAGAAGCAACAGTCCCAGTGGGACATCAAGCACTCAATAGATTCTTCGTCTACAATATTATACATATATACATGTAAAATATAGTACTGGGTACTGAAGCCACTGGACAAAGTTGGTCGTCTAAAAATTATTCAGAGTGGGTTTCACGATTTCCTTCATAAGTTCATATGATATCCACGTCTTGTTCTATGCTATTCTAAATCCTTCAAAGTTGCTATATATTCTCTCAAAATTTGAAACAACCTTCAATTTTAAGCAAAGGATCTTTTTTGTATGATCGAAGTCTCAAATTTTACGTTAGTTTAAGTGGATTGTCGGCTCCACAGAGCTGAATCCAAAAGAAAGCAGAAGAAAAATTGGGAGTTGGCGCACAGAGCTGCTCTGGACAAGTCCGTTGAGACTTTATGAAACAAAACCTTTATTTTTATTTATTTTTTAATATTTCAACTGAAACATGAAATTGAATTTTGATTTTTGAGTACTTCAATTGAAATAGAACAATGGGCTGAGTTGAGATTATAATAGTTTATGAGAATTATTAAAATTTATTCGCAACGGCTACTAATATTATACTGATTTAATAAGTAAAAAAATAAATATTTTTATTCAATACGTAATAGCAAATTTTATATTCCAAATTTGACAGTCGTAAATTCAATATAATTTTTTTTATGTCCATTCCTACAAATCATTAAGATATTGACACCAAATTAGTCTTCCATGAAAATGCTAGCATGACCATGACTCCATAAATAACATGAGATCATCTACAACAAAGACTTCGTCTTCAAAACGTGTCAATAAAAACCTCGTGAGTCATGACCGAAAGAGAAGTTTTGCCTTCATTAATTATTTCATATAATATCAAAATCAAAAAAGTCTGTGTTTGAAATGTGGCCAACCACATTGCTTTATAAATTGGAAGCAATCAACATTTCTAGAACTCATCATTTTCATCAAGTTTGACATTGGAAAAGTTGGAAAAGTTCTTTCGACTCATCACAGGCTCTTTAAACCTTTTTCTGGTATGCAGGAAAAAAGTCACCAACTTCATAGAGGGAAGCAGCTTTAGTGTGATGTTTTTATTTTGCATAGGCTTTTTATCGATAAAGAAAATATATAAAAAAAAAAGTTCAATTACGATATTTTAACGACAAACGCAAGTAAGTATTTTCGATCATCGGATTCAGGATTTGTTAAATATATTTAAAGGAAATAATCTTGCACAAAGTGGTACAACTTGAAATCCTTTGCGCATCATCAATGCCACGTTACTCTCCAAACATCCGATCTTTAGAATCTCACAAAAGAAAAAACTAATACATCATCAAATTCATGATTTGTTAAATATATTTGAAGGAAATAATCTTGCACAAAGTGGTACGACTTGAAATCCTTTGTGCATCATCAATGCCACGTTATTCTCCAAGTATCCGATCTTTAGAATCTCATAAAAGGAAAAACTAACACATCATCATATTTAGAATTTGTTAAATATATTTGAAGGAAATAATCTTGCACAAAGTGGTACAACTTGAAATTCTTTGCGCATCATCAATACCACATTACTCTCCAAGTATCTGATCTTTATAATCCCACAAAAGGAAAAATTAACACAACCATTGTAATAGAAAAGTCACTTGATGAAGACGCACAAATTAATTGAAATGAAATCGACTGCCAAAATCAATGAAATTATTTGAATTTGTTCATTACATCCCTATTCATCCCCTGAATCCCAAAACAAATCGCTGGAAAAAAAAATTTGGGAGCTGAATTTGTTTATTACATCCCTATTCGTACCACATTTTCAATTTATTGAATTTTCTATATATCATGTAATTGAAACTATTCATTTTCTAAATTATCATATCAATATCATTTTCATGAAAAATCAACAAGTTCAGAGATTATTTAAGCATTCATAAATATCAAATGAATTAACGATTTTGGTAAGAATTACAATTCTCATGGCGAACCGTTTATTTAGCTGATAAATATGAATGATTAAACGAGTTTCAATCATGTTGATTTTTTTTTTTATGAAAATGATCTTAGCATAATGATTTCGAGAATAAGTGATTCATGTTATGTTATATATACAAAGATAATTCGATAAATATAAATGTTGGTATGAGAAGGTACCACCAGAGTGGGATGCAAGTATTATCCTTCAATCTATATGTTATAATATATTTACTTATGTTATACGTTGAAAACAATGAATTCAAACTTACTCATATCATTAAATTTATCTCAAGACGATAGCGTACTAGATAATATATTTTTTGCAATTTGAGGGTCAATCACTCCATCTCTACCTCGATTATGCTTGATCCAAAATGTTCATTTCATTAACCAACTTAACTAATATGGTCTAGTTTATTTGTTTGTTTTGTTTTTTGGTCAATTTTTTTCTGTTTTGTTTTGTTTGATAGTTTATTGTTCTCTTACATTGCTCCTTCCTTATTTTTATTTTATATTATTTTTGGTTTTAAACAAAAAATGAAATTTAAAATAAAATTGTTACCAAATGGGCATTTAATATTTTTTTTACCCCATAAAATAGTTAACTCAGTTTGACCGATACAATTTAGTGATATTTTTCTCCACATGTTATATAAAAGGTCTCGATTTCAACTCTAATAAAAAACGAAGTAGAAATCCTAAAATTTATAATATAATGCATCTCTCCTATAACATTCTATATAAAAACTCCTATTTGACTGATTGAAAAGTTACAAATAAATTAGAGAGCCAATTTTCGCGCTTCCACTTTCCTTTCATGCACTCTACTTTGTATTCTAACTGTTAAATTAAGTAAATCAAAATAAAATCAATATAAGGAACAAAAATATGAGTGTAGAAAGAGAAAAGTGAAGGGTAAAAATTACTCTCGATAAGTAAAAAGTATCAATAAGCTTAATCTTTAAGTAAAAAATATCGTTCATTTTGATCTCAACCATTATAAATTAAGTAATATAATTCAGCCCAACCTAAATCTTACTGGTTTTAAATTTCATTGATGCCTAAAATAATAAATGAAATGAATTAAAACTTAGACTTATCCATTTCCGAAAGACTTAATTTTATTGTGTTGAACTAAAAGAGGAATATTATTAAATTGTAATAGTAATTTTATACAATATTTAACTTTAATAATAAAAAATTTCGTAATGAGCATATTGACATCTTGTGTTACGTTATATTAATTTGCTTTCTATGTTTTCAGTGAGAAATTTTTCTAAAAGACTTTTTTAGGGAAAGTGAGTAGGGCTGTTAATCGGTTCAAAAAAACCGAATGAAAAAATCGTACCGAGCTGAATCCAGACTGAAAAATATCAAACCAAAGAAAAACCAGAATCAAATAGTGAAAACCGAGCTGAACCAAGTCTAAAACGATTCAATTTCGATTTTTTGTTTCGACAAAACCATATCGAACTGATTAACCAAGTCCTCGACCTCTCTTTCTTCGTTGAATCCCATCCTCGACTTCTCCATCTTTGTTGAAGCTCACGGCCATAGGCCTCTGTTCGATCTTCCCTCTCCCTCGATATCTCCATCTCCCTCGAGTCCTCGACCTATTTGTCTCCGTTGAAGCTCACGGCCTCACGCCTATGCTCAATCTGTCCATCTCCCTCAAGTCCTCGATGTCTCCGTCTTCATTGAAGCCCCTCCTTGACCTCTTTGTTTTCGTCGAAGCTCGCAACCTCAGCTTTTTTTCTCTCCTTCTTTCTCTCTCTCTCTCTCTCTCTCTCTCTCTCTCTCTCCCTCTCCCTCTCTCCTTCTCCCTCGTTCTTTCCGTCTCAGTCTGAAAATTGATTAAATCGATCTAAAATCGGATCAAAATCAAACCGAATCAACTTAATTGATTTTCGGTTCAAACGATTTTTGGAGCTAAGAACTAGACTGAATCGAAGCCAATTCCCCAACCTGTTCAATTTCGATGTCGGTAAAAAAACTGAACCGAGTAACTGATTAACACCCCTAAAAGTGAGTGCTTGCTTGTATTTCTTTTCTTTATTATATTATATTTTCTTATTTTTAATTTAGAATATTATAAAATATAAAATATTGAAATAAGGGGTTATATACATTACAAAATTTTAATTGACCTCATTAATAATAATTTTGTTTAGTTTTTAAGCAGCTTCATTAGCTTAGGGTTTTTTCTTATAAACAAGAAGAAAAATTAAATGCCCCACAAAACTCCCATACTTCTGATATTAGTATAGATTAAACATTTTATTGAAGTATTCTTTTTGCTTCAACGGGGTTATAAACATTAATTGACCTCATTAATAATAATTTTTTTTAGTTTCTAACCAGCTTCATTAATAACTTCCAAATATTACTTAAAGTTCCGATAAAATTTTAATGAGACCATTGATAACAACCATATCTTTTTTTTTTATAAGTCAAAATAGTATTAAGGGATAAGTCCAAAAGGACAACCCATCAGAATAAACTGCCAGAGGCAAGGACAAGCACCAAGCAAAAGCAAAAGCCTAGGGAACTACTCGGGTAGGTTCCAACATCTAGCTGCCTAACAATTGTCTACATTCTTTTTGTAGCTAAAATTACACAATCTAAGCTTAATCATATTAATTATACAATGTAAAACAACAGAGAGGGTAGATCGAGCGTTGCCAAATATCATGTTATTGTGTTCCCTCCAAATGCAATGAACCGTCACAATAAGAGCTAACTTTTTAATGCACTTAACAAGAGAATTCCCCCTCCAAAGCACCGCAATAGCATCAATAAAGTCATGTCAAGGAGGATTGAGCCAATGCGCACCACAATTAGATAGAACTCTACTCCAAATACAAGCACTAAAAGGACAGTTAAAAAATAGGTGCTCATGAGACTCAACAGCAACAAGCATATCCTCTTGTATGTTTTGCTTTGTATTCAATGAATGACGTATTTCCTTAAAAAAAAAACATTTTATGCTACTTAAAGAAAATAAAATTTGAGAAAAAAATCAGGCAATTGGTATTTTTTTTTCTATCATTAGGCAATTGGTATCTATAATTCTTATTTTAGGAGCGTCTTACTCAATAACTTCCAAATATTACTTAATTCATTTTATAAATTGACTTTCTTGGCGTAAATTTTAATCCTCTTAATTTTCAAATTCAGGAATTTTTATTTTTGACTGTAATTTATAGATCCTATCATAATCAAGCACAGGTCAAAAGTCTACGAAAGGATGGAGGTCTCTTATATTTTTATAATTTATGATTTATAATTAAATTATACTTTTTTATTTTTATTTATTTATTTGTGGTCGGAAACTCTGTGCCCCCCTCCTCAACGCCTCAAGTTCTGTGCTATTGTTGGTTTCTCCATCTTGGACTTTCAAACCACCACTACATTCCGGCATTTGGCCGCTCGGCAATTTCTTAAAAAAAAAAAAGTTTTGAGTTTGCAAGTAAAGATTAAATCTCTGTCAATAGCAGCCCACCTCAACCAACGAAAAAGCTCCAGGGACTTGGGCTGGACTTGGGCTGCCACCCCTTTGACGAGCCTCCTGCTATCTCCTCCATCTTGATCTCTGACTCCCTTGCTAGGGTCTCCATGAGAGCTGTGCCCCTCTAGTTTTTTCCTGTTTGCTGGGCTTTGCTCTCCTCTGTACCCCAAAAAAAAACATTAAATCTTTGTTTTTTTAATAATAAAAATTAAATCTTAGTTTTTTAATAATAAAAATTAAATCTTTGTTTTTTTAATAATAAAAATTAAATCTGTATTGGCAAGAAGAAGAAGGGGTCGTGAGCGTATCATTCCACTTGGCCCAAAATTCCTTGAATTTTCACAGCTCCGTTTTCCATGAGCCTTAAAAAAAAGCTCCAAAACCCAGACCCCTTTCTTTGGCTTGTTTTCTTGTTTCTCTTTGTTTGTACTTTCTCCTTGAGGAACTAGCTGAGGCTACTGAAAGGGTAAGATGAACAGCATTCTCTGAGCCCTACTTGAACCCAGACCCTTTTATTTGGTTTGTTTTTTTGTTTCTCTCTGTCTGTACTTTCTCCTTGAGGAACTAGCTGAGGCTACTGAAATGGTAAGATGAACAGCATTCTCTGAGCCCTACTTAGTGGTCCTTCCTTGCTTGCTTTCTTTCTGCTTCTGGTGAAGCCATGGCTGATGACATCTGCTTCTTCAACAAGGTGCTGCCTTTTTTTTCCACTTTTTCTTCATTTTCTGTTTTTGATATTCAAGTCCACTTTCTGTTTGAATTGAAGTTGTGGGTTTTCGTCAAAATGCTGATCTTTCTTAGATAAATTTCCAATTTTGAACTTTTTTTTGTCAAAAAGAAAGATTTGTGTTTGAAATGTGTTCTGGTGACTTGAAGCATTTTTGGGCATCTTGGTCTACTTTTCCAGCTTTTTTAGTCTATTAACTTGTTAAAGGTCTAATCTTTAGACTGTTGTTTCAGTTTTGTGGTTGATTCATGTGCATGCGTGAAACAAAAATATAGTGGGTTTGAAGGAGAGTCTTTGTAACTCCCATGGTTGCTACTCCTCTAAATGTTCGATCTAGGTTTTGAAACCTTAAAATTTGTCTGGAATCAAGCTTTGTAGCTTGTTAATGTTTCATTTGTTTCCTCTGACTGGGTCAGTATAGAGCTGGTATTTAGTGGTTCTGTGAATCTCTATGGCATATACGCTAAGGGGTTGGCTTCGTAAACCTTTCGTTTTAGTTTTTCATTTTTGTGGCAGTGATTGAGGGAAGCACTCATGTCTAGCACACAATAAAAGTGAAAACGAAATACTAAAAGCGAAATGGTTATGAAATGGTAGAGAGCTTACATTTCATTTTGCATAACCATTGAAACTTCTTCATCATCTTTCCTTATGAAACTTCTTCATCATCTTTCCTTATGAAACTTTCATTTAACTCCTCCTCTTCCCCCGCGTTTGGTTAACAGGAAACTTTGATCATAAAGCCTCCAAAGAAGTCTCCTTTATTATGGAGGATGACTGTCTTAGTGTTCGCAATGGTCTTCGGCGTATATATCTGCTCAATATGTCTAAAGCAGATAAGTATCCAAACCGTGACTAGATTTCAGAGCATCAAAGTTATCGGAAGGCCTTCTCACGATTTCAAACTATTAGAAGTTCCTTTTAAGCATTACCCAACGCCCAAAAACTTTAGTAGGTATTTAAATTGTGCTTTTCAAATTTGAATTTGGGCATCTCCAGTTTTTTTTTTCTTTTTTTCTTTTCCAGGATAAGATCATCTGGACTTATATTAAATCTCTTATTTGGTCTATTTCCAGGGCTGAATGTGCACATAATCCCGTAAGATTATTTGCAATCTTGTCAATGCAAAGATCAGGAAGTGGATGGTTTGAAAGTCTATTAAATAGTCATAGAAATGTTAGCTCTAATGGTGAGATATTCTCGGTTAGGTATAGGAGGAAGAATATATCTACAATTGTACAGACTCTAGATCAAGTTTACAATTTGGACTGGTTCAGTAGTGCTTCGAAGAACGAATGCTCTGCAGCAACTGGCCTCAAGTGGATGCTTAATCAGGTATATGATGTCTTTTATTCAGGCTAGTAATCATATCATATTTTGAAATTTTCTGCTCGTCGATTACTGCAAAGCTTATTCGTTTAGTAACAACTAGATGAAACTGTGAAAAAAGACAAACCACATTGCTATTTATACCCTGTGGTGGTCCAAACTTCAGAGCATCCATAGGGTATACCCACCACATCATCAATTTACTTGGAAAGTTTGTGTATTGTTTTGAGGTTCTTGATGTGATATGTTATTAATAAATATCTTCAATAAATGTTGTATATAGTAGGATACAAGGCATGATGTACTCATCTAAGACTTAATTCTTCTACGGCTTAACATGACTAAATTGCGTTATGTCTCCTATGTCTCTTGGCCTCATATATTCATATAAAGGACCAAATTGACTAAGGAGAGACATATCAAAAGGCTGTAATCACCCCCGCCTTGAAAATTATGTAAATTATAAGCCAGTTTCTTCAGCCCTATAATGCTCATGATTATCACAGGAGGTACCAGCGGGTTAGCTTGTTAAAAGGAGAGTTAATTTATAGTGTAAACGTAAACTTGAGAAATACAGATTACCAAGTTTGTAGTATTCCCTTTACTTGTGCTGGAAACCAAATATACTGCGTGTTTGGTAACTTAGGTTTGGAAAATGTGATTATACTGGTACATGGGGTCCATATATATTCAATTATCAGAACTACTTACAGTTTGATAGCTTCCATAGAAGCTGTCAGATCATCGTTGTTCTTTAAACAAAATGTATAATTCTGTGTGACATTGAAGTTTCTAAAGCAAGGGATATTTGCAAGTTTTCTAAGTATCTGATAGACATCTATTTCTATCACTAAAAATGGGGGAGACGGTGGAAGACCTAAAGATGTGCGTGTGTGATTACAAGATTTCTAAAGTGATTTCTATTCATCTCAAAAAAGTAACTTATGGCTTTTTGCAGGGACTAATGGAGCACCACGACGAAATTGTACAATACTTCAATCAGAGGGACGTCTCTGCAATATTTCTCTTTCGAAAAAATTTATTGCGTAGAATGGTATCAGTTCTTGCTAATTCTTATGATCGATATGCTAAGCTATTGAATGGAACCCACAAGTCACATGTACATTCAGATGAAGAGGTCTCTCTTTCACCCTCTCACTCACCTTCACACACCAACCACATAGTGGTTGTCTTGAATTTTAGCTGATTGACTTCTCTCCTCAGTAGCTGACGACTTCTTGCATGTACAGGCTGATAAACTGTCAAAGTACAAGCCTACCATCAATTGCACAAAATTAATTTCTGACCTTAAGGACATGGAATTGACAACTGCAAAGGCTTTAGAACACTTCAATAGCACCCGGCACATCATTTTGTACTATGAAGATATTAACCGCACTGTAAGTATCAAACTCAAAGTTTTCATTAAATGGTATCAAATAACACCAATACAGGGAAAAGTAATCATAACAAATAATATTTGATGACATGTGGCTTCCTTTTGGATGAAATGTGAGCAAATATGATGAAATTGGCTGAAATAAAATTTCATGAAGAAACTGGCTAGGGTTACTAGTTCTCGTCATTATGTTAATTTTACATCTATTTGTGTGTGTATTTTATGGAACTATGCATCTAAGATGGGCATTATTTCTTCATATCAGAGACTAAATGAAGTTCAAGAGTTTCTCGGCCTGCCTCAGATGGAATTAACCAGTCGTCAGGTGAAGATACACAACGGACCCTTGTCAAACCATATCAAGAACTGGGAAGATGTGAAGAAGACGCTTACTGGAACACCATACGAAGACTTTCTCCGATCGGACTACTAGGCGTAGTTCTCTGCTAACTCTTTGATACTGGTGTAAATACCAACTCAAGCTTTTCTTATCCCCAGGGACGCTGACAAGTGACTTGCCCTGGTATGAAATTTTTTGGCTCTGACACTAGATTCGTGTTTTGATCTGTTGATGTGTTTATACCATGTTTTTCCTGTTGTTAACCTGACAGACACATTGTATATGTCAGCTAAACAATGTGAGTGAATATGCGATTCGTTAATTTATATGTTGTTTCCGTGTTGTACGTGTTTTCAATGTGGTTCAATGTTATCTGAATTCCAGAAGCATTCGGCATCACTGCATCGGTTCCATGCCTAAGAAATAATGTACTCCATGTCCTGCCTTAGTTGAATTTGTAAAGAAAAATAATTTGCATCGAAATGTTGGTTAATTTTGGAAGTTTCATTATGCAAGTGTGATAATATGAACCATTTATTTCTTAGATCATCATGTAAAAATGATTCTGCAAAAAAGAACCAAATTTGAGATCGGAATTGTTATTTCTTTAATCATCATGTAAAAATTGAATCTTGTCGGAATCTCTATATGTATTAAAATTAACCGTGTTATTACACCATATGTGGATGCCGAAGATGATGTGATTTCATTTGTGGTCAAGAATGGACCCAAACCGAGTACAAATAATTGGGTCGTTGAATGGACCAATTTGAGTGTAGCCTTGGGCTCCTAATCCAGTAGGATTGCATCTGAATTTTAGAGTAGGAAAGGAAGAAAATCTCAATATTGTATGCCTAATGTTACAAGCCGGGCTTTAATACACAAGAGAAACCCCTATATATCCATGTTTCGAGTGAAAAAATATTTAAGCTTATGAAAAAAACGTCGATATTTATCTGCCTCAAGTTGCTATGAACGCCGAGGTGAAATCGAACAAGTTCAGAACTCTTTGCTTATACACAACCATTCCATATAATGCATGAATTTAATCTCCCTAGCATCCTAATAAGAGTGAGGATATAACTGATTCAAAAACTGTTCTCAAAAAGCCTCATAGGTCATAGTGCAAACGTCCCATCATGTTATCTGAAATACATACCACTATTACCACCAAAAAAAAAAAGTGAATAGCAGGGCCATATCTTTTGGGGGCATCGCATCTCCTCAAAGATTCGTTCCAGGTGAGTGATCCACTTATCGGCCTCGTCTAGCACCATCTCAACTGTAAACACAATGACTCCTAATTGATGGGCCCTCTTAATATTCGGCCCATATGTATCCCATGTAGTATCAGTCTCATCACCAAGGTGCGCACGGGGCTCATGTCTTAGAGGCATGTCGTTTTCTAAGAGAACCGCAAATCAGTACCACAATGTTCTGATACCAAATTGACTGGATCTGTTTCGAAATGCTTTGATAACCATGTCAGATTTTACTTCCGTCTAACAAATAAATGGAGGTTTCAAAAATACCCTTATCACCTATCAGATAAGCGATAGTGATATTGAAGTCCCGCTCATGCTTCTGTCTCAAAATCTGCTTCGATCTCTACACAACGACCTAGAGGGAAAACAAAACGAATAAAAGTGTGAGTGGACAAAAATAATAATTTGAAAATACGATTTACGAGGAAAACAAGCATTTACCCTCAAGTTATTAAAACATACATCATATGATAAAATCGACAACTATTGGATTTCAGATAAAAGTAAATCATAAACCGTTGATCCATAAAATCATAAACTAAATAAAAAAAAAAACTTGTGGCTTACATTTCCCTGAAATCATTGTTTACAAAGTCACAGGTAGAATCTGAACACAACATCAGTGATTAAATACAACAATTTGTCAAACACTCTGGTATCAGTCACGATGATCAATCAGCACTACGCGTATGCAAAATCAGGAGCTACTATGGCATCATCCGAGTCATCTCCAGGAACAGAGTCAACATCTTGGTGATAGTCCAAGAACTGCTTACATTCGAACTGTACTAGCATCCCTAAGAACAAATAACCTCCAAGTGGTATCTCCAAGAACTGTCGACATCCGAGTAATTCTAAACCATGGCATCCCTGGGAACAAGACTCCAAAGGATTTACTCACATCCAAGCAATGTCGTACCGTGACCTCTCCGGGAACAAGTTTCAAAACTGACGTCTAGAGGAACTATATCACATGAGGATGGTTAACCGTGGAAAAAGTTATAAAACCAAGAAAACTTGTTTTCACATAACCAAGTCAAAACATTTTGAAACCGGGCCAGAGCCGAAAACATTGTTTCCACAAAATAATCGTAAAGCTTGTGTCCAGATTCAAAACTTATTTTAAATCCGAAAAATCATCAAAACATATTTAGAATCATTTATTCAGACCATTGCAATTTAAATCAAGCAATAAGACATTTCAACATTTAATTATGCTATAAAATAAATATCCAATCACAGTTCGTCCAAGCAGCTCAATCTCGAGTTGTGCGCTCTTCTGAAATCTCGGGAGCCATCTAGCTTGTTAAAAATCATAATTGAGGGTTGATGATGTCCAAAGTAATCTGACATTCAAATTCCCTAATTCTCGGGATAACATACGTATTGAAATTCTGAATATAAATACTTTGGACATACAAATCTACCTTGAGACGATTTTATTGACTCAAATGTGTCAAAATGTTTGTAACATCGAATACCTTAAAACTCATTCAAGGTGTCTATCAACTAGTTTTTATGTATTTTTTAGGCAAAAGAACTTGAATTCCAATTAATTTTTGTGATATTTGCGGAAGTAATTGTAGGGTCCGAAGGTCATTAGAAATCATCTCCATCAACTACCAAGTATCTTACGGAATGATGAGAATGAACGTGAAATAAATATTTAATATTTTTGTCGAACTTTCAACAATTAACTAAAATTAGTGAGTTATAACTAGCAGTTTTTGGGAAAAATGCATCCGTCAAGATTTCTTTCCCCAAAATATTTTAACCACATGTTATGACAAGACCCATCCCAATCCCCCCTGGATTAGTGCGGGATGACCCTACTCCCGTCAGACACGAAGTGTCAGACAAGGGATATTTCCGACCTTTACCCTCCCGGGCTATCAGAGTACGCCAGGATCCGGAGGAGGCATGTGATATCTCGGTCTCTGCTACAGTTCACATCCGATGGCAACCTGAAGGGCAGTCAAAACATTAAAAGCTGTGAGTGGACAAAACAAAAGTTTATAAAAACATTTTAACGAGAAGACATTTGTACCCTTCACTAAAAAGCATGCATGCATTCGAAAACCGTTTAACCAAAGAAACCATATACGGGAACTAAGCCCAAAACCAATGTTGAAAGAACCATAAAGACTCAACCGTACGGGTCACTGCCCAAAAACCTGTGTAAACACACATCATATATCATATCATATAGCATACATCATATATACATATAATTCACACAACCAATCCTGTCACGATTTCCAAAGCTACGCGCGTGCTACCCAGGTCTCAATCCGAGTCTTCTCAAAGTCAAGATCAATGTCCGCAGACCACTGACCCTACCTAATAGTAATCATAGCCTTCCTGAGAGTAAGGAACCCAACTGGGGGGTGACTCCACTCAGTCGGTGCTCCGTGACTACTCCGGGGTCCACCCAGGCCAACGACCCTCCCCGGAAGAGATAATAGAAGTAAAGGAAGGTAGATGAACATATATATACATAACATAATATCCATGCCCGGTTCCCCTGAACCGTCATGATCCATAATATCCATAACCAAGGTAACATGCCGGTTCCCATAAACCTTCATGTACCGTAATAACCAACAAGGGTTCATGCCGGTTCCCATAAACCGTCATGAACCACGATACCATAACAAGGGTTCATGCCGGTTCCCATAAACCGTCATGAACCGGGAAATCCATTTAAGGTTCCCTGACCTGAAATCAAAACCGTAAAGTAACCTGGGTCTCGTGCCCGAACATAGGACATCAGCTGGGCACCGTGCCCTATATCTGAGGTCATATGCCCGAGACAAAACCAAATGGGTCTCATACCCGAGTTTATCCTTTTAGAAATCCAAAACCATTTCATTAAAACCAATAAAGAAATACAGACCCGTATAAGAACCGTATAAGGACGAAACCTCGAAATACGTACTTATACGTAACCACATACAAATGCACTCATGGTATCATCAAACAAGTAATAAAACATATAATAAAAATTTATGCATGCACCAATTTAGAAAACAAGGTCCACTCACAGACCGTCCGAGCTGCCGCCTCGATTTGCGTGCCATTCGGCTCCCCGAGCCGATCACCATTACCGGGACTCCCAAACCTGTCCAAATTTTAATAGAAGGTTAATAACTACTTAATTAACCTCCCATCAAAGCCCCGTAATTTTCCCGAACTTTTAACTATTTTTAAAATCGATCCTAAACCTTCCGATGCCCCGAAATATATCGAGACGGTGTCCGATTGACACGAAACCAGTCCCAAAATGTTCGTTACATCGAATAGATGATTTCACATGTTGGAACCATCGTCAAATTCTCCCCCACGCTCCCGCACGCGCCGCCTGAAGTGGCTGCGCGTGGGAGCCACGCGCCTGTGAACAGTGCTTCTCCTACCTCGGTCAGACCGGTCCGAATCGGTCCGGTCTGGTTTTTCCTGCAACTTGGACCGGCGTAACCGGTCCAGGTCCCCTTCTCCCTCATTTTCAGTCTGTTTGCTTCCATTCCAAATCCTAAATTCCTATTTCTTCATTTCCTATCTAACCCAATCAATTAAACAACCTAAAACCCTCAAAAATCCACGGTTCAATTTTGAACCTCACGGTTCAATTTTCCAAAACCCTCCACAGAGCTTCCCCGACGTCCAACCCTTCTCCAAACCTTCCTAAAAACTCCCTAGCAACCTAAATAACCCATCCCAATCATCCAAAACAGTCCATAACATCAAAATCCATACAAAAATTGAAAATGGGCTTACCGGGTACCCGCTCGGGTTCTGGGTTCCCGCCACCGCCCACGGCGGTTCCAGCCACCAGCTGCCGTCCTTAGTCCTCCTCTCTCACCCTCTGGTCTCAGTTATGGTTACCAGGGAAGGGTTTGGTGTTTGGGTGAGAAATGGTGATCGGGTTGGTTTGGGAAAAATGGGAGAAATGGATGCACGGTTAAGGGGTTTGATGCATGAATGAAGTATGGTGTCCATTGGATGGGTGACACTTGTCACTCATCCATTGGGCATCAGGACAAATATCTGGGCCCACTATAGACAAAACTGCACTTTTCGTCTCGTAAAACGTGTCGCCGTGAATAGTAACATGGAACTTCCGTGAACCGTAACTTCGCCGTCGAACATCCGAATTCGACGTGCCGCCTGTCTATGGATTCGTATCGTCCTTATCTACGTAATAGTCCTTGGCCCTCGGCCATCGGACATCCCGGTCAAAAAGTCAACTTTTGACCCCATTTAACCAAAATTACCAAAATGCCCCTAAACTTCTGAATGTCATAACTTCCTCCTCGAACGTCGGAATTGAACGTGCCACCTGTCTATGAACTCGTGACGTCACGAATTACGTCACAGTCATCGGTCAAAGTCCGTTTGACCGCCCGAATGAAAAGTCAACGTTTTGCCACGACTAGGGGCAAAACGGTCATTTCGCATCGTTCGTCCGATTTCGCTCTACTAATCACGGATTAGCCTCACTAATCGTGATTAGTCACTAATCTAATCATGAAATTTGGGACGGGTCGTTACATTTTAGCCAAAGTATTATAGGCCTTTGAGACATGATCTCCATCCAAGGTGCCCATAAAATATTTTTTATGTATTTTTTAAGCAAATCAACTCAATTTTAATGAAAATTTGTAACGGGCACTAAAAGTGACTTTTCTATTGGAAGGTCATTAAAAACCATCCCTCAACTACAAAATATCTTTTTGATGATGAGAATGAATATAGAATAACTTCTTTTTTATTAAATGTTTTTGTCTAGATTTCAAAACCGACTAAAAATCGTGAGTTATAGGTCACAATTTTTGGGGAAAATATGTCCTTCGAGTCTTCACAAAATATTTTAATTGTATATTAACCATTCGAGACATGACATGCCATCTAGGATGCCCATTATTTTTTTTTTAATTTTTAAAAAAATATTTGAATTACAATGAAAGTTTGTAACATGGTTCGATAGTGACTCTAGGGTCTGAAGATTATCAGAAACAATCCCCATCAACTTCAAAGCATGTGACATGATGTTGAGAACGGAAATAAAATAAGTATTTTGATGTATTCTTTGATATTTCAAAAACTTACTTAAAATTGTAAATTATAGCTAACAATTTATGTGAAAATGCTTCTATTAGGATTATATGAATTATTTTAACTGCATATTAACCAAAGTGTCATAAGTTATTTGAGACATGACATGTTATCCAAGGTATTCAATAATAACTTTTATTTATTTTTTTAAATAACACTCAAATTTTGATGAAATTTTGTAATGAGGTTCAAAAGAGACTATAGAGTTCGGCGATCATTAGCAACCATCCCTTTCAACTTCAAAGCATATTATAGGGTGTTGAGAACGTACGTAGAATAACCATTTGATGGTTTTGTTGAAAATTTAAAAACTAACTAAAAATCGTAAGTTATAATTCACAGTTTTTGTGAAAAATATGTGTATCGATAGGTGTGGGGCCAAGGGGAGTCTGAGGGGTCCTAGGGCCCATCCTCACATATTAATATAATGAATATAATATATTATATAAGATATAATAATGTCGTTTAAATAAGGACTAAATTGATTCTATTATATAAGATATAATAATGTTGTTTAAATAAGGACTAAATTGATTCTAATTTAAGTACGTTTCTTTTCCTTATAATTTTGTTTTAGTTAATTTCTTTATTTATAAATCTTTGTCACGGTGAGCTTTGTGTTTGTAATCTCTTATTTCTATTATATTCCACGTATGAATTTCTATTAGAATTTTTTGAATTTAAACTGAGTCAATATGTTTTCAATTACGTTAAAATCACAAGATAAACAGATATATTTATCGAGGTATAATGATTTCAAAAGATGAGAATTCATTGAGGACAAATATTTATGTAATAATTCAATAATATTTTCTTTACCAGATAATAATTTAATAATAGGATATGATACTTTTCATCTTTTGGTTAATGTGTGTGTCTTAAATTTGAACCTTTAGATTAGTGTGGTTTGTATTATGAGCTTAACTATATTAAAAATTCATTTTTTGTTTCGTTTTCAGTATTTTGTGAAATGCCCCCCTCAACTAAATTTTTGGGCTACACCTTATATCGGTCTTAATTTTGAAAAATATTCTAACCACATATGTATTATAAGCAATTCGAGAAATCACCTGCCATTTAGGGTTGCCTATTAAATAAAATATTCTAACCACATGTATTATAAGCAATTCGAGAAATCACCTGCCATTCAGGGTTGCCTATTAAATATTTTTTATGTATTCTTTAAGTAAAAAAATTCGAATTTCAATGAAATTTCATAAGGGGATTTGGAAGTTATTCTAGAGTCCGAAAGTCATTAGAAATCAACACTCTCAATTACAAAGTACCTTATAGGATGATGAGAATTGACCTTAAAATAAGTATTTTGATTTTTTTATAATCAAAATATCAAAAATCGACTAGAATCGTGAGTTATACAGCTCACAGTTTTTGAGAAAAATGTGTCCGTCGAAATTTCTCGAAATATTTAAGTTGCACATTAGCCAAAGTATTATAATCTATTTGTGACATGACATGCTGTTTAGGATGCCCATTAAATATTTTTTATGCATTTGTTAAGCAAAAAAACTGGAATTTTAATGAAATTTCATAATAGGGTACGAAGGTCATTAAAAATCGACTAAAAATCGTGAGTTATAGTTAGCTCATAGTTTTTGTGAAAATGCATTTCCTAAAATATTTTAACCGCACATTAGCCGAAGTATTATAATTTATTTGAGACATGACCTATCATCCAGCATTCCCATTAAATATTTTCTTATGTATTTTAAGTAGAATAACTATAATTTCAATGAAATTTGTTAATAGGTTTCAAAAGTGACTGCAGAGTCCAAAGTCATTAGAAATCACCCCCCTCAACTTTAAAGTATGTTACGGAGTGATGACCGAGTATGTTAACTAAAAATTATAAAATCAGTTTTTGTGACAAATGTGTTTGTTGTGATTTCGCAGAATATGTTAACTAAAAATTAACTGAAGTATTATAAGTTATTTGAGACATGATGTATCATCCAGGGTGCCCAATTATATTTTTTTATGAATTTCTCAAACAAAAAAATTCAAATGTTAGTGAAATTTAGTAATGAGGACTCTAGGGTCTATAGGACATTAGAAACCATTCCCCTCAACTTAAAAGTATGTGACAAAGTGATGATAATGGAAGAGAATAAGTATTTTGATGTTTTGGTTGAAATTTCAAAAAACGACTAAAAAAGGTGAGTAGCTAAAAGTTTTTAAGAAAAAGGTGTCCATCGAATTTCACGTTGTGTAATAATACTTTAGACAACAGTTTTAATTAAATACCATTGTGTAAAAGTACTTTAACAAACAATGGTATTTATGTATAAATTGTTGTTTAATCTACTTTAGACAACGATATTAACTACAATATGGTAAAAAAAAGTGCATAGACAAGAGTTTTAATTAAAAATCATTGTGAATAAGGGAACTTTAAACAATGGAGAAAATCCATTATCTAAAGACCCTCAATAGACAACACCGAGTAATACTACGATATCAAAAGAAAACATATAACAAATTTTCTCCGTTATCTAAAGAAAAATTTGTTGTAGTGCTACCTCGTCCTTTTTTTGTTTAGCACATGGTCCATTAGCAACGCAATGCGTTAGCACTATTTATCTAGCTTTCTCCATCTGTATATAGACTCAAACCGAGATTGATTCATTGCCAAATGCATAAGAACTCTCATATAAAAAAATTACATAAGAACTCATAGCTAAATAAATAAATATGGTCTTGGGAAAATCAACAATACTCATAATTTGCATGTGCATAAGACTTACCGAAAGACTGATCAATATTATATAAGCTCGATGCATTCTGAACTTTAATTAGAATCTTTGATAGCTGAAGTGTAAAATGAAAATGTTTTACTTTGCATGCGGAGAAATTGTTGAAATTCAAATTATTAAAATTTTAACGAGTCATTCAATATGACGGTTTATGTTTACATTTTTACAATTTAAACCATTGAGTATATAGTCAATCAAAGTAATAAGAAAGAAATAAATAAATTTCTAGAATTATGAAAATTATATAATTAATGAAAATGTGACGGAACAAAAGTTTCAAATAAAATATTAAGTAAAAATTCCAAATTGGAAGTTGCAAAATTTTGCAAGGACTTATAAAGAGTTGGGCATCTCTCTTCATAGTCAATTGATTTGGGGTGGAACCTCAACTTCCTTAATGGTATCAGAATGGGGTTATCCCACATGTGAGACGCTTAGTAGTCACACGTACTCCACGTCACCCAATATAAGTTGCCTACATGTTACGATTGAGAATTCGCAACATGTGATGGGTTGTGTAAGAATGTGAAAGAACAAAATTCCATATTGGAAAGTTGAACAACCTTGCAAGGACTTATAAAGAGTTAGGCCTCTCGCAAATTGATTTTGAGATGAAACGTCAACTTCCTTCATGGTATCAATGCAAGTCTCCGCGTGTCAGGTTTAATCGATATACGTACTTCGCACCACCCAATATAGATTGTTCACATATTAGGCTTGAAAATTCATCACACGTGAGGGAGCGTGTGAGAATGTGAAGGAACAAAAATTTCACATTGGAAAGTTGTACAACTTTATAAAGACTTTTAATTAAGGAGTATTTTTTTTCCCGAACTTTTAATTAAGGAGTTAAGTCTTTCTCCTCCATTGCTAATTGGTTTCGATGTTGAACTTCAACTTTCTTCATAAATGTGGTTATGTGCATGATAAACATTTACACTGACTCATTATAAAGTGAAAATATTAAGAATAAATAATATAATAAATTAATACCTAAACAGATCAATTTGGAGTCCAATTTTACAAAATGGAAATCCAAAACTAAATCATTACTATGAAAAAAAAAATTGATTTTCTAACCGTTTAAATCTTATCCGATTAAATCCAAACTATACTTTCAGTAACTATTTGAATTGAATCAGTTTCTAATTTCAATGAATTTATGTTCACATTTAATTAGTCAAGAGCCGCTCACCCGAGATGTATTTTTATAGGACCCACCCACATGCATGAGCACACAGTTGCATATGTACGTACGGCTACCTAGGTTGTGTTGTGCAGAATCAAATTAGATAGTTGCTAGCTCATGATGATCATGGTAGGCATGCGATCCTAGCTAGGTTCACAGATATTGGCTCTTGGAAGCCATGTAGGGGCCGGCTACTTTCGTAATCACAACACATGGAGACGACTGCATGTAAACAATTAAAGCATTACAAAGAGCCAAAGTGAATGTAAACTTTTTGCAGCTGTTTGGTACTTGCATGGTTAAAAAAAAAAAGCTAGCCGTTAAAATTTTTCAGTCGACAAAATCAAGACCAAATGGCAGCTGCAAGTGGCGGTAGTTTTAATATTGGTTATCATGGTGTTTGTGTTGTTGGAAAGCTGACCAAATTGTCTAAAGCATCTCAAAGTAAGGTAAAAAGTGTATGAATTTTACAAAACGTGAATGGTGGAAATCGAATATATATCAGACCAACTTGTTCTCTATACTTGGCCGCCGTTCCACTATTATATTATTACGTATTCCACTTGTTAGTGTATTATATATATATATGTATATATATATATATATATTCATCAGTGATAATCACAAGTTAGAAACTCAGAAAACGATGGGTGGTAAAAATTGAGGGTGCACCAGATATTTATGGGGTTTTCATTGACTATATACTCAATGCTAAAGAACAAAGGCGGAAGAGGAGAAAGATACGCAAATCGACACTCACAAAAGAGAAAGAATTGGATATGCAAATCGACGGTTTGCATGGGACACGCAGACTGTTGGTAGAACATCCTACGACCTTAAACCATGTATGCACTGTGTAAGAAGTTGAGGTTCTGCCCCAAAATCAATTGACTATGAGGGGAGTAGCCCAAAATCTTATAAGACACAAATTGTAGTTGTGTTTTTCTGATATGAGACATTTTCCTCACATCTCAATACGCCCCCTCACATGTGGCGGATTTCCCAACCTATCACGTGACGATTTAAATGGGTACATATAATACGTGTGACAATTAAGACTTCATGTGGGATAACCCCGCTCTGATACCATGTAAGGAATCATCAGAGAGGTTTTTGAGGAAGTATGATTCACAAGGGAGAAGGAGAATGGAGAAAAGAGAGAGAAATCTTAAGGGATCGGTTTGTATTGAATTGATCAAACCACAAAGCAATGGAACAGTACATTGAGTACATATAGCTCAGTACAAGCCATTTACCTAACTAACAGTATAACAAAAAAAAAAAAAAACTAACTCCACTGTAGCAGGGACACGTCATGTCATAGTGAGTTAACTAACATAATTCAAATTGAAAGAGTAGACTTGAAACACATCTTCTGGTAAGGCCTTTGTGAAGATAGCAGCAACTTGGTCAGCATAGGAAACATGTTGAATGTCTAAGTCACCTCGAACAACTCTTTCTCTTAAAAAGTGATAGTCGATTTCTATGTGTTTTGCTCTTGAGTGGAAGGTTGGATTAGCATAAAAACCGGTGGCAGATGTACTGTCACAATGAATAAGGGGAGGCTTGAGTAGAGGAATGTGAAGGGAGCAGAGAAGTTGGCGAATCCAAGAGATTTCAGCAGAAGTAATAGCCAAGGCACTATACTCAACTTCTGTGCTTGACCTTGAAACAGTTGTCTGTTTCTTGGATGACCAAGAGATGGGATTTGAGCCAAGATAGACAACTAAACCAGTTGTAGACCTCCTGCCATTTGGGTCTCCTACCCAGTCTGTATCAGTGTAGGCTTCAAGGCTGAGAGAACCAGATTGGTAAAACAGACCATGAGTAGGTGTACTTTTAAGAAATTTGAGAATCCTTTTGACTGTCATGAAGTGAGACACACAAGGGGATTGCATATATTGACATACCTGGTTGACTGAAAAAGTTATATCAGAGCGAGTGAAAGTGAGGTATTGTAGTGCCCCAACAATACTTTTGTAGTTTTGAGGGTTGGCGCAAAGAGGTCCATCACTCTTTCTTAATCTGGAGCCTGGAGCAAAGGGTGTGTCAACAAGACTGCTGGATGTCATTTCTGACTTGGAGAGCAAATCTCAGACATACTAGGACTGAGAAAGGATCATACCTTTTTGGTGCATGTAATCTGGATGCCAAGGAAGTAATGCAGGTCTCCCAAATTTTTCATGTCAAATTCAGCAGTAAGAGCAACTATAACTTCCTGAATTGCAGAAGCTAAAGAGCCTGTGAGAATGATATCATCCACATAGAGAAGCAGGATCACAATGGCAGTTGAGGATTGTTTTACAAACAAAGAGGAATCTGACCAGGTGGACACAAATCCTAAACTAGGTAAAAATCCAGTGAATTTCTCATTCCAAGTTCTTGGAGCTTGCTTTAAGCCATATAGAGATTTTTTGAGTGAGCAGATAGTATTTGGGGGACCAACAATCTCAAAGCCAGGTGGTTGCATCATATACACCTCTTCCTTGAGCTCACCATGCAGAAAAGCATTTTTGACATCCAGTTGTCTAAGGTTTCAATTGAACTGAGCTGCCAGGGTTAGAACCAATCTTACTGTGGTTGGTTTCACAACAGGGCTAAAAGTCTCATTATAGTCCAAATTAGCCCCTTGATTGAATCCTTTAGCTACTAGCCTAGCTTTATACCTTGCTATGGTTCCATCTGAATTCCTCTTGATCCTGTAAACCCATTTGATCAAGAGGAACAACAGTCCAGGTGTTTTGAGCAAGTAAGGCATTGATCTCCTCTTGCATGGCCTATTGCCAAACAGGAACAGAAGCTGCTTCCTTGTGAGAAGTAGGTTCAGTAGTAGACAGATGGACTTCAGTTTTGGGATGTAGACAATGAAGAGCATTCCTCTTAGAGATTCCATTTTTGGATCGTGTCTGCATGGGATGCATGTTCACCCCACTAATAGGTAAGACAACCTCAAGCAACTGAGGCTCAAAGGTTGACACCATGTAAGAAGTTGAGATTGCACCCCAAAACTAATTAGCTATGAGGGGAGTAGCCCAAGATCTTATAAGGCACAAATTGTAGTTGTACTTTTCCGATGTGGGACATTTTCCTCACATCTCAACACATTGTAGATAATATAATATCGATGTTATACACCTGCCACATATATATATATACATTATTGATATTGTCATTAAGTTTTTTTAGAAGCTTTAGTTGGCCGACATAATAATTGTTGAAATGTGAGGCAATATCCCATATCGGAAAAATATAGCTTAGATTTGTGTTTTATATAATCTTGAGCTAGTTCCCCCATTGCCACTGTAAATCTAGAGGTTTACGTGAAAAAGAAGAGTGAAAGTTTAAACCCATTAGATGTACATGAGCAAAGGCATAATTAGGAATTTAGATTACGAATAAACGCAAAATCAATATATTAATTGCAATGTCACTGAGAAATAATTTAATAGGCATATAAGTACACAATCCATTTTCTAAAAGGTATTTTAATTAGTACTGATCAATTATATAAGACAACTATTCATGCCTCAAATTTTCAATATTTAGGCCTTGTTTGGTGTTAATTTTTTTAAGAAGCTGCCTTATTTGAAAGTAAAGCATTACAAATGTTTTGGTAAACTACTCATGCCTCAAATCCAGTATTTAGGTCTTGTTTGGTATTAATATTTTTTTTAAGAAGCTATTTTATTTAAAAGTAAAACAGTATAAAAATGAGAAATCTTTTTTTTTTTTTTTTGTAAATAATAGACTTTTAATATCAACTTTCGAATGTAGTCTGCATATGTTACTATATTATAAGAAAAAGATGTAATCCAAAAGAAAAAAAAAAATCACAAGAGATCAGGTCCCTCGGACCCAACCAACCCCTTTGGTTCCAAGGTATATAACTCCGTCCTCATACATAAGTGAGGTACGTGTACTATATCTTACCACTCGTGTTACAAAAAAAGAAAAAGAAAATATTGCATGATAAATATGGGTTAGATTAATTAATTAACAAGAGCTATAACATTACTGGTCGAGTGAAAAAAAAAATTACTTATTTCTATTATAATCACCACATGAGTAATACACACGTACAAGATAAATTTTAGTGTTACGGAAAAATATGGGTAATATGCTAGTACAATTTAGGGTTACAAATCCAGTCCAATTAAAATTTGAGATTAGGGTTTACAATTTAATTAGGGCGTTTACCTCTTTATATTTATGTTCAAAAATTCGGGACTTTCTTCATATGAAGGATATTATGTATTAGTATATGAAACTCAAGTTCGAAAATGCATTATGAGAATACAAGTGTATTTCTAGTGCATTATGCGCCATACCCCTCTTCTCAATTATAAAAAAACAACAAAAGAATTCGAAGAAGAGACTTTTGTTCCTAACATTATGGAAACATATATGTTATTGAGAGAGAGAGAGAGAGAGAGAGAGAGAGAGAGAGAGAGAGAGAGGTTCTCATTGGTCAGGACAAATTTTCATTTTTCTAATACTATAATTCGAACTCAAGAGATTCTTATTGGCTAGGGCACGAGCCTCAGTAGTGCCCTCGGTCTATATATACCCAAGCTAGCTAGAGGGAGTTGTGTCAAAGCAAATTGGATACTTAGTTATAATTGACTCAATTCAAGGTAATTAGGGCAACTTGATTACTGATTTCTGCCCTATTGAGATCAACTTCATCTTCTTAGTTTGTCCTTCTTTATTCGTCAGCTATGGCCTCAAACAAGTTAACCTTCATCTCTTGCTCTTTCCTAATTTCCTTTCTCATCTTAATTACCTTGGAAATTCCGTCTATCGACTCAAGGCCTTTGAATTCAAGCAGCAAAAAGGAACTCCAAAACCTCCCAAACAAGTCGGAGAACAACGCATATCACAAAAATAACTCGCCTGGTAAGAGCACAACCGAAGCTTCATCAGTTGTTGCGTTATCTCCACCGCCACCACAAAGTGGAGGAAATGTTGGCGGTGCAGCTCAGCCGCCGCCCTCGGCACATGGTGTTGGTGGCTTCCGACCCACGACTCCAGGTCACAGGACTCACAGCCCCAGCGTTGGACACTCCCTTCAGAACAATGTATATCACAAAATAGACTTGCATGGTAAGAGCACAGCCGAAGCTTCATCAGTCGTTGCGGTATCTCCACCGCCACCAAGAAGTAGCGGTCAGGTTGGCGGTGCAGCTCAGCCACTGCACCCGGCGGATGGTGTAGATGGCTTCCGGCCCACAACTCCAGGTCACAGCCCCGGCGCTGGACACGCCCTTCAGAACAATGTAGAACACAAAATTAACTTGCATGGCAAGAGCACAACCAAAGCTTCATCAGTCGTTGCGGTATCTCCCCCGCCACCACAAAGTGGCGGACATGTTGGCAGTGCAGCTCAGCCACCGCCCCCGGCGCATGGGGTAGGTGGCTTCCGGCCCACGACTCCAGGTCACAGCCCCGGCGTAGGACACTCCCTTCAGAATAATGTAGATCACAAAATTAACTTGCATGGTAAGAGCACAACCGAAGCTTCATCAGTTATTGCGGTATCTCCCCCGCCACCAAGAAGTGGCGGTCAGGTTGGCGCTGCAGCACAACCACTGTCCTCGGTCCACGGTGTAGATGGCTTTCGGCCCACGACTCCAGGTCACAGCCCCGGCCTTGGAAACTCCCTTCAAAACTAGGGCATTATTTATCAATTATATATTCCTTCCTGTATAATTATGTGTGTGTGTGTGTTTGATTTCTTGAAGATGCCCTATTTTACGTGTGTATTCAATTTGCATGCATATGATAATCATATATATATATATATATATATCAATTTGTGATCAGTGGCCATTCTAAGGACTTTCGTGTTTGACTCCCATTCTAACTCAAACTTTTTGCAATCCAATTTTGTCACTCCTTCACAAAAGTGAGGGGCCTCCGTCACTTACTTCTCATCCTCGCATTATGGCCGCCATGGAATGGGAGACTACCAATTTTTGCAACCAAACTTCTTTGTGGTCACGGATTTATTTGAGACGTGCGTCTGCCTTTTTGCAACCAACCAGTATAAATTCGACACTAATGTGTATTAGAAAGATCATACTTAGAAAAGAAAAAACATACATGTGTCAATTTCAGTCTTTACTATGTAGGACTACGTTTCGGTTTAACCATGCAGTGAAACTATATATATGGTCTTACATATACACATCATAGTACGCTATTGTACGTTAATCGAATATACATGGAGAATAATTAATGTTGAGTAGTGGAGGAATTTGATAGACATTCTTTTCTTAGAAAAATTAGGAAGTTTTTCCTGTGCTACTCTTATTTTTGTTGAATTCTATTGCGACCATATGTTTAGTGACATCATAAGGCTCCGTTTGATTTAGGAGAAATTTAAATTTAACTCTTAGTAGTGTGTGCCTGCAAAGTTCTCTTAGTCTCCATATGTTGAAAATACAAAAAATCCACGTCAAAAAAATAAATTCCAACAAGATAAGTAGTTAGTAAAATTGGTCTATCAGTCTTGGTAATTAAGAATTAACTATTAACCGTCCACGTAGTCTAATTATGATTAGATTTGCAGCGTTTATAAGTTATGATATCGATATCAATTTTTTATAAATTAAATTTCATCACAACTAATTACTTTCCTTCGTTCCAATGTGCTCTCGCATATTCCTTCGATACAGTACGTGCTCAATCTGATTCATGTTCTTATATTCTAACTTCCACATCAAAGCAAAACCCCGATATCTTAATTTGCATGCTTGTACATATATATGTATATATATTGCCTTATTAATTAATAATTAGTACATAATTAACAAAAATAATTAGATTAATTACATGCATGTGAGGGTTCACTGACACGGCGACATGCCATGATTAACAAAAGATATCCTTCTTCTCCTACCCATCGCACGTTGTTTAATTTCTTTAATTTTTTTTTTTTCCTTCAAAGATACAGCTAGTACAACAGACACATCGGCCTATAGTGCGGTTTGATCTGTGCTATATTTGGTACGATATAATAATAATATTAATCTTACAGTCTTACAGTTAAATATTTAAAAATGCAGCAAAAAAAAATATTTAAAATTTGGTGGCTAGCTAGGTTAGTGGAAGAGGGTGGCTGGGAGAGCCTCCACAAACCCAGGAACAAATCACAGCTAAGCCAAAGCCTTTTTGGAAGAAGATTCTCTCCATTTTCATTCCTAAATGGAAGGGGATGATGGAGGCCATCACCATGAGCAATTGGGCATAGATTTTTGTATATATGTTTCTATTTTTTTAATCGGAGAAATCTCTTACTGACAGAGTCAGGCCGACTTTTATTACGGTATAAATTTCTCATTTCACGTCAAAAACTTACAAAAAAAAAAAATTGAGAACATTAAGCTTCGGACTTATGAATGTATAATTAGCTCGAACTCAATCTCCAATAAACTTCATTACAGCCCTAGGAGCATTTAAATTAGACGCTTCAAATGTAACTTTGCACAAATAATTTAACTTAAAATTTGTCTAGAAGTATTAAAATAGTCCTCCAATGCGTGCACTCTCGATATTTAACTTCGAATTTGTCCAAATAAACAGTGCATAGCTGATCACTATATATATTTAGCATTGTTGCAATGCTACTTTGATGAACAATTTTACGTCAAATTGTCCAAAATCAAATTTGAAAAGTACTGAATAGAGCTTTCAAATCGATTTAATTTCTATTTTTGAGATATAAAAAACATTTATTTAATTTAATAATATCAAAAATCTAGAGAGTTATTAATAATTTTTGAATAATTTAAAATAAAATTTAAGTGAATATATAAAGAATCTATTAAACAAACCCTAGCTCTCTCTATCATTTGCTTCAATTTTGACCCCATTAGGCAAAAGGCAAGTAAAAAATTACTTGTTTTTGGACAAACAAAACTGCGCCGGACCCTCCACAGCTTTTGGGGGGAGGGGGTAACTTTTGCAAGTGCTTTTGACTTGACTCTTAGATTCTTAATTTGAGCATAGTCTTTGGTCTTTGATCTTGACAACTTAAATTATTTGTAGGATCAAGTAAATAGTATTAAAAATGTGATTGAAGAGAAACAAAATCCACTGCCATATGATTGTTTTTGGGCAGATGACAAAATTATAAAACCAACCCACACAAAATCATAAAATAACAAGAAAAGTCTAATTTAGAATTATCGGAAAGCAACGTTGCCACTTGTTGTCCCATGGGAAAAGCCAGGAATATTGCATCATAGCCATGATTCATTTGTGTTTGCGCCATAAAAGCAACTAATAATTTGATTCGAGCACACTTTCAAATAAAGAAAATCAAAGAAAATCAATCGTCTAATGTATCTAAATTTTATATTAATTTTAGTTATTATTTATAAATTAAATTATATTTTAATAGTATACGTTTATAAATTATATCTAAATATATAAGGATAATTCTTTTATTAAATTTCTCAATTATTTTTATTAAAAAAACATATCTGCTAGAACAACTTTAACTTTATTTGTAATGGAAATCGACGAGAAATTTCACAAAATAACTGTCTTTGAACGTTTAAATACAATTTAAGGACTCTGCTACTAATAATAAAGTTCAATAATGTTTTTTTTAAAATTAGTATAAAGTTCAGGAATAGTACCAACAATTTTCCCGTCATATAATTTTTGTAGAATATAATATCTCATTAGAACTTTAGGGTTATAAATAATTTTACATCTAACATAACTGATGCGTACTTAACGAAGTGGTTAAGTGGGATAATATCACTGCTATTGTGGTAATGCCATTTGGCATACTTTAATATCGAAACAATAATATAATATAGATTATGAAGCAAGACATGGAGGTTAGGTTGCGTTTGATAACTATTTCGTTTTTCGTCTTTCAGTTTTCATTTTTTTTTTTTATAAGATATGAGAAAATGAGAGTTAAAAAATGATCGAGAAAGAATATGATGGAAGAGATGCTAAAAAAATGTAAAATAAAATGAGTTAAAACGTAACAAGTCCTATTTTTTTTTGTGTGTGGGTTTAAACTTTCAGTTTATGTTTTATTCTTAATGCTTCCTTCTTTATTTCTTCCTATAAAAATGCTTCCTTCTTTATTTCTTCCTATCTATAACGCCACTGTCCACCATCCATTCTACCTTTTTTTTTTTTTTTTAGTTTTATTTTGTTTACATATTTGAAGCACAAAAGGAGAAAACCGAAAACAAAAAACGAAAAAACAAAATGGTACTTATCAAACATCGTTAATTTGTTTTGGTATGGATTTGAATTTGGACTTGATCATAATATATAAACATAATTTATAAAAACTATAAATTATAGCAAACACAACCAATTTAACCTAAATCCTAAACCCTAAACATCATCGGATACCACACAAATAGTACCGCTCTTTAAAAACCAATATATATATCGATTACACTTCGCTCTGACGATGCGAAACTCAATTATAACTCTAATTTTCCTAATGAAAATAGCAAATTCCAACATAGAAAGATGAATTTGATGAGCAAACACTTGCAAGTCAAGCTAAGTTGATAATAATTAAGACTAGAATTCCATAAGGAATCATTAATGGCCGGAGTCAAATGTTGGAAATATAAAAAAACTTGAAAGAACAAAGTTTGTACAAATGGATGATTGCCAAGGACTAGTCGAAGAGAAGTTGGTCATAATTTGGCTCTTTATATATAAACCACCCATTTTGCTATTCCCAGAAATAGCTGCTTCTTTCTGTAAAGTTAGTGGAGAAATCCAGAAAAATTATTTGTTTAAATAATGCACGAGTGCAGCCTGAGATTAATTATATATAGTGCTTTTAGCCACCGTTATGCGCATGCACAACTATTTATCATTTTATTTAGATTCCATGTTTCAATGGCAATGATATTAGCATGATAGCTCAAATGCATGCCCACCTCCTCCAATATATATATATTAAACTCAATTTATGAACATAATTATAACTGAACTTTAACGAAAGAATACGAATAATATATGTCTCTGCATCTCACTTTATAATTGATATCTTATCTTATATTAATTTCTTTCAATTTATCAAGTTATTTTGTCCATACATGCAAGGATTAAAATATCGATATCGATGGATATATTATCTCGCCCCAAATATTGATATCGATATCGATATCGTTTACGGTCAACAAAAATGACGGAAATTCGGTCTAAAAATTGAAAATTTGGAATGAAACTTTGGGAAAAACTTAAGTACCCAATGATAGTTATATATGACTAATAAAAACTATAAAATGACTTTGATATAATAATTATATGATACAATAAGGTTCTGATGATGACTAATAATATAAAATTTAAACAAAAACATAAGTTGAAGTGAATTACTATAATTGAATGTTAATATAATTAAAAATATAACAATAAGTAAAAAAAAATTTCAATGGAAGAAAAATTATAAAATGAGTAAATATATTTAAAATTGGAAAAAAAATGATGAAAAAATAGAGTCAATCTTTGTTCAAAAATTGAAAAGAATTGATATATTTGAAATTGAAAAAAAAAATGACAAAGAAAGTTGAAAATTTGGAAAAAAACGAAAAAAAAAATGGAAAAAACGAAAAGAAAAAAAAAACAGCAATTGCATTGCACTGGAGTGGGTTGAACCGAGGACCTCACCTCCTTCATGCAAAAACCACACTAACTCAGCTGACCAAATTTAATTGAAATTATAAGCACCGTATAATATATAAAGGATACAAACGTACACTCTTAACAGTCATCCCCTTCCTCCCGCGGGTCTGCGATTTGGGTCTGTGCGACCCGGCGGCATGAACCGACTGGAAATCACTTGTTTTACGTCCGATTTTCATAGACTTTGGTTCTATTTCGTTCGTTTTAATCAAATAATGAGATCTATGGGCTTAGAACGAAACAAAATATCGAAATTTCGCTCAATTCCCCCCCCGCCCCCCTCCTCTCTTATGTGCCGCTGGCCGGAAATCGCGATATATCGGTCGATATATTGATGAGTCCGGCGATATTTACTTCCATGCATACATGTATCATAATAGCAACTGTTAATTCTCAAAATTATTATTTTAAAATCATATCTGTAAAAAATTAATAAAATTAGATATCGTTTATGCATTCATATGTATCAAATAAATCAACTATTTTAGTAACAATTATGATCATCATGATGAACCTTTCATTTAGTTAATACACATGATCGAATAGCTAAAAGACCTTCAATGTGGTTTCTTTTTTTTTCTTAAATGATTTTAAAATAGTGAATTATTAGAAGCTAGTTGAACGATTTAAATTATAATATTTGTGTAACGTCAAGTCGAGAAAACGAAAAAATGGTACAAGGAGATACTACCATGAATGAGATGCAAATATTGTTTAAGAATTGTGATTTGCTCGTGTTCTAAGTGTACTAAGTCTATGGTGTTAATAAGTATCAAGTGCAAACTTAAATTTTAGACTTAAAATTTACTTATGTGCTTTTGACGAACTTAAGAGTGTGGTTTAAGTTGGAGGACTGAGCTAGGTACGTTAAGGTGTTTAGGGTTTATTAGGATTTAGAGGATCTAGGGTTTTCGAAAATTTTGGAGAAGTATAGGGATTTAAGACTTAGAATTTAATTCTCGAATTTTAATCGGAATACAATTATATATATATATATATATATATATATCGATCCCACAAGGAATCTTCACCAGGCACAATGCCTTTATATATCTAATCATTGAACCCATATAAAACTTTCAACAATATATAAAATACTAATTAAACAAAAATCAATTTCTTAATTAAGCTTGTACTGCAGGTAGTGATCCACACATATATAATATATACTACAGAAGAATCAATCTCTGGGTGCATTTCGGTGGTGGCGAGGAGGCCGCCGACTATTTAATTAGCTATATACCTTGTTTTATCAATCCTAATTAATTAACTAATCTCTTAATAATTAGCTCTTTATCATCAAGTACGTACCCTATATATAAATTACTTTTTTCTAATTAAAAAAATAAGTTTCATTATATATTGATTAATTATCAGATAACCGGCCCTGCAATGTTCAAACAACAAAGCAACACTTCACCACCATGAAAGGCCGGCCATTAGACAATCAAGAACCACTAGCTATACTCCCCTTCCTATGGATTTGATTTCAAACATAATACAAGTCTCGATCTATTCATAAATCCTAATCTCCATCTCGAACTATTCATAAATCCGAATCTCCGTCTCGATCTATTCATAAATCCAGATCTCTGGCCTCTAACGGCGAAAATAAACGTTTCTACTCATATTTAATGAATTTCAATAATTAACAAAAGAATCTGAATTCCCTAGCTATCATATTTTATTTCATAACCCCACTTCATTATAATTGGGGAGAAAGTTTAGGTAATTTTTGAAGAAAATTGAGATTTGAATCCAAAATTAATTGGCAATCCCCCACTCCTTATAAGCGCTTGCAAGGTTATGCAACTTTCCAATATGAGACTTTTGTATCTTCATATTCCCACATGCCCCCTCAAATGTGGCGAATCTTCAAGTCTAATACGTGAATAACTCATATTGGGTAATGTGGAGCACGTGACACGTGAATCTTCAAGTCTAACATGTAGATAACTCATATTGGGTGACATGCATCACATATGGTGGTTAAGCCGACCTAATGCATGGGATAAGGTGCTCTGATACCATGAAAGAAGTTGAAGTTCCACTCTAAAACTAATTGGCAATAGGAGGAGAGTCACAACTCCTTATAAGCACTTGCAAGATTACGGGACTTTCCAATGTGAGACTTTTGTACATTTACATTCTCACAATTTTCACGTATATTCCGAATATTGTCATCTAGTTTTACTGTCCTACTTATATTATATTAATACATCTTAATTTTTTCATTACTATATACCTCATAAATACAAAATATCAAATATGTTTATATTTTGTATTACTCAATCTAGTGGTGTTTTGACTCATGCCGTGAGAGGTCTCTCGAGTTCCATTTTTTAACCAAAAAAAAAATATCGATACTCATTATGTATAATTTATCTATCAATATTTTTATAAATAAAAATAAGTGAATTAGTAACACCTACTATTGAATCGATGAATGAAACACGAAAAAAATTCTTGAAAATATGCACTCAAATTTTTTCTATAATTTAAGCAAAGTCAGATCGGATTCTTCTTCATGATAATGTTATATATTGAAAGTCAAGAAAGAAAACAAAGGAGCATTTGGCTTTGCAACTTATGGACATTAATTGGAGCATAGACTTAGATACACTCTAGCTCCTAATAATTATGAGGGACCCAGAAAATTTTGACATAGAATTAGACACCGGCCATCCAAATTGAAAGTTACTATTTTGTTTAATAATGCAATAATAATTAGAGGTTACTAATTAGGATCAGAGTAGCTAGCATGATTTGCCACGATTATAAATACCCATCAAGATGTGAACTTTCTTATTATCTTGTGTTTTGCTTTCATTCCTTTGCATTGCATTCCATTCCTTCTGTTGCAATATTTGTACATCTTTGATTCCTTTCCATTACTTATGGAAGCTGCTAAATGTGCTGCTTTTCTCCTTCTTTCCCTAGTTTCATGCCTTGAGACTGTTTCCATTGAAGGCAGGCCATTTTCCATGACGAACAAAGCCTCGATCCACGACGCCATTGAAGCTAGCCCTAAAAGAGAATTGGGAGATGAAGGCAGCAGCCAGCAGCAGCACACGAACCCTAACCACATTGCTAGTCCCATGACACCTCAAAAGGCATCTAATGAGGATGCTTTTCGTCCCACAACACCAGGCAGTAGCCCAGGGGTTGGCCATAAGTTCAGCAAAAGTAGAGAACAAAGTGAAGCAAAGCACAAAAACCCTAACAACGTTGCTAGTCCCATGACACCTCAGAGTGCATTTAAGGACGCTTTTCGTCCTACAACACCAGGCAACAGCCCTGGTGCTGGCCATAAGTTCGGTAAAAGTAGAGAACAAAGTGAAGCAGAGGGAAGGAATTTGGTTCCTTCAAAAGCAACAGAAGATTACAGACCCACAACACCTGGCCACAGCCCAGGTGTTGGCCATAAACTTCAAGTAGAAAATGCCAAGCCAAGTCCATAGACATGTACAAAGTAAAGACAAGCATCTAGGGTTTGCCATCAACATACTTAGGTTAATTAATATTACTATATATAGTTAATAATTATGTATGTTTATTCCTCATTTTTATGTTTCAGTTGTGTACTAATCTCTTGATAATTAAGTATTTTAGCTAAAGATGATCTCCATCTGTATAATCTATGTCCCATCTAAAGCTTCTTTTATAGAATAAAATAGTGAGATTTTAGACTTGGTTCTTATTTTGTTGTTTAATGTCTAAGCACAATTTTTTCTTTAAAAAAAATGAAAAACTAAGGGTACGTGACAATCATATATATAATATATTTGTGTAGGTAATTTTTTTATTAAACAAATTAGTTTTGGTTGCGATTTATAAGATTTAATATAAAAAAATAACAATGATAATTAATTTCAATTTTCTTTTAAGTTTATATATAGTATATAGTAAACATGCAATTCAATTAATGAGAATGCTCTATGTTATACCAATCAGTTATTTCCTCTTAATTTTTGAATTCTTGACTTCAATATTAATTTCCTTTTAACTAATGTGACCATAATTAACCAATAAGAAACATTACAGCAAACTTCTCCAACAATATAGTATAACAAGATTTAAGGAAGAAAAAAAATTAAGAAAAAATTTAGGTAGGGAAGGATTAAAAAAAAAAACTAAAATAACAATGAAGAGGGAATTTAAATTTGGGCATGACTAAGACCATATAGTTACCACAACAGACTCTTATCACTAACCCAAAAGAAAATGAAAAAACCTATTAAGGGGAGGAGGAAAGAAGATGATCTCATCGGGTAACAAGCCATCGGGCTAGAGGTTTTTACGATGAATTAAGATAGATTTATCGGACAATGATCATATCACCCGAAAATGTCGAGAGATTCGTTGGGCAAGATAAAATTTCATCGGACAAGATGAAATTTCGTCGGCCAATGTTTAAAAAAAAAAAAATTCGTCTGTATTGTCTCCGTCGGGGAAAATCTCGTCGGACAACTAAACTTTTCTTGTAGTGAAATTTGAAGAAATTTAGTTTTTTTTTTCCCACAAGAGAGAATGAAAAAAAATTAAATATTGCGAGAGAATATATATGGAGGGAATCTAGCTAAGTAACTAATGTTTACTATACATATATTATAATAATTAGAATAATTTATTATTAAAATTAACATCGACACTTATTTCTAATAAAATTCAATCGAAAAATCTTTTAGTTATTTATAAATATGGGTTAATTAAATAAATTAACAATCAAGTTTGATAATGAATTAATATTTTCATCATAATTATGAATCGTGCATTTAAAATTGATACTTTATTTTATTTTTTATAGGAACTAATCAAAGAAAGTGGATATAAGACGGTGCAACTAAGTATTCAAAAGAATCATTAAATTAATCAAATTACATTACAGAAAGTTTATATGCAAAAAGTTAGGAGCTTAATTAGGACCACCAGTGATGGGGAAATACAAAAGGAAAATGGAAAAAGGAAAAAAAGAAGTTCGTAGGCCACCATAAAATATGATATGACGAAGGTAAAGCTATGGCCCTAAAATAATATCAGTTTCCATTTAAGGGAAGGACAACAACCATATAGGCATATATGTATATATTAACTCTATTTTTGTGAAACCAAAGCACATAAAGCTATACCTAGTAGAACACTTTATACACTTGACTCAAAAAATAATAAAATTTCAGAGAATATTGGGAGAATAAAAAGCATCCTTAACAGCAAGAGCCAATGAAGCCCTTTTCCAAATCGACTTATATATCATATTGAGTGAGAAGGACAAAATACGAAAAAAAAAAATAATAATAATAATACAACCTGCAATTGACACAAGGCACATGAAAGCCAATATATACCCACTTGTTTCAAGGGGGTGTTGAAAATAATATATAATACACTAAAAAAGAGTATTTTTTTGATAAATAATGTGCATAAATACGATCTTGTTTAAGAAAAAAATACCAAATATTCAGCTCGATTTAAGGAAAAAAAGAGAAACATTTGAAGTTTAAATATCATAATTCTCAACGATTAAACTAAATATCTAGAATTAAATTGGGTTGAATTGTTAGAACTGCGATGGTAGATCAAGAGCGAGCAAGTCTATTTGCAAAATCGTTGGCTTCTGGTCAGAGCCAAAGGCCCTTGCCTCATGTGGATTCTTTTCTCTACAGTCTCTACGTACTATATGTGTATGAAAATTGATTGACGTAATTTGCTTGATTAACTTGATCACAATGCAATACTAAAAGTAATGTTTACGAGATTCTCTTTTGCACATAAATTATACGAGTTAATATATAAAATTTTACTCTTCGAGCAGTGGCAAGAATATGTCAGTTACTTGTACACTAATATGGTTAAAATTCTTGAAGTTGATGTCCTTTTTTTTTGCTTATTGCTTTCAAGTTCTCCATTAAAATCCCAATATCGATCACTTATGGTATTAGAGTCTGACCAATGCATCAGTATTTGCTTACATATTTTTGGGTACTCAAAATGAATGATACCATAATTACTTTGAAAATTGATTAGCATATATGTCGATCAAATTTTTCTCACCAATCGTCTTTGTTTTTATTTTGTACTCTTTTTTTTTTAACATTATGATTTTCTATATAAGATACATTATCTGGAATCGACCAGAATACTTATTTCCAAATCCTTTCCGCAAAAAAAAAAAAAATTGCATCCCTTACATGGTTTATATAACATGTTCATTCAAAAACATAAATTTCTGATTAAGCCGCAAAATTGAAAAGCCAGGCACTGAATCTTAGTCTTTTATTTTTTTGGGGGGTAAACACTGACTCCTAGTCTAGGTAGCTAGATTCTTGCAGAGTATATGTCACACATGAACCAAAGAAATTCAATATAGTAATGTTACAAGTTGGCAATTGTAGACAAAGAGAATCACGAGAGAGAGAGAGAGAGCTGCATATTCGATCTGCAGATTGATTGATCGAAGAGGGAGAGGAGGGTAGGCCTTTAAATTAAGAGATCAAAAGCGACTCCATGTGCAACTGATATTAGCTAGCTAGCTCATATATGTCGACATGCATGCCTCTTTTACAGTTGTGATTTGCATAATATAATTTTTGTTAATTATAATATACTTTTGATTATTAACTTGGACTACGAATCTTGTGGTTAGTGGCAGATGCAAAAGGTTAGCTACAACAACAAAAGTTAATTAAGTTTGTTAATTAACTAAGAGTATTTTAAATTTGGGGCATAGTGGCATAGGGTAGGCCGAAAGAATCCCTCTCCACGGTCTTGGGTCAGGTGTGTGTGCATGTGTGTGATATTCAAGTACCAACTTGTTCTTTCTTTTAATAAACAACACCGGGGGCTTGGGATATGGAGAGAAGCTTTACGTACACATCCGCCACTAGGTCTAATTAATAGTTAAAACAAATTTGTATATATGTACTGAAAGTAGTTGAGATTTCTTTATCTTTTGTTTACCAAAAAAAAAGAAAAAAAAAAGAAGGAAGTTCGAATTCCACCTCAAAACCAATTTGCAATAGAATGAGAGACTCTACGCCTTATAAATCCTTATAGAGTTGTGCAACTTGCAAATGTGGGACTTTAATATTTTTACTTTCTCACATACCCTCTCATGTGTGACGAATTTTTAAGCTTAATTAGTAGTCACAACTTAAGCGTTTTTTCTTCATCTATTTCATTGACAGGTTAAAGGGCAACCTAAGACTCGTAAAAACACTACTCAAGAATTGCTTTAAAAACTAAATATTTTTTTTATTAATTTTTTTTACAAGAAATTTTTATAAAACTGTTTTTCTGCACAATATTAAAATTGTAAACCATTCCCCCTATACTTAAATTCTACATTGTCCTCAATGTAGGCAAATATGAAGTAAATAAACATATAATCAAAGTAAGGAAGATGATTTACGAAAGTAAAGGAAAAAAAATAGTAAATAAACAAAATAAAAGAGAGTAAAGGGTATAAAGATAACAAATCTGCGTTGATGACTCATTCACAACTCGGAAACACATTGGGTTACCTCCCAACAAAGACTAAGATGCAAGTTAGTTTATCAGACATGCACGTTTGTCAAGAATGCAAGTTTTTGTTAAGAATGCAAGTTAAAGATGAAGATGCAAGTTAATTAAAGATAAAAGTTAAAGATGCATGAAAACATTTTTTTTATTTTAAAATGAATTTTTTTAAAGTAATGATAAATAAAATAAAATGAATTGAAATAAATAAAATAAAATAAAAATAAAAATAAGAAAAAGAAAAAGTGAACAAGTATAATAAGAACATTATGAACAAATATAATGTGAACATTATGAACAAATATGTACAATCCGAAACAAGTGAAATATGGACAAGTATAAAATGAACAAAGTATGTACAATCATAAACAAGTATATATGGACAAATATAAATGAATACTATGAAACAAATGTGAACAATTATAATATGACAAGTATAAAATAAAAATTATGAACAAGCATAAAAATAAAAATTATGAACAAGTATATAAAAAAAATAAAAATTATAAATAAGTATAATATGAACATGTATAAAGATAAACAATATGAACAAGTATAATGTGTACATGTATAAAAATAAAAATAAATTTTTTAGATAATTTGAGTATATGTGCAATTTAAACCCTTTTTGTGTAGATGTACGTAGTATTCGTAAATAGGAATCGTTCTTAACCAGAGAAATTAGGGAACATCAATAATAGTTAGTGAAAAAGAATAATAAATAATAAAATAATTAATGAATTAATGAATAAAAGAATAAACAGATTAAAGAACTCAAGAATAAATGAATAAACAAATTAAAAAATTAATGAATTAAAGAATTAAAGAATAACATGTTTTAGGTAGGGGGTTGGGAGGAGAAAGATTTGTAGCATAAATTACATTATTTAAACTACTCATAAAATATACTTCCTTCAAACACAAGATGTGTCAGACAAGGGATAAACTCACCTTAATGCACTCGGGGTCGTCCAAAGTACGCCAGAATCAGTGGTGAAGTGTGATGTCTCGGTCTCTGCTACAGCCCGCATCCGTGATCAATCTGAAGGGTATTAAAACCATTAAAAACTGGGAGTGGAAGAAAATAAATAATTTAATAAAATACATTTCACAAAGACATTTATTCCCTTCATTAAAAGGCATGCATGCATACGAAAACCAGTTATTATAATCATTTACTTTAAACCAAATCATAGGTTTTCCAAATCCAAAATCAGTGAAAAATGTTTCTCACGTAAAGCCATTTTCTTCCTCAAATTATTAGGGCCTTAGCCCAAAACCATAAAATCAACCATGTGGGAACTCAGCCAAAAAACCAAGTATGTGGGTTACAGCCCAAATCTAGTAATACAGAAATACCGATCCAGTAGAATATATTTAAACCATCATTGGCATCCCAGATGCCTGTAATCCATCATTGGCATCCTAGATACCTGACATCCCATGTAACGCCCCGGAAAATGCGAAAAACGAAAATTTAGAAAATTTGAGGAAAATGACGATTTTGCCCCTAGAATCGGGCGAACGGTTGACTTTTTATTCGAGCGGTCAAACGGACTTTGACCGATGACCGTGACATAGATCGGGATGTCACGAGTTCATAGACAGGTGGCACGCCCGATTTCGACATCCGAGGAAAAAGTTATGACATGCGGAAGTTGAAGGGTAATTTGGTAAATCGGCCATAGGGGCCGAAAGTTGACTTTTTGATCGGGACATTGTTTGGACTTTCCGGGAATACCGTTGGGTAGGTCTCGGGACGCTGAATCCGTAGACAGACGACATGCGTCAATCGGAGTCCGAACGAAAACGTTATGGGTCTAGAACGATTAGGGGTATTTTGGTAATATGTGAGAACAAGGGTAAAATGGTAATTGTACTAGGGACTGAATTAAATAGTGCTATTAATCGTTATTAAATGGTTTCTATGGCTGATTCAGCTTATGGGATGAGGAGGATTCCCTAAGTGACACTTGGTACATTTGAATTGAGGTTAGTGGCACTTAGTTGCTTAGTTTATGAATTTAATAATTAACTGAAATAGTTGTTAATTTGCAGTAAGAGGTAATACGGTGTTCATTTACAAAAACAGAGACTAACACAAAACCTCCACAAAATACCTTGATCGATTCTCAGTAACCCAGGGAACAAATGAGTGAGGAATTAAGGGTAATTGGGAGTGGAAATTGAGTGAAAAACCGAGAGGATTATTGAATAAGCTAAGCTGCCTCCATCACTGAAATACCCGAAACATTGAATTGCTAATTTCGAATTGAATTTCTTGTTGGAGGTTAAATTGACGGAAATGAACGTTTGAGTGAGCTTACTGGACCTGAGACGAGTCGACTGGGATCAAATTCGAAGAGAATTGGCCACGAGTTGCTCACGAACTGGACCCGCGACAGTTCAGACGTACCCCGGCTGAGTTCAGGTAATGGGAGGTACGAATTCATGAAATTGGTTTGGAATTCGAGTTTAGGATAAGTAGAAGATGCTCCCTGTGCAATCAATTTGATGAATTAGGGTGAAATGAGATAGAACCCGATTAGGGACCCGTCGGGTGTTCATGTTGAGTCGTGGACTTTGGGGCATGGTTTCACGCAATTGAGTTTACAGACCCTTAATCCATATTGAATTGATGCTAATGGTTGAAAGAACGAGAGTAATTGAGTTCGAATTAGCTTAGATTGAAACGGGTTGTATCGCGGGTCAGAGGATCCGTTTATCAGAGAAACGGGTGGAAGGGGTAACTGTAGCAACACTGTAGCACGGCGCGTGGACTCACGCGCAGCCGCTTGCGGGGGCGCGTGAGGGCGCGTGGCACGTTTTCTAAGGAAGGTTTCAACATATGTTTTACTCTATGTAATGTAACGGACATTTTAAAATTGGTTTCGAGTCGATCGGACACCGGCTCGATAATGTTTCGAGGGTCCGACGGTTTATATTATATTTTAAAATAATATTTAAATCCCGGAAAATTAGGGGAAATTAATATGATGTAAATTGAGTTGTTTATGATCCTGTATAATGATTTGAACAGGATTCGGGATTCCTGGCACGTATCGGAAATTACGGAAACGCGTGCAGCTCGGAAAGCGAGCGGGTTGGACGATGTGTGAGTGGACGTTTGTTTTATAAACCATGATGCATGCATAGTTTAATGTTTCCATGATTGATTGCATAAATTGACTTGCAATGATGTCCTGATGATGTGGCATGATTATGTGTGATTTAATGAATATTTTAATCGGTCTTTCGGGCACGTTTTTTTGAGGAATTGTGCAAATGGTATTTTGGGCTAGGCCCAGAGTCAGAAAGGTTTTAAAAAGAGTATTTTGACTATTGGGTAAGTCAATGATGATTTCTGGATTATTTTACTGTTTTCGATATAATTTTACGGATTTACGTATAAATGCTATTTGGGCTTGAGTCCCGATTGGTAATGCGTTTGACTTGGTTTGAGGTCATGGATTTGATTGAGATGTTTTGGGATATGATCCCAGGATGATTTTCATTGTGATTATGGATGCCCAGACGGTCGAAGCTAGGGGTAGTCCCAGACGATCGAAGCTCGGGGATATGATTGTGATGGTTCCCAGGCGGAGCTAGGGGTGTTCCCAGGCGGCTGGTACTCGGGGTGATAAGTATTCCCAGATAGCCGGAGCTCGGGGTGTTCCCAGACGGCTAATGCTTGGAGTATGGCATACGAGTAGTGCGGATTGATGGATTGATTGATTGAGTAATTGATTGTTGACCTTGTGCATAGTACTGTTTGATGTTGATTGTGGTTACGTACTGGTATAGAGTACGAGTTATGGTCTGTGTGGCCAGGTGACTATGTTTTCAGGGTTGGCCTGAGAGCCAGGATTTTGATTTGTTATGTGGTTTGGCTGGAAAGCCGGTGATTGTCATTCATTTGTTTTTCCCTATGCATGCATGGTTTGATAAACTGGAGGGTAAATGATGTGTTTCAAACGTATTTGAAATGATATTATTTTTGTCCACTCACACCTTTTTCTGTTTTGTTGACCCTCCAGGCCGTGGCACAACGTTCGGGGCTGATCTCGAGGCGGAGGCATAAGCGGAAATCAGCGCAGCTATCCCTTGTCTGATAGGTGCTGAAGGATCGTTTCGGGACTTCAGTTGACTTGTTAGACGGGAGCAGGACCGGATACGGTTTTCGAGGTCCAGTTGGGGACGGGTCCTGTCATCCGAGATGTCAATATCATAAGACTACGTGTGTCCTCCGGATCTCAAGTCCGAGTCTCCCCAAGGTCCACCCAGGTTCCTGACCCTCTTTAGGGGGCGGAGATTTTAACCTCTAGCAATCCTGATCCCGGACCTCTCTACGATCTTTCACGTAGAGCGGCCTCTCTCAGGCAATGCTTTGACTCTAGTGTCCCTGACACCTGGAGTGTAATCCACATATATGATGGTACAGTTTGAAAACCGAAACCAAATCCATTTCAATATGGTCTCAGCCCAAAGTATAATTTCCATAAACCACAAATGGGACTCATGCCCAATATCATAAACCAACACGGCTTCCAGCCCGAAATCGTACCAACTAGGCCCTAGGCCCGATGCCACATAAATCAACAGAGACTCAAGCCCAGAGTAATATGTTAAAATCCGAAATCTTTTCATTTAAAACCATTGTTGATTCCACAACTAGTCAACACAATATCCAGACGGGTCTCAAGCCCAAAACACCATAATCATATAAATAAACTGTATGCACTTAAGGCATTCCAAATTATGTATGTAAAACATATAAAACAGTTATGCATGCATCGTATTTAGAAAGTAAATGTCCACTCACAGACCGTCCTGCTGCATCTCGAAATCTGCGTTGTAAGCCTTACAAGGTCTAAACCAACCTCTCCGAGTCATGCAGACCTGTCCAAATCACACTCAAAGGTCACTAACCATCTAGACAAGTCCTAATCAAGAACCCCCAACATTCTCGGAAAAGTCAACATGTCCCGCACATGCTTCCCGAGGCTTTAAACCTCAATTTGACCAACCTAATGACCTCTGATCGACCCGAAACCACCACTATTGGATCCGGATCGTCGAATGATAAAGAGCGGAAGATTTATACTAGACAACTCAATGTGTCAAACGTAAATTAAGTATTAAACAACAAATATATATGTGTGCATATATATATATATATATATATATAAGTATATAAGTTGTGGCAATTGGCAAACCACTTGAGCTCAATATCATGAAAAAAAAATTTAGTTTATTTATAAAACTATTTATGTTTTCAACCAAATACTAGAAAGATGAGGAATATTCTTCCTTGATGTTGGGGGCTCCAGCTTTTCGTCTAGGTTTAGTTTTGAGGACTCATTCTCTTATTTCTTCATTTTTAAATGTTTATGGTTCATTCATTCCCTCTATAAATAGCTCTTGGAGGCAGGGTTTCTAAGTATCTTCCTCACAACTCTCCCTCTTTCTCTCCTTCCCTCAGAGCTAGCTCGAGTTCACTAGCCTTTAATTTTTGCAAGTCTAATATCGCAACTAGCTCGATCGTTATCACAATGGCCAATGCAACTCATTGTGCTTGCTTATTTTTTGTACTAATGATTTTCTCTCATGAACTGGTGTGTATCGAAGCAAGGAATTTGAAAGATACCAAGGACTTGAAGTGTGTGAAATGCTTGAGTCCAGATGCAAAAACCTCGGCGGTGGTGGCCGGAGACGCCGCCGGAGATCAAAACACTACTCAGAGACCGACACCTGGCAGTCTCGAAGCTTTTCGCCCCACCACCCCCGGCCACAGCCCTGGAGTTGGCCATTCTGTTCACCACTAGGAGTTTTGTAATTCATTGATCCTCAAGTATTTGTAATTCGTATGCACTATATATTATATTTATTTAGGGTTTCGGTTTATTTAGAAAAAGAAAAAAAAATGTATTTGCATTTGTGTTCACTAGCTGTTGTATGGCTTGTATATATACGTATGTATTTCATCACTTTCAAGGATTAATTTAATGAATATCTGTTTGTTTTCAATTGTATATCAAGATTTTGCCTCCCTAATTTATATAAATATAAATTTGAGGTTTCTAATAATTCAAAATGGAAATACTTCAAATTATTTAGGGTAGATATGCTCGTTCCCACAATAATTAATTATTGAATTTTTGTATGCAAGTGTGGTACTACAAATCGGTGATTTCTACAATGATCATATAAAAATCATCTCTTCTCTGAAAAAAAAAAATTACCAAATTGGAGACATTTTGGTAGTCCTAATTAAGAAGTTATGATGACCAGTCGTCAATTTAATTGATTGATAACATATAGATAACTAAATCGCCATTTATTTTTCTAATTTTTCAGCCATATATGAGAAGAATGAGCGCATCCATCGTAATGAACGTACTTATTGCTCGTTCAAAAACAAGAGAATTAAAAATGGCCAGGAAAGTCTCAAATATCCCTTATAGCTATTTGAGTCTCAAATACCCCTTAAATTTCCTATACATATATATTGCTCCCCCCTTCCTTAATAAATAAGAAAAAAAAAAAAAAAACAATCGTCCCTCCTCATGCATGGGATTCCAGAACCCATCGCACGCTCTTAATAAATGCACGTCTGCATGATGAGAATGCTCGATCGCATATGGACGTAGGAAAATGTATACATTTTATGGCTGAAAATGAGACCATTGGGTTTGTATACATTTTATTTTTTTATTTTTTAGTTAATTAGTATGGACAAGAACATCGTGCTTAGTTTACATACGATATATGTTATGGAAAGCCAAAGGCTTTTTCCAATATATATTGTGTGTGTTGTTCCGATTCGAACTTAATGACCAGTTCACGTATCCACGTAGTATCATTGGTTCATTAGTATTTATTTCTATTGCGTAATAGAAATTAAGTTTTACGCCTCAAATTCTACATTCGTGATGACGATATCCTCGAAGGAGCAACCTAGATTGGGGACTGAGATGGCCCTGACTCCCCAACAGTTATACGTATATATGTACAACCTCATTTACACAATAAATGTATTTTAGCCGTCCAAAAATAAAGAAACAACGCTGAGGTTAATCTAATTAATTAAGGCCTTCTATTTCTCTAAAACGAGTTCCATTGAAACCAGAAAACCAACCACGATGTGTATGATTCAGTTAGTAAATTGTTATTTAAGAGAATGAAGAATTTTCTCGTGCCTAATTTGTAGAAATTTGAAATTCGTTAGGAGTACTTCGTAACCAAAAGTAACACGCACCCAAATAAAAATTAGGCTCATTGTTCAACTATGAAGACAAATATGGTAGTATTTACCCAAAAAAAAAAGGGTAAAAGCTATCCTCAGACCGTCCAACAAAATAAATATGTCATCTGTAAGAAGTTGAGGTTCCACCCCAAAACCAATTGTCAATAAGGGGAGTAGCCAAGATTTTATAAGACACAAATTGTAGTTGTGTTTTTTTGATGTGAAATATTTTCCTCACATCTCAACATCGTCACCTTGGCCTTTGAGATTACAGCTTACATAAACATAAATTATATCCATCCATGAAACCCACTTCAACAACCTAGCTAAGGCTTATATATATATATGTATATATATATATGGAGTCTTTCCATCAAAAGTTAGGTTTGACCTAAAAAATAATAATACCCTCTTCTTATAACTTGATTGAATCTTGAAGAAAGTTGAGGATCCACCTTAAAATTAATTGGCAATGGAGAGTAGAGATCCAATTCTTTATAAGTCGTTGTAAAGAATTATGCAACTTTCTAATTTGAAATTTTTGTACCTTTATATTCTCACACGCCCCCTTACTTGTGCCGAATCTTCAAACCTAATACATGGACAACTCATATTAGTGACATGGAGCACATGTGGCAATTACGTTTTAAAAGCGGGATTATCTGCTTTGATACCAAGGAGGAAGTTGAAAATTCATTCCAAAGCAATTAGCAATGAAAGAAGATTTACAACTTCTTATAAGACATTACAAGATTATACAATTTTTCAATATATAACTTTTGAACTTCGTATTCTCACAAATCTCAACATATTAAATATATATATATATATATATATATGTCGAGCCCTACCACTTTCTCATCATACACTTTCTTCATCAACAAACGGTCAAGATCCATACACTTTCTGATCGATATACTTGTATATATGTACACATGCACATGATAATTTAAAAATAAATAGATGATCACTAATTAAACCTTACAGCAGCAACTGGTCCAAATAGACGACAATAATACTGGTCCGGCCGGCTAGTGGAAGAGAGTGAGTGGAAATAAGTGCACCCTTTCGATCATTTTTTATGGCTTAATGCAGCTAGCCCTAGCCGTCTAGAGTTTGACAGGGTAAAAGTGGCTGTAATCAACCTTGTAAATCTTAGATGGCCTACATCGCATGCCCGTATTTTGTATATATATGTCTAGCACCGGCCAGTCTAGAATCTAGCTAGATAGCTAGCTCATAGTGATTATTTAGTTTGACGGTGATGCTTATATAATATTGTAAATGAAAATGCTCGCATGTAAAATGTATTTTGTTCGCATGTCAAATGTATTTTAAATATGCATTAAAATACAAGTGAATTAGTAATATTATATGACAGTGTGGCCGTATTTATATGTTAATAACGAAAATGGTTGATATTTAATTTGCCATACCCTCATATGGTATGCGTTATTAACATGATCCTTATTTGATACAATATTGATGGGAGACGTATATGGCTGATTTAAATTTTTGTTGTCGTGGGAAGCCTTCTAAAACATTCATGCATGGTTATATTGGATCCACACTTACTAGGTAAAACTCAACCACGCATTTTCAATTTCATGGTGCGGTAAATTAGAAACTTGAAAAAAAGTGGAACTAACACACAATTTGAAGGAAGTTGAGGTTACACCCTAAAACCAATTGGTAATGGGGGAAAATGCTCAACTCCTTACAAGTCCTTGCAAAGCCGTGCAACTTTCCAATGTGCGACATTTGTACTTTCATATTCCCAGATGCCCCCTCACATGGGGTGAATTTTCAAACCTAACACCTTGCAATTTTCTAATGTGGAATGTTTGCACCTTCATATTTTCACACACCTCCTCACGTGTGGTCAATTTTCAAACCTAACACGTGGACAACACATATTGGGTGACGTAAAGCACGTGCGACGATTAAGCCTAATACATGAGAGAACCTACTCTAATAACATGAAGAAATTGAGGTTCCACTTCAAAACCAATTGGCAATGGGAGGAGAAGTTCAACTCCTTATAAGTCCTTGTACGGTTGTGCAACTTTCACATTTGTACATTCTTGCACAATTGACCTCTAATAAGCTAGTCCTTGCTTGATCCCCAATGAAGTTCACTACACCCATGATGCAAATATTGTTAATATTTATAGACATATAGGTGTTATAAGATGTAGATGATAATTAATCCATCACATAGGATATAGGTGGTGCTGCTAACACAAATTAAGAAACATTACTTTGTAATGGTAGATCTACACTTCAAAGGTAATCAAGCATGAACTATATATTGAAGTTCTTATAAGCTCCACATAAAGTCACTTCTAGTTCATTAGTTAACAAGGTCGAATACTTAAAAATATCACGAAACAATGCTTAGAATACCATTTTTTAAAATCAGTCGTACTTTATTAGTCGAAGGACATGCATGTTCCATGTACATATATGTATATATATATATATATGGGGGCAGGCAGAATATAGACAACTAGCATGTAGCGGTGGTGCATAATGAAATATAAGTTTTACTTTTTTTGTAATGAGGGGTTGGGCTTAAACAGTGAATATAAACCGTCCACACTATATATACGTACTTCTTTAACTTTGCTTTTTGGTGGATTTTATATATGGAATTTTCCCACTCCTGTGGCCATGGACCTCCACATGCCTGCCTTGGTTGGTCCATCTTCATTTAACCCTAATTTATTAGATCCTCAACTCCATATAAATACCACAGTGGAGAGCCATATAGCCTTCAACATCATCATCACCACCCAACTCTTCTTCATCGATCAAAACCTCCAATTCTCTCTCTCTCTCTCTCTCTCTCTCTCTCTCTCTCTCTCTCTCTCTCTCTCTCTCTCTCTCTCTCTCTCTCTCTCTCTCTCTCTCTCTCTCTCTCTCTCACACACACATTGACCTAATAAGTTAGGTTAAAATGGCCAAGACTAGGTTGACAACCTCCACGGTTTGTTGTATTTTGGTGCTCCTTTTGATTACTTGCAATGAGGTCGTGGATGTGGAAGGAAGGCATTTGAAGTGCACGAATTGCTCTTGGCATACTGATCATGCAAGAAGTGTTCATCGCCATCAACACCACCACCACCACAGTCGTGCTCGTGATGGTGGTGGCGGAAAAGCCGATGATGGTTTGCAGACGAGTAAGGCAGAACATCTTGTTGATGATTTTCGACCCACGACACCGGGCCACAGTCCTGGAGTTGGCCACTCCATAAACAACTGATTTTTTTTTTATTGTATATCGATCACTCAGGTATCTCGATTTATAGTTACTTTCAATCAATGATCTACTCATCTACCACATATGTTGTACCATGTATTATTTATTGTTCTCCCGTAATGCATGTATATAAAGTTCATTCACATATGTGTTCCTCTAGCTCTCTCTCTCTCTCAGGTGTTTTGATCATGAGATGTTTTCTTCAATTTTGAGTTGAATGTGAATATCCAACTGAAAATCTATATGTTTAAGCTAGTCGACAAGGCAGGGAATATTTTAAGCATTTATTAGGCTGCATAAATTAAGATGCACGAGGGCTTTTGGGGTCCAAATTAAGGCTGCATAAAATTAACATTAAGTGTTGTCGTTTTTGTTAATTAATTAGGGTTTCCAAAAAAGATTTGATTAGTCTAATTTTTTTCTATTTCTATTTTGGTCTTAATTACTAATTAGTCTCAGTCACCGTCCCAGATAAACAATCCCTCGTGGGTTCCAATTAATTCCATTACAAAATTTTGCAAGCTGCAGCCAGCATTCTCTCCGTACGGGCATTTTGATTCGGCATAGTGGTAATATACAAACAATCATAAGCATAAAAATTAATAAAATTGACCTTTTATAATAATATTTTCAGAATTAGAATGATAATGTATACAAACAAAGTCATAAGGGCATTTTAGTATTTACATAATTTATTTTACATTTAATTAAAGATTTTTTATATTTTATGTGATATGTGTAATATTTTTGAAACCTAAGTTAAGTGTTTGTGTAAAATCCAAAAGTTGAGGAGGTGTTTGTGAAAATATAAAAACCTCATGGGGTGTTTGTGTAAATAACTCTAAATAGATCCGTAACCACAAGCGTGTATATATATGGAGAAAAAGAGAGAGAGAGAGAGAGGTTTCCACTTAAACTATCATCCACCGTACCTATAAGTAATCAATTTTTTCTTTTATTGAAGAAAAAAGAAATTTTCCTTAGTTCGCAATCAATTTTTTCTTTTATTGAAGAAAAAAGAAATTTTCCTTAGTTCGCGATAGGATAGTATGCTGAATGTAATCAAAGCCTTCCCCAAGCGTACGTTTTTGACAAATCCCGATTTTTTCTCAATAAGATCGATGAACATTATAATTAGGACTCAATAAATCGGGACCCAAACAAAAAGTCTAGAAAGTAATCTGGAGAAAATCTTCCACAAAGTTGAATTTGATTTATCATCACTTAATAATAAATTTCCTAGCTTAAGTACAAACTTTCATTAATCATTTGATTATACATATCATAAAGAACTAACCCTAATTAAACATCATCACTTGAGTAAAATTGTGCACACTTTTGCCCTTCCTGAGAGCCAGAGGCCAAACTATCGATCTTTCAAAAAAATCTGTGCCAATATATACTCTAATTAACTTGGGAATCTGCTAGTGGTTGTTGAAAAAAGTTATGGTGGCCCTGAATTATTGTATTGTGCAGATTAGATTCTAGCTGCTAGTGATCAACAAAAGTAACGAATTAGGGAAATCAAAGAGGTATAAAACTAAACTAATAATAATCATGCATATGTACATAGATTATCCAAATTTCTGCAAAATCAATCTCACCTAACCTTATCAAATCTTTAAGTTGATTGTGATCCTGTATAGCCATCTCTCCTAGTGATCACTAAAATATGTTGATCAAATACCCCATATCATTTTTCTTTGGCATCACACTATAAACTTGACTCTTCTGAGTGTCTTTTTTTTTTGTCAAGTTCAACATTACACATTCATATCAGGCTAAATCCTCCATGTTTATTGATTTTTTCTATGATAGAGGTTTTCCAACACATATTGTTGTCAAGCTAACTCTCCCAATCCTCCCCCAAATCAGAAGACAAACCCCATATGGCTATATTCAATTCACGACCCATAAATAAAGTGACTTGCCAAATAATTCTATGGAGTGTCACAAGTACGGAATAAAAAATATGATTGATTGCTTGTCCTGAGATGGCATAAAAGTCTGGAACTACGCATTTCTCCCAAGCTGGCTATCATTCACTATACCATTGCTAGCTTGTGGTTGGATTCCTTTTAAGTTGGACAGGGCTAGAATAAGTTGTTGGATTGATCACTCCATTCATCATTAGTTTTAAAGTACCTAAAATTTCAACTTTTTTTCGTGATATCAAAACACGTGTCAGCTGAATAACTTATTTTCCACCTCACCCAATATTAATATACATAATCATGATGTGATGTGTAATAGCTTGGCCAGCGTCAAACAACTCCTCCATCAGAAACATTAACAGCCCAACCACACCATATAAGCATATGTATGGCATCAGTTTGGTGAAACGCAAAGGAAAATATAAAGCCTATATATGAACTAAACATGTTTATGGACCTTATCACAGGGCAGGATTAGGTACTTAAGCCCAACAAAAATAATATAATCTCAAGATTATTTCGACATTATGATGTCATTATGCATCATTTGACGAATTTGTTGGGTGCTTTCACTTTCAGACTTTTCAGTCAACGAAAGGTTGCTAGGTTTAAACAATATGACATAAGGGCCTAGCTATCAAATGAAGGTCAAGCCGTCCAACGAAAAAGTGACTGGCAAACTTCATCATATCTTTATAATTCTTTTTGAGAACATCGCTATCAATCCCATCAGTCCTCTTCAGTCATCACCCATCATTTTCGTCCTAAGTCATGATAATAAAAATTAGAGTAAATTACGCTGATATTCATATAATTTATAGAGTTATATTTAACTTTTTAAATTTTATATTTTATTTTCTGAATTTTTTTAAAATGTTACATCATGGTCTTACAGTTAATTGTCACACATATTGCACGTCGCTCAATACGAGTTGTTTACGTATTAGGCTTGAAGATTTGCCACATGTAAGGAGACATGTGAGAATGTGAAAGTACAAATGTGTGGCTTATGAGAATGCGAATGTGCAAATATCTCATGCATATCAAAAAGTTGCACAACCTTACATGGGTTTATAAGGAGTTGAGTTCATCCTCCCATTGTCAATTAATCTTGGAGTGAAACCTCAACTTCTTTACATTTAAATACAAAAGCGTATTGAAGTTTAAGAACTCTTATTAAATTTGAATCAAAAGTTTAGGAACGAGAAGTTCCTGCATGCTACATGCAAGCTGATTAACTAGGGTTCATCCACCTTCGTTATTATCGGGTACTGCAGTGTCTTCAAAGCTGTCCTTATTGTACACTGTGTCTTTATGCCTAAAACTAACCCTGTAGTTTGGTTCCGGCGACATCGGTACCGGAACACTCACTCGTTCTGACTGATTGATTGCACTTGTAGCCGGATTAGATGGTGGTGTCTTCTGAGGAGGAGCCTCCACGCTAATAGTTTGGCCTACTCCTTCCTTTCTCAAGTCTCTTTCAGCTTCACCATTGATATCGAACTTGAAGCTTTTGAACTCTACATGTTTCTTCATCAACTTCCATTGCCTCCCTTCGGCACAAAAAATCTCGTTGCAAACTACAAGTACTACTGCAACAACTATAAACACAGCGAATCGAACTTCAGCCATAACTTGATTTTAATATTCGGATATATAGGATCCGAGAGTGAACTTACATAGCTTGTTATAGTAAACTTTGGTGGTACTCATATATATGGTAGCTACTGCTGAGCATGGCAATTATTGAGGAGTGATAGTGATAGTTGATAGAGACTTGGCATTTCGTACTCTCAAAAGGTCCACTTGACCATAGTAAATTTGAAAACCCACAAAATTAAAAGGCGTCTTATTTTGAGGGTACATTTTTGTACTACCATTTACTTTATTAAATTATTTTTACATATATATTATACTTAAAATTATTTATTTATTAAATTATCGTGATATAATTATATCCTTAAAAATCAAATCGCCAAAAGGTCCTCACTTGATTATGATTAATTCGAAAACAGCCAGAATTTGAAAAGGCAAAAGATAGTGCGGGCGCTGCTGCTTTCAGTCAACGTCGAAAACCATGTACCCGAAATCCAAGATGCTCGTGTTGTTGACATGTTGTTGTACTCATCTGGAATTCAACATCAGTCCATGAAAGTCTCTTGGGAAAAAAGAAAAAAGAAATCGATTCATCAAAGTCTCAATCGGCCGCCGCCACCAACGTACAAATGAAAGAGGCTATTTAAGAATCTATATAATATAGGCCCAGAATATTATCCTAGGACGACCTGATGACATGTATAATTTTGGATAGCATACTTCCAAGGTAGATCTGATCCGGTGGTAAATTTCGGTATTATTTTTTTAATTTATTTAATTATTATTATACGTATCTCTTTATAAATTTTTATTTCAAAATTATTTAACTAAAAAAATGAAATAGGAAATTATTTAGTCATCTATATATATCAACTAAATGAATTGTTCAACGTGGGGATCTTATTAGTTGTTACGAAAATTGTTAATTTATTTGATACATATAAATAATTTAACCCCTCCAATCTTTTTAACTTTTATGGAGATGATTTCAAAATAATGGTTTAATATAAAATGAATGATTCTGATTATTATATATGTGCAAAAATAATCCAAAAAAAAAATTTAAAGGGTGGTACGAAGATAATATATATCACCAAAATATGATGCAAAAGTTTTACAAATTAAAATTGTAATATAATAGATCATAAATTTGTACCTATATGTAAGTTGCATTGTTCGTCACCACCCGAAAAGTAAAAAACGAGAGTCCAGGATGAAAATATAGCTCACTAACTAACTAACTAACTCCATAACGTTCATTAATTGTGACATATAGATTTTAAAAAATAATAGATAATGTATTATTCTCTTTTTTAGTATTGCTATATAGAAAAAGAAACTAAAAGGCTGACATATAAATTTTGTTGACATGGTCGTGAATCTTTGTTGCTATCAATCACCTCAGCTAACATATAAATGTCGGATTAGGATCCTCCAGGGATCTAACAAGATTCTCACTATAGGAATCAATGTATATAAATTGTATCTTGACCATATACGTACATTGACTACAATGAAAATAAGAGAACAATTCAAATCAATTTCTGACCGCTGGATCTAAATGAACGGCTGGGATATAATGATCCTCATGGTGGGAATCATTTTAGATCCTTAGAGGATCCTAATCTAAAAATGTCGGACAAAGAGGTATTGGCGCCACCGGGACCAATTTTCTGTTTGTTGGAAGAACAAAAATTCGATGCATTTGCAATCTACAATTTTTCTTTATGAGAAAATGAAATTTTACTATTGTTGAATTTATGCTTGATTATATTTGATTTTTGATTTTGATAACTAGATGTATGTCCTTTTAATTAGGTTGGCAACTTGGAAACGAGGCTCCGCAGACACCACATCGATATTTAATAGAAGATTGGACGGGTTCTAATAATGGAGCTAGATTATTATTCATCATTTTTTTTCTGATATTAAATCAAGATTTATTTAAGAAAAAATTACGGTGGGATATATACTTCACTAATCTTTCAGAGTTTTTATTTAAAATAATTCTCTCGTTGAAAAAATAATTATTATATATATAGAATCTGCCCATCTGGACTGACGGTAACTAGATTCTGATCTCAATGGATATCCATTTTTCAAGCCCGACCCATGTTTTCAACGAATCCCTCCATTGTAGACTAAAGTCCACCCCAAATGTTTAGTCATATTTTATCTCTTGGGCTTAGTTTTAGACTGTCACATTGTCACCCATGCATGATTCATCTTGTCAATGCTTTGTAATTTGTATGCACCAACGTACTCTTATAACGTGGAAAGAAATTTTAAATTTTAAATTTGAATTTTAAATTCTTGTTTTTTTATTTATGTCACTACTCACTACCATTCAATTTACAGGCTGCGGTCAATTGTGGGTCCCACCCCCTCAGGCCCAAAAGCCACCATGGATATTCGGAATCCTCCATTCATTCCGAGCCGTCCAAATCTAATCGCACCCTTTGTTCGTTTGCTCGATGACGAACCCCACCTGGCCCACAGGCTCAGGGTTGGCTGCCCGGATCCAACGGCTGTAGAAGGCCAATGTTAAAGCGACGGTGCAGATTTGACAACAGTTGGAGGGAATCCCGGTTGACGGTGATACCGCCGCCAATCTGTCTCGTGTTATTTTGTGCTAATCGGCACTCCACACGAGCGCGTGATTGTCACTTGCGCGTTGGGTCCTTTCCCTATATGGAAGTTAATGCACCGCCCACGCGAAGGACAAGTCATTGTTGAAAGCGAGTGAGATACACGAACCCGGAAAGCCCATAAGGTAGACGTTAGAAGAAAACAACGTGCCCGCTTGCCTACGTGGTCCACTAAATCGACCTAATATTTATATATAATAATATCTTTTAATATGGGTGGTGATTATTATTTTTTTTTGTTGCCAACGTGATTATTTTTTTTTTCTTAATTGAGGTGATTATTATAAAATAAGATTCCTACAAAAGAAAAAGATTTGTCTTGATTATTTTCTTAATAAAATAGCCTTTTGACTAGCCTTTATTAATGGGTTGGGTCGGACAAGTCGAGGGATCTGAACAAGCGAAGTTAATATCATATTTTAAAAAGTATTAAATTTGGTCAAACATATTTCGGGTGTATTCGATTGAGATTTTAATGGATTTTATTAGATTTTAAATGATTTAGAATTATAATGGATTTTATATAATTTCACCTTATTTTATATGATTTCACTCAAATCATTTCAAATTTTAATATATTTTGTAATAAATTTATATAGATTTTGAAGTGTTTCTGTGGATTTTATAAATATAAATCATGTCCAACAGGACCAGATGTGCACATTCCTCATTTCTCCTTTCCCCATTACCATTCGGTGATGACAATCACCTACTACAAAGTATCAGACATGATTTCTTTCAATAGACAAAATTTCGTACCAAAACAATGAAACAAGACCGTAGTCACACTCTTCCAAACGAAATTAGCTTAATAAAACGTTTATCATCATAATTATCATAAAAAAAAGAACAAAAACCAAAATACATTAAAGTAATCGGTCAAAGTTATAAAAAATTAGGAAAGTAACTGCAAATAGAATGTTCAATCCAATAAACCAAGGGAAAGGGAGGAAAGAACAAAAAGAGAGGTAAGAATGAAGTGTGAGTTTGTTATAAGTCAAACTTGGATTGTTAGTTGGCTCTTTATGGTTTTGTATTTCCAGATGAGGATTTGATCTTATTCCATGTAACATCTGTTATTTAATATATCTTGTTATGTTGTCTTCTTTTTTGAATAACTGTTTCCATAAAAAAAAATGACAGTGGTGGTGGTGCTGGTTCTATTACTGAGAGTGGTGGTGATGCCGCTTTAGTTAGGATGAGGAAGGGGGACAACGTAAAAATGTTTTGAGAATGAAGGTTTTTTTTTATTTTTAAATCCAATGAAATATTAGGTGAGGTGTGATGATTTTGATGGTGGAGTAATATGTGTATTTTTCATTAGCAAATCTATCAAAATCCACCAATTTAAAAAATCATAAGAAATCATTCAACTTTTGAATACACCTATATTTGTAAATTGTATTTTACAATCTTAATTGAATACACCTAGATTTTAAAGAATTAAAACAATCTATTAAAAGATAGATTGAATACACCTTGATTTGTATAAAATCTATTAAAATCCTAATTGAATACGTCTGGATTTGAAAACCCTGTAAAATCATTTAAAAACCAAAATTGAATACACTCCCCTTAGTCATATATATAAAAGTTTAAATACTTTATCGGACCAAATTTTTATTAGGCCTCATAAGCCGAGTTTACTCGAGTCGGGTTCATTTTTCAATTATTAATTCAAATAAATTTGGAGTTAAAAAGAAAAATATAAAAAATTTAAAAACGAACGGTCGAGGTTGCAAAAACATGGCATCGTTCAAAACTTAAATTAAAAACTCTTTAGAATGAAAAATCAGGTAAGAAAAATGAGTACCACAAGCTCGCTTTGAGTCCGAGATTATACTACCTATTAGATGATAACTATATTACAAAATTTTTGGTTAAAAATATATATTACAACTTTATCTTCACATGTCTTCATTTTTACTCTTAACCACCTCAACCTTATTATCCCTAGCTTACATCCAATCTAGTTCTGATACTTTGACATTCAAGAATTCTTCTGCACATTTCTCTTGTTGGTTAAATACACTTGTTATTATATTAAAACATATAAACATAACATAGAAAAAATATGATTATGCCATCTTGTGTAACCAAAACAATATATTCAAATATATAAGACATATATCAGCTTCATCCATTAAACTTTTCTTGTTAGAAGCAACCTGCACATCAAGTTCAATTCATCATGTTTCAAATGGAGAAGAACCTCAAATACTTAAGCAAGGTTTAATTAGATGGCTTTTTCTGCTTTCTATGTGTTTATGCAAATGAGACAAAGTGTAATGATTTATGGGTTGGATTTTCCAAGCATTCCAAAATGAATTTTCGAAGACATATAAGTATGGAAATTTCATTTGAACCTTTTATTAAAATTCATCTGAAAACTTTACAAATGAGTAGCTTTCAGTTTAAGAGTGTCTTAACATGAATTCAACATTTTTTAAATACTTTATCATTTTAACTAATCTATAGAGGCTAATTTGTATAATACAATGGCCTAAACCCAATTGAGTCTTATTCATGATTTGGATTTAATAAGTGCGTATGTGCGCTGGTGGTTTTAGAGTAGATATGAGATTTCTATGTGATTTCGGTAATGTTCGATGGTTTGGGCTTAGGCCCAGGTATTGAGATTTGGTCTTGATTTCTGAATTGGATTTTGGATGTGAAACTGGTATGTGATATGATTATGTGGTTCTGGATATGTAGATGGGAATATGATTTGTGATATGTTGAGACGACCCTCCTCAGATTGATGGGTTACGTCCAGATGATGTATCCCTAGACGACCATTCAGACGTCGATTTGGGCTCCGTAATTCCCGAGTGGTTATATGTTGTGATGCTTGGATTAGTACCCAGACGTCCATAGCCGGACTCTATTTTCCTGGGATCGATCCACACCTAGACGTCCAAATCTGGGCTCTATTTCCCTCGGTGACACCTGAACATCCAGAGTTGAGCTCTATTTTCCCGGGCACTCAGATGTCCAGGGCAGGGCTTTGTTTTCTCGAGTGATGTTGGCCTACCGGTAGTGCATATTTGATATGATGATTCAGTTTATAGACATCGAGGAAGGGTCAGTCAATATGATTGTTGTTTTGGTATACTAATGGATCCAATGTGAGTGGTATGGTTGTATTGACATATTTTCTTTTATGTTGGTACTTGATATGGTTTTACGTTGAACAGGTTTCTGGAGTATCTGGTTTTTCTGATTACTGTGCGTATTTCGAGATTATGTTTTATCGGTAAACTTGATGCATGTATAAGTTTATAAAATGGAGGGAAATTAGTATGTTTCAAACTATATTTTCAAAACCTTTATTTTTGTCCACTCGCACATTTTTCTTGATTTTGAACCTCTAGGACCGTTGCATGGAAATCAAGGCTACTTACGGAGCGGAGGTATAAACTTGCGAGCACAAGCATCCCTTGTGTGATAGGGATCTCGAGGGCACTTTCGGTATATAGTTTACCTGTCAGACGAGAGTAGGAATCGGATATGTTATACATGGTGTTTTCTGGGTTGGTTCTTGTCACCCTAGGGTCCGAAGATCATTAGAAATTATTCCCCACAACTTCAAAGTATGTCATGGGCTGATGATAATTGAAATAAAATAAGTATTTTGATGTCGCTGTCAAAAATTCAAAAACCAAATGAAAATCGTGAGTTGCTCACAATTTTTGTTAAAACACTTCCTTCTCAATAAATATTTTAACCGCAAGTTAGCAAAGTAGTATAAGTGATTTGAGACATGACTTGCCATCTAGGGTGCCATTTAAATATATATTTTTTTGTATTTTTTAATCATAAATACTCGAATTTCAATGAAATTTATTACGAGATCCAAAATTGATTCTCGGATTCCAAACGCCGTTAGAAACGTTCCCCCTTAACTTCAAAGTATGTGACAGGTTGATGAGAATGGAGTATAGTAACTACATTGGCAACATCAAGGAGGTGATAACGGCCATGACTATTTCTCTTCTCATTATAGTGGTTACTCTGAAGATTGCTTTGTTAATCAGGTTTTTGATCCTCTTAGCAATCGCGGTTCTAGTGAGCAGATGTTTTTTTCTGGTGATGGTTTTTTTCCCATTGACTTCTCTCTTGATAGTGGCACTCTTCAGGACTTGTTAGCAAGTAAAAGTAAAGTGTTTATTAATAAAAACTGTTATAATTGTTGAGTTGTAATGTTTGTTGTAGTATATGAACAACTAAGGTACACAAAGCTAAGTGTGGGAGTATTGTATTTTTTTACAATCTAGTTAATGCTATACCACTGAGTTTGCTCTCACCATTTTCTTCTCTTTCATGTGTTTCATTTTCTCTGTAAATACCTTACTCATATTTCATCTTCTCAATAACAATGCCATGAATCCTTTCAACCTGAAAAGGATTTTAGTGACTGAAAATTAGTAGAAATCTTTTTTGTCAACTTCAATATAACTTACATAGTGATTAGAATGGAAATAGAATCAGAATTTTGATGTTTTTACCGAAATTTCTAAAACCAACTAAAAATCTTGAGTTATGACTCACAATTTTCATGAAAATTTATTTCATCGAGATTTCACAAAATATGTTAACTACCATCTACCAAACTGTTATAATCCATATGAGACAAATTTTGCCATTTATGATACTCATTAACCAAGTGCTTTGAATTTTTTTGAAGTAAAAAATATTGAAAATCAATAAATCTACTAATGTGGTCTAAAAGGGACTTTAGGGTCTGAAAATAACTAGAAATTTTCTCCATCAACTTTCAAATAACTTATAAGGTGATAGAATTTAAATAGAAAAATAATTTTTGATATTCTTATTTCAAATTTTTAAAACCGATTTAAATCTATGAAGTGACAGTTTTCGTGAAAAATGCTTCCTTTGAGATTTGGAAAAATATTTTAACTATACAGCAACCTAAGTATTATAAGCCATTTGAGACAAGTTCTTCTATTTGAATTTTTTAAGCCAAAAAACGTGAAAGTCAATGAAATCTCGTAACATCGTCTAGAACGGACCTTGCTGAAAATAACTAGAAGTAATGAGAATGAAAATTGGATAAGAATTTTGATGCTTTTGTCGATATTTCTAAAACTGACTAAATATCGTAAGTTATAACTCATAGTTTTTTTTTATGAAAAATGCTTACACCGAGATTTTGCAAAATATTTTAACAACACATTAACCAAACTATCATAAGCGATTTGAGATCATTTATGCTACATATGGTGCCCATAAATGTTTTGAAAACTCAATGTAATTTCGAATTGGGGTCTGGAAGTGAGTTTAGGAACCAAAAATGGGAATTTTAGGTAGGAAACTTGAAAATGATTATAGGATGATTGGAGGGGAAATACAGTGAGTTTATTGATGTTTGTGTTGAAATTTCAAAAAGCAACTATTACTAGTGCGTTATAACTCACAATTTTATTTATATTTACTAAAAATGCTACTAGATAATATTTCCCAGACTATTTACACGGAGAATTTGAAAAATTATTATAAGCCATTTGATGCATGTCTTGCTATTTATGGAGTCAAATAACTAAGTTTTATGTTATTTTTTAAGTTAAAAATATGATACTTCAAGATATTTCGTAACAAGGTCCGAAAATGAGTTTTAAAACAAAAAATAATTAGAAATCTGGTGTGTGAATTTTTAAAAAATGTATAGTGGGATTATAATGGGAAAAAAATCAATTTGTTGATGTTTTGTCAAAATTTCAAAACCCTATTTAAATATGAAATGAACAATAAAACTAAGGTAGTACAATCATATACAATCATACATTTCTTAAATTTCTATTATTGAAATAATGCAAAATAATAAAAATAAAAAATAAAATAAAAAGGGTATACATTTACAAGGGCATAGTGATTCTAACTTTAAAATAGAGAAGAGTTATCAATATCTTTATTACACAATATTTTTAAAGTATTTTTATTTTAATATGTTAAAATTAGGAATCAAAGATCTATAAAGCATAATTTTCACCATGCCCCTTAGCAACCAAAACGTACCAAGCTTAAGCTAACTAACTGTAACTGATCGGCCAGCCCCAGGCTCCTTATAGATCATGCCAGCAAGGTCAGGATGACCCAGAAAGATCATTTCTGATCGGCATGGCCACCAATTGGCCGCCTTGCGGCCAACAACAAGCCGACAACATCTTGTCGGTCGGGCCCACTAACAATTCACAAATGTTGTCCAAGACCACTTCAGGACACCTGTCAACTTCTAAAGGTCACAACATTTATCTCACATTGACAATCACCAACAAACATATTTAATGCTACTATAAATACAAGGGCATCCCCTTCCAAAAGGTAATGACAATCTTGCTCTCACACTGCTTAAATTATTACAGTATCATTCATACTTACACTTACTTAAGTATCAGAGACTATTAGGTCGGCACCACACCGGTGTCTCTTTGCTTTTACGCTCTTCCTACGCAGGTCTTCCTACCCCGAGAGGAGCAGTAAAGGCGCTTAGCGAGGCGAGTCTAAATTGGTCTATTTCTTATATTAACAATGTGCATAATATTTCTCTTAACTATTGTCATTATTTATAGTTTTTCTGGTATTATGGTTGTCTATAAAATAAAGTGACTCTCTTAAAATTAGCTTCTTACATGATAAAATCAAACATGTATTTTTGAACATTTTCTTTCGAACAACACACTGAGTTTATCCATGTACATTCATAGCCTAAATTTGTAGCTACACCTCTATACACTTTGAGCATTGATAAAAATAAAATGCTTTGATGTTGTAAATACGTTATAATTGAAAAAAATAACATGCTCAACTGTTCGATTAAATCTCTAAATATCTCTTAAAAATAATAACAATTTACTCTAATAAAAGAAAAGAATGACAATTTACACCTCACCTCTAAATTAAATTTTCTAAAGATCAATGATACCCAAACTTCAATTTAAAAAAAATAAAATCAAAATGACCATTTTGTATTGGTACCTCTATTATTTGCAAAAAGGTACAAAGAAGTGTCCCCCACACAAGGACATGGTTTGGTGCAAGCCTCAAAATCCGAAAAGCCTTTTAAGGCTCGGTACAATGCGCCAAGAAGTGTTCCCTTTTCGCGCTTCCACGTCCAGGGGCATATTTGTCATTTCAACATATGAATTTCACCTTGACCCTCACCCAAGTCTTCCAACTTCCATTCAACTCCATATTTTGAAATTCCATAAATATCCTACACCTCTCCGATTCAAGAAGTCCTTCGTCCCCCGACCCATTCTCACGGTAATCTCAGTTTACCAACCATCTTGAATTGCAGGTTGCTTTAGTGATTGTGAGTTTGATTTTGGATCTATAGCTGGAAGATGTGATAGTGGGTTGTTATTGTATTAATTTTTCTATATTTGACAGAGTTGTATTTGTATAAGTTGTAAATTCAATTTCCTCTTAATCAAATTAAAATTCGAACAATAGGGAGTGTAGTTTCAATTTACCACCTATCTTGATTGTATGTTGCTTGATTGGTTGTGAGTAGTTCTGAATATGATTCGATCCGATTCGGTATGAAGGTGGTACCAGAACCGTACCAAATAATTTTAACTAGTTTGTTATGGTACGCTATTTCAAAATATGAAATTGATACTGTACCGCACTGTGCCAATTATGTTCGGTATGGTTTCGATTTTGAGCCCAAATTCATAATTTCATTTTTGGATTACTTGCTTTAATGTTTAAAATCAAACTTTTGATCGAAGTTGAGAAATTAAGCCCCATGGTGGGTAACAAATATTGCTCAAAATATATAGAAAATTCATAAGGCAGCCAATCAACCTTAATACATTAACTAAAATTAATTTTATCAACTAAAAAACCTTAACATACAATTAAATCTATCGACTAAAATTAACATACAATTAAATGCATCAACTAAAAAAAATCATAATATATAATTAAATCTATCAACTAGAATTAACATACAATTAAATCCATCATTAGCTATTGGCCTTTAGGTATTAGACTATTAGAGTTTTTTTTTTTATATTTATATTATATTTTATTTTATATTCGAATTTAATTTTTAATTAATTTTAAAAAATTAAAACTAGTTCAATTTTGGTACGAGACAGTATTCCCTAATATCGAAATCGATTTCGTAACGATTTGAACATGTATGGTATCAATACCGTATCGACAATCCATTCGGTTTTAATATTCAAATTTTTCCTGTTTGTTATGATACAAGGCGAGATAATTTCGGTATTTCGAGACGATATCTCCATTCCTAGTTGTGAGTACGATTTTAACGGTAGATGGAAGATTAAGGGTGGCAATTTTTGATCTGACTCGATACACGACTAGAAACTCGTACGAACTTTATCAGTCAACCCGCATGATTAAAATTTCAAGTCATTTTTTGGTCAATCCGTTATGACACATTTAATAAACGGGTGAATTGTGAGTCAACTTATTAACCTATATAATGACCTATTAATCCATTTAATAAACGGATAGATTTTGAATTAACTCGTATAATTACTTATATTTTAAATTGTTTAATAAATGTGTCAATTACTAACACATATATCTACCTATTTACTTATTTATATACCTATTAAATCTTATAGTTTAAATAGGTTAAACATGTTAAATAGATTAAATAGGTCATATGTTAATTATGTTTCGAATACGACATATTTATTGCACAAACAATGAGTCAAATTTTATCTTATTCAAATTAAAATTTGAATAAAAAGTGATTATATGTAACGACCCGGATTTTATTATTATTTAATTAAATGGAATTATATGTAAAATGACCATTTTGCCCCTAGTCAAGGCAAAATGTTGACTTTTGACCCGGAACGTCGTATGACTTTGAACCTTTGACCATTTAGTAGATCGGGTCGCCCTGAGTTCGTAGGCATGCGGCATGCCGGATTTGGAGACCCGGAGCGAAAGTTATGGGTCACGGATACTACGAAGTACTATTGATTTTTCGAGAATCGGAACATGTGGATTGAATTGACTGGTTAACTTGGACTCTTGAACCAATCAGATGAGTGACAAATGTCACTCATCTAATTGATCCAAAAGCCCAAATAATTGGGTGCATGAATCTCCTTATGCTAAATGCTTTTGATATTGGGATTTGAGAATTGGATCACGGATTTCAAGAAATGCACAGATTTACGTGAAAAATGGTCGTATCGGGCCTGAGACCCATTTGACGAGCGTTGACTCGGATTTTAGAGAGAGTCAACGGTATTTCGAAATGAATTGTGAACTAATGAAAGTATTGATGATTTGAGACTTTTGACCTAAAGATTTGGTTTATAAAGAATTCTGGGTAAATGTTTGACTTGATTTGAAAAGATGGTTTTTCAAAGGTTTTCATACGCATATGTATATACCCTTCCAGCTTGCGGATTGGTCTCCTCCAGACGTCGACCTGGAGGGTCACGATCCACTGACCAGAATGGGTATCCCCATAAGGATCCCGTTCCATGAGTGGGAGATTGTAGTGGTCCCGGACCAAATTCCGGAGAGTTACTCGAACTAGATCCGGGAGAGAGCTCGGATTAGGTTCAGAGATAGAGCTTCCCAGACGGAGAATTCCTGGGAGTAGACTCGGAGTGAAACCCCAAGTGGTGTGCATACCTTTAGATATGAATCGTGACTATTTTCAGGGATTTGTTCCCTAGGGGCTGTGTGCCCCGAGTTGGCGTCGAACTTGCTTTCGATGCCGAGGAAGGGATTGTGGATACATAGTTATTTTGGAATTGATATTGTACGTGCCCAGATGTATTTTTGTATAGATATATGTATATGTATAGAAATGTTACATGTTTTCCTAATAGAACGTATTTCTATGTTTTCTACTGAATGCATGTATGTTTACAGAAACGAAGGGTCAAATTATATATATGTTCTAAATGAATTTATAATTGTTTTATTTTTGATCCACTCATACTTTGAATGTTTTCTTGACCCTTCAGGAGAGGAAACCGAGGAGGGCATCGACTCCGGGGCCGAGGCATAAATATCACTGTTGCGTTTGGACCACCCTGAGGGGTAGGTGTTATCTTTATTTTGTATTAGTACGAACATAATGCTCATTTCCCTTATCTGACGTGTTGTATTATGAAACACACCTGTGTGTATCTAGAACCCCCAATAGGGATATTTGTGTAATAAAACTCTCAAAAGGATATTTGTGGTATTTTGAATTACTTATCAGATGGGAGCAGGCTTTCCCCAGTGGTTACGGAGGAAAACGGGGCGGATCCTGTCATTATAGGTCGTCGTACTATATTTTTTCAAATTTTACCTAACGAACATGACGTGTTAATGGGGCAGTCGTATTCAGTATTTTTTGTTCGGGAAGGGTATGTTGGTCATTGAGCTGTTGTGGTACGTGTATTTCTGGGTTTTGCTGGTTCTGTGTGGCCATTCATTAGCTATGATTCATCAGGTGGTCTGCTGCTGTGTGCTTCTTCTTTAAGTATACACGCTTACTCTGCTCAAAAATCAAACCGAAAATCTCAAAAAGGAGGAAAAAGTCTCTCAGAATCTTTCATGGTCTTCTTTCTTACACACCCATGAAGTTCAAAACCCTAACAATCAGAGCTCAAAAGCAGCAGAAGCAGCTAGTCATGTTCAACCTCAGGTGTGCCTCCCTCAAAAACACTCTCAAGTCTCAACCAACCTTTTCTCTTCTTCCTCTCACCGTTTATTTTTCTTTCGATGTTTACAATAACATGGTTTCCGAAAAATTATTATTATGAACATATGTATTTTTTTCATTTTCCTTCACTTTATCAGCTCTGTTTTTTCCTTCTCTATCTGGGTTGTCAAAAAAAAAACTTCAGCTTTTTGATCTTTATGAACTATGAATATTCTCTTGTTTCCATTTCAGACGCTGTTGGGTTCCCATTTTTTTTCCGACCCTGTTTGGCTTTTAGATGATGATTGGATGAAGTTTTTTGTTTTCTGAAATTAGTAATTTTTTCGTTTTTATAATTTAGATGAAAAATTTTCTGTAAGTGATTTTACAGAGGTAATAGTTAACAGTGCATTTAATTGTTATGGAAGTTTTGGCTATTAATGTTGGATAACAAAATTCCAAACTTGTTGGAACAAATAGGTTTGCTGGTAGATTTACTGCCCCTGTGATTTTGTTCATTTTAGTGTATATATCCAGCCCAAGATATTGATAATAATTTGTTTGTAGCTTTAAATGGATTAATTTTGGTTTAGACTTTAGGATTTTTTGTTTTTTGGGAAGAGAAAAAATTGACTTTGACCATGTTTTGGCTGCTCGGAAAATGGTGGGAATTTGGAGTAAAAAGAAGAATGCAACCTGTGATTAATTACTTGGCTCTGTTTTATTTTCCGCAAAGGAAAATTTCAGCAGTTAATGGTCTTCTTGCATACCAAGTTATAAAGTTCAGTAAACCTTTCATACATGTTAAAATTGTAATGTTATAATGTTATTTGCTTTGCTCAATTGTTCAGGAGATTTTCAGGCAAAGCATTCAATGTTCTTGTGGTTTTAGCATGTACCCTTTTTTACCTCGCGACATGTGGACAATGCTCTGGGAATGGGATGCAGATGTTTTCGGAATATGGTGCTTGCGGATCATATGGAGATAATTTGGATGTGGCTTTTGCGGATAATTTTCTTGGTGACACCACTTTGGACTGTGGAACTCCAAGAACTCACTTGAATTATGATAGGATTTGTACTAGCTCTTGTTTATTCTGTTTTCCCTCAACATTACCTGGTTTTTTGGAGGATAAACTCAGAATAGCTGATTTAGAAGTTTCTGGGAGCGATTCTGATAATGTATCATCTGTAGGATCAATTGAAAACAAGAAGTTAGAAAATAACAAAAGCTGGTCATCAGGCAATGGCATGTTTAAGTTATCTAATGGAGGGATTGTTTCTTGTTCTTTGAACTCCAAAGAGGCTACTAACGAGTTCTCATCTTTGCAAACTGATAGTGCTAATCGAAATGATCTTACTTCCTGTAGAGGTCCTTTAAATTATCAGAAGAGCACAAATTTTAGGACAAAAGGGAACACCGACATAACCAAATCTGAAACTTTCAGTGGTTCTCCCCCACCCCATGTAGAAATTAGCCCTGCTCTATTAGATTGGGGACAAAAGTATGTGTATTTTCCATCACTAGCTTTCTTAACTGTGGAAAATACATGCAATGATAGCATTTTACATGTTTATGAGCCATTCAGTACTGACATACGGTTCTATCCTCACAATTTTAGTGAGGTTTTGTTAGGACCTGGAGAAATAGCTTCAATTTGTTTTGTATTCTTACCTAGATTGTTGGGGTTGTCCTCTGCTCACCTCATTTTGCAGACAAGCTCTGGTGGTTTCTTGATTCAGGCAAAAGGTTTTGCCATCGAGTCTCCTTATGGAATTCATCCTTTATTAGGCCTGGATCTGGATGTTTCCCCCAGGGGAAGGTGGAGTAAGAATTTGTCTTTGTTTAATTCCTTTGATCAAATTTTCCATGTGGAGGAAGTAACAGCATGGGTATCAGTGTCTGTGGGGCAGACTTCCCATTATGCAGAGGCAATATGTAGTACTGACAAACTTCAAGTTTCTGATGAACTTGGGTTGCTGAGTATTAAAGATCGTCTGGTTGTGAGTACTGGTCAAGTTGGTTTGCCTTTACTGGGTTTGAAGCCCCTTAGGAACTGGGAGATTGGTCCACACAGCAGTGAAACAATTATAGAGATGGACTTCTCAATTGGATCAAAAGGAAAAATATCTGGTGCAATTTGTATGCAGTTGCTAAGGTCTTCTGAGGATAAGTCTGATACCGTTGTGCTTCCTTTTGAGGCCGAAGTGGATGGGACAGCAATGTATGATGATCTTGACGGGCCTATCATAGCATCTCTTGAGGTTTTAATCCCGTATTCTGACAATGGAACTGCTATTGCTTTATCTCTGAAGAATTGTGCTCCTTACCTTTTGATGGTTCGTGAGATTACTGAAGTTGCAGATAGTAAAACCTTCCAGATTAAGTACACTGAAGGTTTACTACTTTTCCCTGGCAGTGACACGTATGTTGCTGTGGTTAGCTGTGCTGAGCTACATGTCCAGTTGGTTGAAGACTGCAAATTACTGATACTGACAAATGACACAACTAGCTCGCAGATTGAAATTCCTTGCCAGGATGTTATTCATGTATGTTCAAGACATTGGAAGGGTTCCTCCATTCAATATAAAGATCAGTCTGAAAGGAGTGGATTGCGTGATATGAGGACAATGCCCTCTGGCAGTGACGTGCAGTGGCCATCACAGATCAAGGTACACGGATTCTACCCCCTATACATGGGTTCATGTATACTGAGTTGTGCAAGAAATGGGTTATTCTTTTGATTTATTTATTAAATACTCTTCTGATTCTTTTATTTTTGTCTCGTCATTTTAGAGTAAGTGATCAAGTATGTTCTCACTAATTAAAAATATAGTACCTAGCATGTTCTTAATTATCTGTAGAAGCATCACGTGGTCAGGGTTTCTCATCCTTTAGGCACTGGAGTTGGCAGGTGCCCTTTGCTGAAATTGCTGTAAAGAAAAGGGAAAACAAGTTGTGTTTGTCTGTAACAATTTTATTGTCTATTAAGGTAGTGCATGCATTTATCTATTGCTGCAATTGCAGCATTTATTTTCAAATTATTTAGAACTTCTTTTATTGTACGAGTTTGTTTAGCCATGAACTATCTATAATTCTGTTGTGTGATATTTTTTTTATACATAAACAGCAGCATTTTTAATAGCTAAAATGTTTTTGTGATCTTATGCATGAAGGCAATGGAGACGGCAGAAGCAGATGAATTGGTTCTACAAAACTGGAAATCTCAAGATACCAGAAGTGGCATGTCTGTGCTAGATGATCATGAGGTAGTATTCCCAATGCTTCAGGTAGGAAGTCATAACTCTAAGTGGATCACTGTAAAGAATCCTAGCCAGCAGCCATTAGTGATGCAGCTTATACTGAACTCAGGGGAGATTATTGATAAATGCAAGAGTCCAGATGGGCTTATACAGCCTCCTTCATCAGGTAGTTTGGTTTGTACTGAATCCAGTTCTCCGAGTAGGTATGGGTTCTCAATGGCAGAAAATGCACTAACAGAGGCTTATGTTCAACCCAATGGTAGAGCATCTCTTGGACCAGTATTGTTTCACCCTTCAAACCGATGCGAGTGGAGAAGTTCAGCCCTGATAAGAAACAATCTTTCTGGCGTGGAGTGGTTATCTCTGAGGGGATTTGGAGGATCACTTTCCTTGCTTCTGGTTGAAGAGTCCAAGCCTGTCCAGATTGTAGAATTCAACCTCAGTTTACCAGTTCCTCTCAACATTTCATCTCCAGACATGTTATTTCACATGGAAGATGCTTCGCATTCTTGTTTACATCCATCATCAAAACAGCTTTATGCTAAGAATAAAGGAGACTTGCCAGTTAGGGTTAGAAGAATCAAAGTGTCTGGAAAAGAGTGTGGGGTGGATGGGTTTGGGGTACACCCATGCAAAGGTTTTACTCTTAAACCTGGAGAGTCAGCAAAGCTGCTGATATCATACCAGGCTGATTTTTCTGCAGCCTTGGTACAACGGGATCTTGAGCTGGCCTTGGAAACTGGTATTCTGGTGATACCCATGAAGGCAAGCATCCCTTTGCATATGATCAATATATGTAAAAAATCGATGTTCTGGATGCGTGTTAAAAAATCCTCAGCAGCAGCTCTTCTTGTTATCTCCTTGATGTTTCTAGTATTTTGGTACCTACTTCCCCAGATGCTGGCATTTTGCTCCCAAGATTGTTTGTCTACAAGTGGTTCAGGAAAATCATTTCATGTGCATAACTATAGAGACTGTAAATTTTCTGTGTCTGGTGGGATGAATGGTTTGCTAAGATCAGTTCAGGAAGATCGAACTTCAATGCTGGCATCATCTGTTGGTAGGTACCCTGATGACCAGGCTGGGGACTCAGAGCAGGAAAAATTTTCTCAACATGCAAAGCAAATTCTACAAGGTCATAAACAAACGAATTATTTTTCAGATACACCAAAGAATGAGGCAACGGTCTTCTCATTGATATCTGAATCTGGATCAGCTGAGACTCCTGATGAACTAGAAGCATCCCAACCTGGTAACCTCAAAGTCAAAACTGGAAAGGAAACGGGTAGAAGGCGTAAGAAGAGAAAGGGTGCTGGTTCTAAATTAACAGGACTTCTTGAAGTTTCAAGTAGTCAAAGTGGAAATTCTACACCTTCATCGCCCTTCTCTCCAGGCACATCTGTAACACCAAAACGCATATGGCCGCTATCTCCTGAAGTGGACCAAGTTGCTGAGGCCAGGAATCCATTTGCTCAAGAGGCTCCCCAACGCGTTCAAAAGAGCCATGTTTTTAAATCTGCTTCGAAAGCAAATTTATCAGAGCCCGAGGTTTCACTAAAGTATTGCGATAACCACCAAATATTTTCTTCTCAAGAGCTGCCATCAGCATCGAGACAAACTGTGACAAGACCCGTTTTGTTGCCTTCTGCCACCTTTCCTTCTTCCAGTAGGCCTGAACCTTTTCTGGCTTCAACCTCGGCTATTTCTCCACATGCTAGAGCCCCTGGATCCAAACTCTATGATAGGAAAAATGCTGGAGAAGAAAAGGCTCGGCTCGGGGATGAATATACATATGATATCTGGGGCGACCATTTTCCTAGGCTTAAGTTGCTGGATAGGTCAATGGATGTCAATTCTGTGATCTCCAGCACTAGTGAGAGTGACTCTAATAGCTTCTTTGTAAAGAGTCCACAAACCCTCATGGCAAAGTCTCCACCAAGATCTGTAAGTTTTTTCCCTCAAGAGGGTTAATGATACAAAAAGAAAAAAATTCTAAATAATTTATCATCTCTCTGCTGCCATATATATCTCTCACTGGGTTTCCTGTCCATAGTTTTCTTCATTCATAAGCAACATAGAAATTTTGCACTACCTATATTCGTATCAGCTGTCATCTTTATCGTCTGCTAATAAGAAACTGAAGTAGCCTATGTTGTAAGTTGTAACTAGTTAATAGCTTAATGGAAGACAAAAAGGGATCGTCGGACAGTTTATGTTGCATGTGCACTCCACATTCAGAAAACAAAAAAATTCTAAGAAGAAAAGACAACTTGAATAATTAGAGCTAAAAATTTGTCACTTAAAATCTTTTGGGATTTGGTGGGTTAGAGTAAGGGCTTGCTGCACATTCTTCTGTAGTGATAGCTCTTGCAGACAATGCTAGTTTGCAACTAAAAGTAATAATTAGGGTTCGAATAATCCAATTTGAGACTACTTTTATGCGGTGCATATAGAAAAGAAAACCAAGTCCAAGTATGAATTGCTCAAAACATATGTTTCTGGCTTTTTCTAATTGAATAGTAAATCAAAAGTTGTCGGTTTATTGAATTTGCAAAATATCTACTCCCCTTTGATTTTATATCAGCTTGATTGTGATATTCTGACATCTGTAAGATCAATAGAAAGGAAAAGCGAAGTTCTTCGTTAACTATGTATCATCTTCGGGAATTAGTAACATCTCGTACATTATTCCTGGTAATGAAAGATCACCATCGTTATTCGTTGTTATTTTGCTTGTGAAATGTTTAAAATACTTCCTTATGCAGCTTCTTAGATCGTATCTTACATTATTGTGTCACATTTTTATTTGATGGTCTTCATTTCATTGAAATGGTGTGCCTAAATTTTCCTCCGATCACTCTCTTTCGAAATGAACAATAGCGGATTCCTAACTATGAGCAGGTGTTGGTGTGATCTTGGGCCTTGTTCTTTTTTAATGCAAATTCCTAGCCCATGTGTGATCCTTTGGACAATGATGACATAGACGATGTTTTTCTTCATTGATTTTGCTTGCATCTAGATAATTAGTTGGAAATTTTGTCGTCATGAAACTGACTGGTAGGTATTTACACTTGGTTTGTCTGCTTGGGAACTTATTTTTCGGGGTTGATGTCCTTGCACAGTAGTCACTTGTAAATGGATGCCCATACAGAGGCATGCCTCAAGCACAGGGCATGTGATTTCTTTGGCAGACACTTAGGTATGAAGAAGATTTGCACTTTCTCACAATCACAGTACAGTCAGCGCTTCATAATGCCTGCAACTACTTGGTGACTTTCACATTATAGTGGCTGCCTAATTCATAAATGCATGCATTTACTGTTCTTCAAATAGAAATCAGAGGACTGGCTATGTAGATAAGATGGACATCCAGTGCATGAGTAGCGGTGATGGTGACTAGAGAGAGAGAAAACAATTTATCGTGCTCTCTTTGGGAAATGCCAGAATTTGAGGAAGATGAAGCCATAAAGGTGATCTATGCAGTAAACTGGTTCATTGAAAAGGACTTCAGGGGACCATCTTTGGTCTCAAGAGCTGGCATTATCAATACTGAGTACTGTTTTCAACGAGTTGGCATGACAAATCTTCAAAATGGCCATTGATAGATTTTGAGGGCCGGCGTTTGGTGAATGTAGTTTGCTGGTAACTACATGTATCCTTAATCCACCTTCAACCCTTTTATCCGATCAAAGTGTAATTGATATATAAGGTTGTTACAGGATCAAAAAACAGACAAATTCATAAGGTTCTTATCCGACCACAGCATAGACGGATTCAGAGTTTTTCTTATCAACTGAAAAATAAAGTCCTTTGTGTCAATTTTGTAGACCATATCATTGAGGATGTTTCAATCTACCACAAAGCTTAGCTTTCATTCAATTATCTACTAGCTGGTTTTGGCAGGAGGGTGCCTCAAAGTGGTCCATTTTATTGGACCACATTCCATTGTTCTTTGGGGTTTTCTCTACCAAGATTTAGATAGCCTAAGAAAATGGTGTGTACTATTCTTAATTGGTTCGGCAGCCTTAAAGATATCTGTTTGAGGCCCTAATGAAGTATGTCTTGAATCCTTTCATAAAACTTAGGGCTCTGGTAAGACGTATTGGATTGGATTATATAACTTAATATTCAGCTTTTTTTTTTCTTGCATGGAATTTAATATGATTTATCTCATCCGAAAATTATTGCTGTGATGATTCTTGGAAGAGGATTGGGATTTCCGTCCTGACTCCGATGGCAATGCAATATCATATCTGATCTCCTCAATTATTCTGATTTGATTCCACTTTTTCTCTGAATTTGAATACAGCAAGCACTCAAAATCAATGGTGGTTCAGTGAGAAGTGAGAACTGCTGTAAGTGCTTTGTCGATATCCTCCAACTAGATAGTGGTTCAGCCACTGAACTCACATAAGATTGCGTCCTTGATGCAAAAACCCTAGCAAAGCCAATAGTTGCAATGGCTAGAGAGAAAAAGACTTCAAATTAGTCTTTATTTATTTTTTACTTTTTCTTATGAGGAAATTTAAATTGGAAGAGCAAGTTTCGTTTTACGAGCCAACGTTTGAGGGAGATTTCTCAAAATGTACCACTAGGTATGATTTTATTAATTCACTCCATAAAATTTCAAAAACGCATCAATTTACAGTCTATTAATTTGACCATTAATTTTCAAGGTTACATTTGTGTCTTGACAAAAAATGATGAGAACCTTTGTACTGACATGCTATGTTGATTAAAAAATAAATACTACCCAATGTCAGTTTTTCGATTCCCAAAGGCCTTGTGTTCTTAGATTGATGCTATGGTAGTAAATTTTGGTGGGGACAAAACGACGATTGGAATAAGTTGCACTGGGTTAGGTTGAAGGAGCTTGGCCTGCCAAAGGCTTTGGGAGGGTTCGGATTCAGGAACATGGAGGACTTCAATATTGCCCTGCTGGCTAAGCAGTGTTGGCGGTTAATTTGTGAGCCAAACTCTTTCTGGCTTCGATGATGAAAATAAGGTACTTTCCAAATGGGGACTTCCTGCATGCTAAGCGTGGTTCTCGTGCTTCGTGAGCCTGGTCTAGTATTCTGGACAGTAGGGATGTTATACCAAGAGGAGCAAAATGGCAAGTAATGAATGGCTCTAGCATCAAGTTCTGGGCTGACAAGTGGGTCAGTGGACTACCATATTTCCACCCTAGACTATCGGCCCCGGTGGGTGCTAACTATGACGAGGTTGTGGCAGATTACTTGGATGCTAACGCGGGGGAGTGGAAGGTGGATGAGCTTAAGGACATTTTGCCTAGAAACGAACTGGATCTGATTAAGGAAATGCATATGGGTGATTGTACGGGCGAGGACCGATTAATCTGCCCTATTACTAAGGATGGAGCATACACTGTCAAATCTGGTTATCTCTGGCTGCGCTCCCATGACTTGTGTGTCTCCAATATGCGCCCTTCATCATCGCGTATCACTCCTAAGGAAACTTGGAATATGATCTGGAGTATCGAGGCTATCCCACGGGTACGAGTCTTTCTATGGCGCATCCTAAAACGATGTAATCCTACTCGGGGCAATCTTTTCAGACGTCATTTGGGCTCCTCTCCATTATGCCCCATCTGCTTTGAGGAAGTTGAGACTGAGGAGCATATGTTTTTGCAGTGTCAGGGGGCGAGAAGTGTTTGGTTCGAGAGTGTGTTAGGCCTCTCCTTTGATCCGGCCTCCATCTCCACCTTTGAGGATTGGATCTGTTGAATAACGTCATCTGGGTCACTGAGGGGCACTGACAAATGCTAGGTTCTTTCAATTATTGTTGTCCTTTGTTGGTCCATCTGGAAAGAACGATGCCGAGTAACATTTGATCTCCACTCCTTTAACCCTCGCAGAGTCTTGATTGAGGGCACCACTCTCCACTGTGATTTTTGGGCGGCCACTAATTCTCCTCACCCTTCAATTGGCCAAGGCTTGGAGCTGACCAGAGTTGAGTCACCGTGGTCCCCTCCTTCCCCCCAGGGCTAAAAATCAATGTTGATGCATTTTGGCACTCCCCTTCAAAAAGTACTCGACTCGGTGTGGTTGTTAGGAATGCGGATGGTTGCTTTGTTGCTGGTTGCTGTCATGCTCGGTCTGTGTGCTCGGTAATTGAGGCTGAGGCGTGGGCTCTATTGGAGGGGATCAATGTTGCGAGGCGAGAAGGCTATCGGGTGGTTACCTTTGAGTCCGATTTCTTGGAGCTGGTTCAGGCAATCAACTGGTCCGTTAAGAAAGGCAGATGGGAGATTTTCCCTATCTTATCTCGCATCTGTTCTACTCTACCGTTTTTTCATTCTGTGGCTTTTTGCTGGGTAAACCGCTCAGTCAACATGGAAGTTGATGCCTTAGCCGCGCACGCGAAGGTTGATGTGCAAGGAGGCCTGGATTGATCGCCCTCCATCATCCCTAGTTCACGTGCTTTCTCGGGACGGTCTGCCTTGTCCTCCGCCGCCTATGACTCCCGGGGTGCAACATGCCTAGTAGCTAGGCTGCATTTCTGATGTTTTTTTGTTTTGCGGCTGTTTAGTCCTTATTTGTTTCTATTTTTCTTGCTTTGACGTTGTAGCACTGAAAAAAAAAAAAAACTTTTTTTTTTCAAATGCTAGTAAAGTATAAAAAATTTAGTGTTCTAGCTAGGTATCTTGCCATTTTGTATACAATTAAGGATGAGAATATTATTATTTTTTTTACAGAAATATTAACAGTTGAATTTATGAAAATATCGATTTCGATATCGATATTGTCCACACTAAAAAAAAATAGAAAGTTAGTCCAAAATTTGAAAATTCTAAATGAAAATTTTGAAAATACTTAAACACCCAATAATATTTATATAAAAAAAAACTAATACTTATATCATGGAAATTGAGGGGAGATTTTTCTTCCCCCTTATTTTAATGTCGATATCTCAATATACAGATATATTGACGGAAATTTTATGGATATTGCAGACATTTTCATCCATGCATACAATTCATGTGTTATAAAAATGTGTGAAGGTTGAACTAGACTAATGTTTTCTTTGAACAATTAGAAAGTTTAAGTTGTTTGATATGAAATTGGACCTAATGAGATGAGACCTTAATGCACGCTTATTCACTTTCTTCTAGACCTGCCGAGGAGAAAAGTATTAGACACCAGTTGGGTGTCAGTCTAATGGACTCCGATGCTTAAGTTAGTATAGCGAGATAAAGATCAATAAGCGGATCAATAGCATAAAGATAGTGAGTCGGGTTTGTGTGTTGAGGGAAAGAGATGTATGTTGTAACGACCCGTCCCGAATTCCGGGATTAGTTTAGTGACTAATCTTGATTAGTGAGGTTGAACGGTGGTTAGTAGGGCGGAATCGGACAAATTGTGCGAAATGACCGTTTTTGCCCCTGGTCGTGGGCAAAATGTTGACTTTTTGTTCGGGCGGTCAAATGGACTTTGACCGATGACCGTGACGTAGTTCAGGACGTCACGAGTTCATAGACAGGCGGCACGTTCGATTCCGACATTCGTAGAGAAAGTTATGGTGTTCGGAAGTTGAGGGGTATTTTGGTAATTTGGCTTGTTAGGGGCCAAATGTTGACTTTTTGATCGGGAGGTCCGATGGACGAGGGCCAAGGACCGTTACGTAGGTATCGTCGATACGAATCCAACGACAGGCGGCATGCCGAAATCGGAGATCCGACGACGACGTTATGGTCAAGGAAACGAACTAACGAACCGAGGCCGGGATTAAAATAATAATATAATAATGAATAGTGACCGTTGACTGTGCACATCCGGATGAGTGACAAGTGTCACCCATCCCTTGTTTCCAGCTCCATGTTTCCCTCCCAACACCATCATTACAACATCATCATTCCTTATCCACCATTATCCTTCTTTTTCCTTTGTTTTTCTTTCAAACCGTGCATGATTTAGGGAGAGTATGAACTGGGAGAATTGGCTCCCTTCTTCTGCTGTTCTTGTGAGAAAATGGGAGACTTTGATGATTGAATTAACGGGGAAACACGAGGGGTTGTGAGGGTGTCGAATTTTGGATTTTGGATTTCGGGAAAATTGGGGGGAAAATTCGAATACTGGGAATTGGGCTGTGATGATCGAATTGGAGGTTACAAACATCTTCCTGAGGTTGTGACGAGTCGATCCACATCAAAAACGAGAAGGAATGGTGCCGTTTTGGCTCTGATCGAGCTTGGTGACAGAGGAAGAAATCGAGGCTGAGTCGTGGAGTTTGGGGCTGTGATTGATTCAATTGTTGTGGGGAAATGCTTTCTCATGATCCCACGATGCTTCTGGGATCATCAATTGAAGGAAAACGTTGGAGAATGGCAGAACTCCATTGTTGAACAGTGACGGTGCTCGAGTTTGAGTCGTGACGTTTGAGCACCGGTTTGATGCAATTGATGTGGGGGAATTGTTCCTCATGGTCCATTGATGCTTCTGGAATCATCAATTGGATGAAACCTGCATCAATTGAGGGACTTCCATGATTGAACAGTGACCGGGTGTTCTTCGTGGATCATCATCGAATCGTGGGAATCTGGGTAAGGATTTGTGTAATTGAGTTTACAGACTTATAATTGGACTTAAAACGAAGCTAATGGATTGATCAATTGAAGGAATTAGGATCGAATTGGCAGGATTGGAACCGGGTTGTGTCGCGGGTGAATTGGACCCATTTACCAGACAAACGGGTTGGGCTGGTGACACTGTAGCAGGCGCGTGAGTTTCACGCGCAGCCACTCACGGCGGCGCGTGGCGGCGCGTGGACACGAATCTCGAGGTGAGATCAACATGACTTCTGTCCCATTTAATGTAACGGACATTTTGGAATTGGTTTCGTGTCGATCGGACACCGTCTCGATATTATTCGGGATGTCCGAAGGTTTTAAATTAAGTTTAAAAATAAGTAAAAATTCGGGAAAATTACGGGACTTTGATAGGATGTTAATGATGAGGTTAGTAACCCTCTAATGTGATTTGGACAGGATTGGGAGTCCCGGTGATAGTGGTGTGGCCCGGGAGGGCCGGTGGCACGCGTATCGAGGCACACGGTTAAAACGGTCTGTGAGTGGACTTTGGTTTTATAAATCCTATGCATGCTTAAATGTGTTATATGGTTTATATACATGATTTCTATGATGGTATTTGTGAGCATTGATTTTGGATATGTTGCACGTATTTCGAGGTGTTTTCCGTATTTCACGTATATCGGGATTAACGGTTTATTTGCGGTTTTGTGTGCTTGTGGTTAAATAAATAATATGATGAAATGGTTTTGAAATTGGAAATATGAACTCGGGCTTGAGGCCCACTTGTTTTGGAAAATTCGGACTTGGAGTCCATTTGAGAATCGGGCCGGGGGCCCAGTTGGTTAATGAAATCGGGCCAGGGGCCCAGTTGGTATGAAATCGGGCTGAGACCCATTTGAGTTATATGATCGGGCCAGGGGCCCAGTTGATTTGTGAATTCGGGCCGTGGGCCCAGTGGGTTTATAAAGTCGGGCTGCGGGCCCAGTTGGTTTACAAATCGGGCCGTGGGCCCAGTGGTTCATAAAATCGGGCATGAGGCCCAGTTGGATTATAAATGTGATTTTGGGTCAAGGACCCTATATTTAATAATTGTGATTTTGGGTCAGGGACCCTAAATGGGATCACGTGGTTTTATGGAAATTTCGGGCAGGGCCCATTGTAATGATGTGATAAAAGGATTTAATAAAACTGTTTTCCATATACCATCTGGATACAAGGATATATGATGGTCTCCTCCAGATGTCTGGGACACTGGGGAAGTCACGGTGCATTGCCTGCGAGGGGTCATTATACGGAGCAGCCGGACCGTATGATGACTCAGGAGCAGGATTGCTATGATTGACGTCAGGGACGTCAGACATCAGGGATGTCAGATATATGGACCCGGAGAGACCCCGGGCAGCACGCGTAGCTTATGAAACCGTGAGACATGACGTCAGGGACGTCTAGCATCAGGGATGCTGGTGATGGTAATGGTAAAATATGAATTAATGAAATGGCTTTCCGGGTGGATTTATGATTGTGTGATTTTAATGAATTAATGTTCATTTATGGTAGTGGGTGGTGACCCACATGGTCGTATATGTATGGTGGTGGTATTCCACGGTTTTGGGCTGAGTTCCCACACTTGGTTTTTTGGTTAACGGTTTTTGGACTAAGGCCCTAACAAACGTTTTGGTTACTGGTTTTTGTGGCATGCATACGTTTTTATTGGAGGGCATAAATGTCTTATAAATGTATTTGATGAACTTACTGGTTTTTGTCCACTCACAGCTTTTGGTTTTAATGCCCTTCAGGTTGATCACAGATGCGATTGCAGTAGAGACTGGGACATTGCACATCTCCTCCATCGATCCTTGCGCACTCTGGATGCCCTGTTTGGGCAGTGGCTCTTGGTCATCCTTTGTCTGACACCCCTTGTTGGACGGGAGCAGGGCACATTCCACGGTAATCCCGGGGGGATTGGGATGGGTCCTGTCATATGTACCTTTATGAGAGGGTTTGAGGGATATTTATAGTAGTGATGAATGTGGTTGTTGAATCCTGGTGGTGTAGGGTTTAAGCTATTTTAGGAGATGTTGTCACGTGTCCCGCATATCTGGGATGAGAGACATGTGGCAATAGACCTACTGTCATATTAGTGAGTTGCTACTGACATCTGTTAGAGGACCGTATCGGGGTACCTCTTCATGCATGTTGGGTGAGACTATTGAGTGGTTGTGTCTTGGGCTTGCTTGCTGAGTGACCTGTATGCTTATCGATTGGCATGCATGTTGATTGCCTGACTGCGGATCGCATGTCTTTAGTGTTGGTGGTCATGTTGAGTTTGGTTGGTTGATATGGTATCAACATAAGTCTTTTTATATTATCTTTAATCATTTTTCATCTGCAAGTTATAAAATTGGCTTCATATATTTTACGTGACAAATTTAATTGAAAATTAATGATCAATACATTTACGAGTCTAAATTAATACGTTTTAGACTCTAATGGAGCAAATTGAAAAAGGACAATACGTGCATTCCTACATGTTGGTAGCTCCTCATGTCACCTTTTGAATTTATAAAGTTGTCTTTATACATTTATCATAATCGAAACTATATATTCTCTAAATTTTTATGTTATAATCATCTCCGTAAAAAATTGAAAACATTATAAGTCGTTTAGTTATTTATATGCATAAAAAAAAAAATCAACGGTTTTTGTAAGATTAACCTTATAGGGAACCTTCTATTTATTAGTATATATAAATTACAACCTCCAAATTTTATTTTTTTTACAGAAATGATTTTGACACGATGACTTAGAGAATAAACGATTCCGATTATAATATATGCACAAAAAAATTCGATAAATTGAAATAATAGTATAAGAACATACCACCCAAATATTTTCCATTGAAAAAATCACGTGTATCCTTAGTAAGCTAGGGGATGGTAACCAATGAAGACTAAGTCCATTAATTATACTCGAGAAATAATTTTGGTGAATTCCATTGTTTTTTATGATGATTTTTTTTAGATTAATTCCAAAATGAACTGAGCTTTCGCAGCTAAGCCCCCACAACAAGATCACGTGTTAGGTGCCACAAAAATCGATGTTGGTTTTAGATGAGCTTCCTCGTATAGTCAATTTCTTATTTGGACTTGTCTTCCTTAATGGCCCTTAATTACCTTACTAACAACATACAACCACCATATTATTAATACAATGGTAAATATTCTACTTTAATTAAGTGAGGTGAAAAAATAATTGGTTAGTAATTATAATTTTTTTTATCGAGAAAATCTTTTTAAAGTAGAGTTACATTAGACCTATTCATTTTAAGTAAAATTTGTCACACACAATCGCAGTTCCATAATACATATAATGGTAAATCTAAAACTTACGGATAGGTAGGAGCATCAAGTACTCTAACTCGACACTTCATCTAATGCCGCTATATCCCTAAAAATAAATTATTATAACTAAGTATCGAATTCAAGAGATGAATAAATTGTCATATATATTACCAAAATCAATAAAAATCTTGTTATGTTTTGATGCTTTGGTTTGCAACTTCCCCTCTATGTCTCCCTAATAAAAATCCATTTGCAACTATACCTACCAAATATATATTATCCTCCTCATCCTACATCTGTTTAAGTATATATGAGTGAGCTTTTTTCCTCTCTTGTTGGAGGCAGTGAGTCCCAAGACCAAATCTATAATTAAAATCTCAGCAGTGAGTGGAGGAGAAGGGTTTTGCCCTTTTTCTGAGTCATCGATCAGCATCTTCACCATTCATCCACTTTCTTTCTTCTTCTTTTTTTCCTTTTTTTTTTTCTTTCGACCTAGTCTCATTCTCTGACTTATATATTACACCGCATTCTGATCAGCCCAAAATTTTATGGTGGGTGTCTTGGCCTGTGCCATACCCTACCTCTTCTGTCCACAGTAAAGAAGTCCACTCATTACAGCAAGTTTATATATATATATATATATATATATATATATATATATATATCTGTGTGACTTATATGAAGAAAAAAAAAGTTTATATCTGTGCGTTACTCTGTAAGTTGTGCTATCGATTTTCCTTGGATTAATAAATTAATCAAGATATTAGTGAAAGGACTGGCAGTAGATTAATGTGCTAGTCTCCTTAGACTGTGGCAGTAAATTAATCAACTAAAAGGAAATGCCTATAACCTATATATATATATATTATGATGATTATCGGGGCCTTAATTATAAGGTCCTATCTATATTACCAAAATAATGGGATTAGTAATGAAGAGGTCATGTGCTAATCTAGGGTTTCAAATTTGTGTTCATGTTTTTGATCTCTTGTTATTGATGAAGTCTTGAAAATATTGGTGCATGTGTCTGAAATAGATTGATGAATTATTGAATTGTATGACCATTTTGGGCAAGCATCTCCTTTTTAATAGTTTAGTTTAGTAGCTACTTTATAAAATTACATAATTAAAGTAATTTTATAATTACTTACGTAATTAATTACGTAATTTATTTTATAATTAATTACGTAATTTATTTTATGTAATTGTGAAAATTACATTCAACTGTTGATTTTTTAAAATATCATATAAAAATTATCTTTATAAAATTAAAATAAAATTAGAGCTTTCATAGTTATTTATATATCTTAGTTAAATTAACGGATCATTATTAAAAGATTAATTAATTTGTACAGTACCGATAATAATTTATAATTCATGCAAATTATCATATGATTCACAATTCGATTAATTTTGAAAAATTTATTGGGCCATACCTACCGGTTTTACGTGCCAAAAGTTTGTTCTTTTGGTCAATTTCTTACCCGACGAGTCTTTAATTTTGTCAAACAAAATGTTATTAAACGGTGAATTCATCGAGCAAAAATTGATCGGGCAACCTCCGATTTCTTGTAGTGACAAGAAATTATAAGTCTACATCTACAATTGACCAAAAAAAAAAATAACAGTGAGTTCATCGAGCAAAAATTGATCGGGTGACCTCCGATTTCTTGTAGTGACAAGAAATTATAAGTCTACATCTACAATTGAAAAAAAAAAAAAAAAAAGGAAAGGATTTAAAGGTTGGTGAGGGGTGATGATTAGGAAGGTACAACTATTTTCAGTGGCATGATACCATGACTTAGCATTCAAGATGTCCCCTTGATCGCTACATACACATAAAAAAAGATTTCTTTTACTCTCACTTGTCCAATTGCGCTCCTCTCTTTATTTTTATAGTTCAACTCTTTTGCGCTCCTCTCTATTTTAGTGCCGATCTCGCATAATACTATGTTATTAGTGATGTAATTATAAATTTATCTGAATATGAGCATTTTTTAAATATTTAAAAAGATTAATATAATTCAACTCATCATAATATATGTTAAATTAGTCATAATATAAAAAAATTCATACCATACTACTAATTTACTACAAACATATACGTACAGTTGTTTTCAACGGATTCTAAATTTGAAATCATTGTATGCCAAAAAAAAATTATGATTGAAGTATTAAAATAAAATAGACATGCATAAATTTTTTAAAATTGAAAAAAAAATTAATTATAATACGAACTATGTACTTTTATATCAAAATATTATATATAATAATGATATATATATGTGCATTAGGAAGGCTAAAATTGTATTTTCGAATTGATTATGAATCCCAAATTATATAATTAATTTTAATGATATAATAACTCTTACTTATTAATAAATTTTTAATTAATTAAAATATATTATAACATATTTGTACATATATTATATTAAAAAATATATAATTTAGTGGAGACCCTAGACTCTCTATGCATTTCGCTACTTTATCGAAAAATTCTAAATTTGTATGGTATGAATATAACATATAATTAACATAATTGACGGGAGATTGATAAATGCTTTGATTAAGAAGATGATTAAACATATACATATGTTGAGAGATCAACTTTTTTTTTTCTTTTCGCCCGACAAAAACAAGGCTCTATAGAATGATGATGAATAATAAGTTGGTAGATCGATGGATCCATGAATAATAACAGGCATGCTTGGTTGGTTGAGCAACCATGCACGCTCACGTGCCTCTATATAATAGAAAAATGCAAAATCATGAATCATTCATACTATACATATTATATATACTAGATTCCTGTATCCGTTAATGTGAAAATTAATTTTTTTTTTCCCTCACTCTTTCTATGTTATTATTAATTTTTTAAATTATAAATTAAATATTTTATTATTATATTATTATTAACTATTAAATCATTTTAAAAAGTATTTTTCTCAACAAAAAAATCTTGAAATCTTTTGGATCTCTTGATTTTATATATATAAATATATATGTATATTACCTAATCTTGTTTTTTTTTTTTTCAAGTCTTATTATTGTGATCATGCATGTTTTTAATATTACAAATACCTGTGATCACCACCAGTGCATTGGGAATTTCTCTCAAAGTCTACTTTTGATGTTATTTTTGTGATCATGATGTCAATTAAGAATAATTATGGCCACTACTAAAAAAATTAAGCAAAAATATGAATTTTATCCATGCTTTATATCATTAAAAAGCACAAATACTTATGAATATTTGTGGGTACAAGATTGCCCACATTTTAGAGGCCTCAAAATGTTTCCTCTTTTCAATATGAGACATTTTTGTTCCGCGTCCTTACCAAATAACCAACTTTTGACAAGCTCTAATTTAATTTCTTTTATTTCGTTTTCATTTTTATGAGATTCCCTCAAAGGAGAGTTCTAATTTAATTTCTTTATTTCGTTTTCATTTTTATGAGATTCCCTCGAAGGAGACCTTGATGCAATGTTTGGAAGTGACTAAATATTGTTCCTGTACTAGGCCGACATTTTTATTGAGATGTCATTTTCTTTTGTGACCACGGGGTCTGAAAAAAAAAAAAACCTAATTAATATTGCATATATTCTCAAGATGAATTATTTCCAAAAAATCAGATTGGTTTTTTTATGCACATTAAATGCACAGTAGAGATATTAAAAAAACAGCAAGTATATTAAAAAAACAAGAATATTAAAAAAAGGCAAATATATTAAAAAACAGCAAGTATATTAAAAACAGAAAGGATGTTAAGAAAACAGCAATGATATTTAAAAACAAATGTAATGATATAAAAAATAATAATCAATACTCAATATTTTGTATATTAATTTTGCGGAGAATTGAATTGCAAATATTACCACTATATTAAGATTTAGCAAACAAATATTATCACTAAATAATCTTCTATTATACTTTTATTTAAGTATACATATATTTATCTGGGTATATTTGTGTATCTTTTTATTTTTATTTTTATTATTTTTATTTTGTATTAATAATAGATTTAAAAATTAATATATTCATTAACGGTTCGGTTTTGGATTTAACAAATTTTCAAAATGAAAATGAAAATCTAAATCCAAACTCTTACTAACGGAGCGGTTTGGATTCTCAACCCGTTTGATTTTTATCCGGTCAAATTTAAACCATTGGATAAATAACGGTTTGAAGCGGATCGATTAGCGGTTTTAACGAATTTGTGCCCACCCTTATATATAGTTTTTAATTTCATTTATTTTTTTATTTTTATTTTTGTAATTTCTCCTTTTTCTTTTATTTTTTTCATCTTGTTATTATTATTTATTTTGGTTTTAGATATGGAATGGAAACTTTTACATGCTCGAAGGAAAAATAGGTTATATGATTATACTATTTTAGAAAAAAAATTATTCACTGTTTTCTTTCTTTTGAGTACTAGAGAAAATGCAAATTAGATGGAATGAGGGAAATTCATTTGGATTAATAATAAGATTTTCCTTTTGTAGCGGCTATATGATCTAAGCTATGTTCATATTTTACTTCCTTATCATGTTATTTTGTTATTTTTTTTCAACATTTATCCAAAATTTTCCTTTAAAATTTCTTTTTTTTCCCTAAATCTTCTTCTACGTTGTTGCTGGAGTAATTTGCCATAATATCTCCTATTAGTTTTGGTCACATTAGTTATATTAGGTTTTTTTTTTGTTCTTCATTCGTTTTTATGAGCAATTGGATTCACTCAAGATCAAGTTTTCCTAAGATCTATCATATGCTACACGTTTTTTAGGATTATATGTGAAATTTGATGACGGTAGCTATTTTTTTTTTTGTTTCGCATCCTTACCATATAACCAAATTTTCGATATGAGACATTTTTGTTCCGCATCCTTACCATATAACTAACTTTTAACGAGCTCTTTCACTTGCAGATGGACAATTCTAATTTAATTTCTTTTATTTCGTTTTCATTTTTATGAGATTCCCTCAAAAGGGGACCTTGATGCAATGTTTGGAAGTGACTAAATATTGTTCCTGTACTAGGCCGACGTTTTTATTGAGATGTCATTCTCTTTTGTGACCACAGGGTCTGAAAAAAAAAAAACCTAATTAATATTGCATATATTCTCAAGATGAATTATTTCCAAAAAATCAAATAGGTTTCTTTTCTGCACATTAAATGCTTAAATTTCTTGAATCTGAAGCAATTAAGGAACATTATTATTATTTTGGTAATATTATTTTCTAATTTCATTATTCTATCAATAAATTGTTCATTAAATACGAAATGAATGCCGGGTAATCCACGTATATATTTCTACTCGATTTTCAGCAATTAATTATTTCATGATTCAACCAGTTTGTGGCGTACGTCAGTGATTATCATCGATCTCTTGTCTTTTTTATTTTTTATTTTTACAGTATCTTAGATCTTTTGTCTCTGTGTTCCCGATCCCACTATCATTTGGATTTAACCATGCATAGAGAATATATCACCGGCATTAAGGTGCGATATTTATTAAACGCTAAGTCTCATTGCAAAAACCAAATATAAAACAATATGTAATTAATATGTAATAAATTCCACTTCATTTCTTCTAACACAAATCTGCAAAAAGAAAAATTAAAAATTAGAGTGAAAAATAAAAAGAGATAAGATTATTAATTATATCCATTAGAAAAGATGTGAAAATAGTAAAATTATTTATTTTTCAATGGCATATTTTATTTAGTGAAAGTCACATAAATTAAATAAATTCATTATCACTAGTACTATATATTAGTCTAGCATAAATTTTTTAATATAAAATAGAAGGTCTTAAGATTCACTTTTATAAAGGGCAACGTAGATAACCAATGTGCATATTTCATTCCTTCCCTAATATCCTTGTTATAAAAAAAAAAAAATCAATTTTCAGCTCTTATAAAAGACGAGGTCTTTAATAATTCTGATAATCTCACTTGCATTACAAAAATTCAATCAATTATAAGGAAATAAGCACATCCATATTAAGATGGAAGCAAATATTTTGTTCCAAAACCCTCGTAAACATGTTCTTCATACATACATATAAAGGCATGAATGTGAAAAGTTTTGACATCCATCCAGGCTCGGGCTTGTGATAGGGCTGGAGGGGTGCTTCAATCTACTCGAAATTGATGAGTCAATGGAAAATTTATGTAATACTAGTTTATACAGTCAACTTTATTAATTTATTCTACACTTAAATAAGTGGGATGATGAAAATTTTGGAGCTCGGATGATATTTCGTCCACATAAAAATGAGCTTATTGGAATTTAAGTGTTTTGTATTATATTTTATTGTATTATTTTTATAAGTTGTATTTTTTTAATGAATGAAATTCACTTAATACTTTTGAAATTTGATAAATAAAAAATTAACTCTAAAATTTAGTCTACATTTTTTAATTTATGAATTCGTGTCTGCATCCATCCATATGCCTCACTCTCAACTATTATACTTCACTAATTTGGAAAGCAAAATTTTCTGAAGAGTGAGGTGTGAAGATTAATTGGATTGTCTAGTATGAAGGGGAACTTAACAAGTGGCTTTCTCCATCATTAATTAACACAATGGCATTTGCTTATAACTAAACAAGTGATTTAGTTAAACCCCCACTTATGTGCAATCAGTTTTTTTTTTCATTAAATATTGTGCAATCATTTAATATTTCAGTACATTAATAATCAGAATAATTAAATTAATTAATAATTCTCTTAGTCTTCAGTCTCATTACCTAAACAAGGGCCAAGCATCAGCTATATTAAGAATCTGCTACTCGATCATCATAAATACATAAGTGTTTAGGGTAAGTAATTGATGTTCATGGTCCCCATTAGTTGGTAACTTGGTTCCTACACTTCTTCAGAGTTTTTTTTTTTTTAAGTCCTACCTGTCGTTTGATTTATGTGGATCATGTTGATAAGAAACTGTGAAATAACATGACTATTATTTGCTCATAAATTTGATGCAGTACCATAGATTCACACATTATTGAGACACTTACCACCTTGCTTACCCAATGGTAATTATATATCTGCATATTTTTAGGGAACAAATGTTTGCTCAATTGCAAAGTGCCTTTTGAAAATCATAATTAATTTCAAATCATGTGTTAATTAAAGTGAATGTCATTCATAAATAAAGAGAGGTCTTACTAGACACAAAAATTGTTGGGTTTGTGTGGTTGAGCTTAAAAATAATTGGTTTATTACTAATTATTATAAATCTCTTTTTACATCTTATGTATCTTTCGTATCTCATTATGCTTAATAATTTGAGTTCAGATAATTAAGTTCGGACAGTATTAGTCACAAAGAAGTTATATGAATAGGAAATTCATACAATTAGTTGTAATTGATTATTAATAGTACCAATGCAATTGGTTAAATAATTAACTTAAAGAAAGGAATCCAAAGAGAGGAGATGCAAAAAAGAACAAAAGAAAAGGGGAAAAGAAGATTGGTTGGTCATGAATTATGATAAGTAATAGTAGTAGGAATCAAAAGAAGGGAGTGGGAGAGTGCTCTTTGCATGTTAATTCATAATGAGAGATTGGGTTGTCACACACAAAAAGGCTAAAAGTTGCAACTTGCACACTCAATATAAATCCCATTTGTGTTCCTCTTGCCACCTCTCTCTCTCTCTCTCTCTCTCTCTCTCTCTCTCTCTCAGTCTGACACACTTGCTTTGGGGCATACACATACCACCTAAATACAAGAGGAAAAAGCACTAGAAATTTTGAGTAGGGAGAGAGGGAAGAAGGCATGTGTTTTTAGTGCATGTTTCTATCGCTCACTAACTTTGATGTTTCTTAATATAATGTTTATTTAAACAAACAGATGTACAAGTGCAGTTTACCTCGATTAAATGTATACTTTTATTTTGCCAAAAAAAATGAGTAGTTCTATGTTTCTAAATTAAATGTTCATTTTAGAGCCTCGAAGATGAGCATAGTTATATAAGTATTGTCGTATTCTTTAAATATATATATATATTATATACGCACAGTTGGATTGTTTGTCCATCTGTTACGCTTTTTTCTTGGGTGGCGCTTAATCAAAACCTCAATACCTCGTCGTTTTCTGCTTCTTCTGAGCCCTTTGTGGGCTCTCGTCTGCTTTCTTCCGCTTCACTTTGTTTCAGCGCGTCTTGAGACTTGAAATATAAACAACTCCACCACCACAAATATGCTGGGATTTCTCTTTCTCTGGCTTCTCCATTTCAACTTTCCCGCTCTCTAAAACCATACGAAATAAAATCTCTTTCTCTCTCTCTCTGTCTCTCTGTGATGGGTTTCTACTTTCTCTCAGTCCTTTTAGTTCTTTTCACGATGCATTAAATTTGCACCTCTCATTTTCCAGAGAGAAAGAAAAGAAAAAAAGATGAATGTCAGAGTGCGCACAAATCTTCAGACCATGAAAGCTGCTGCTTCCAATCAAGATAAAGTAAGTTTCTTCGTAATTTCTTCGTTTTTAATTAAATCTGAGAGGCTGTATCAGAGACAGATTTCGAGAAGGAAAAAAAAAAAAAGATTCTGGCTTGAATGCTTTTTAGAGGGTCTGAAAATGGAGTTTTTGTCTATGGGGAAATAGGCATCTGAAATGGGTTTTGTTCAAATTTACTAGAAAAAAAAAAGAAAAAGGCTTTTGATTTTGTCCATTTTTGCATTCAATTTCATCAGTATTACGCATTACGTATTCCCTACTTGCAAACAATATTGTTTCCAATTCTGTTCATCTTGCATTCAGCTGTGAAAAGTGAGGCACTTTTGATCCAAATCCATATTGGGTTCTCTCTTTCTTTCTTTCACTTCTCTCAAGAAAAGAATAGTTTTTGTTTCTCTCTTTAGTTTCTTTTTTCTCAGACACACTGATCCCTTTTTTGGTTATTATTAATTTTCATGAACCATTAATTTTGATCTTGAATTCACAAAGGAGAAGAAGATGGAGACTCAGAAGAGTAGAACAATGGGTGCTACAGAAAGAAATTCAATCAATCGGCGTAAATCCAACGGAGAAAGAAAACTTGCATTGCTACAAGATGTAATGCTCTTCCAATTTCAATTACTTCCACATTTTTTTGGTTTGTGAAAGAATTGTTTTTTTTTTAATATTGAATATAATTTGGAAATTAACAGGTTGATAAGCTGAAGAAGAAGCTGAGGCATGAAGAAAATGTTCACAGAGCATTGGAGAGGGCTTTCACAAGACCATTAGGAGCTCTCCCTCGTCTTCCTCCTTATCTCCCTCCATATGTTAGTTTCTGTTCAATTTTCTTTCAGTTTTCGCCGAAAATAAAAATTTGGAAACTAAATATGATGTTTTGTTTGATGACACTGTTTGTCTCAGACACTGGAGCTTCTTGCTGAAGTTGCAGTCTTGGAAGAGGAAGTTGTTCGCCTTGAAGAACAGGTGGTGAATTTTCGACAAGGCCTTTATCAGCAAGCTGTGTATCTTTCATCGAAGAGAAACGTCGAAGAATTAGAGTCGTCAATTGATCAGATTCAGACACCAATTAGAAAAGCAAAACATCAAAGATCGAAATCGTTGTCTCACAATGAGTTCATGTCAGCCGCAACTTCAGCGGCCACCCGGCTTCAACAACAACAACAACCACAACCTTCTCTTGCTAGATGTGCTTCCAGCAGAAGAGTAACGTCTACTGTTGTTGTCTCTGATCGAATCACCGGAACATGTTCTTCTAGCAGACAAGTCAATGGGAAACAAGTCTCCAAGAAACCGAATTCTTTGACACCTGTTCTAGAGGATGGGAGGGGGAAAGAGAATCGATTGTGTTCTACTGCCGCAAAATCTGCGAAAACTGTAACCCCGGTGAAAAACGCTCCCACTAAACATGAGTCCCCGGCGAAGTGTTTGGACCCTTTGAAGTTAGAGGTAGGTACATGCCAATGCGGGTAATTGTGTCCACTTTTGTACCATTTTCGGGTTGTTAATTTGTTTCGTGCATTTGATTGTTCAGCTAGAGCGCAGACTGGTAGACCCGGAGAGGGCACATGAGAGTTCAGCTGGCTGCTCGGATGATAGGATTTTGGACACAGATGATATTCCTAACAAAGTGTCTGAGGACATTGTCAAGTGTTTGAGCAGCATTTTTGTGAGGATGAGAACTTCTCACGCAACAAATGGAGAGACCGGATTTCGAGATCCTTATGGAGTTTGGTTAGAATTCAGAAATGGAGATGTTGGTGCCTATAAACAGCTCATTTCGATCGGCATTGGTTCCATTGATCTCAGCAGAACAACGAGCACGGTGATTCTGATGCACAGATTAAAGTGAGTTCTTAGTTTGTCTAGTAAAATTCTTGATCATTTGCTAATGAAATTGATTGACCTTTGATTTTTATTTTGAAAAATTGACAGGTTCCTACTTGGAAAGCTTGCCTCTGTGAATCTAGAGGGTCTTAACCATCAACAGAAGCTGGCATTTTGGATCAACACTTACAACTCCTGCATGATGAAGGTATAACAAAAATTTCGAATTTTCCTAACTTATAGCTTAATCAAAAAATTTCAATGAGTTTGTCTTCGAAAATCGGTTTTTTTGTTTCCCCCTAGAAGTACAGTTCACATACCCTAAACACTTTTCATCAACAATGCTGCAGGCATTTTTAGAGCATGGGATACCTGAGACTCCTGAAATGGTTGTAGCCTTAATGCAAAAGGTAGGATTAGTACATATTTTGAGTCTTTTGTGCCGAAAATGCGAAGTAAATTCGTTTCAGCTGCCTCTAATCTTTATTTTGAACTCATTGCCATTGTTTCAGGCGACGATTGGCGTGGGAGGACACTCACTGAACGCAATTACGATTGAGCATTTCATTTTGAGACTGCCTTATCACTTAAAATTTGTAAGTATTTCATCCTAGGCATCATTCTTTATGCTTCTGGGCAGAATCACATTGACTGATGTCCCCTAAGTCTTTAGTGTTTTCTCAGACCACACAGAAATTAGTCTGACGTTGTTTGTAACAGACATGTCCGAAAGCTGCAAAAAATGATGACATGAAAGCTCGCAGCATATTCGGATTGGAGTGGTCTGAACCCTTGGTCACATTTGCACTCTCCTGTGGAAGCTGGTCCTCCCCTGCTGTAAGCTAGTTTCAAACTTTATCATCCCCTAAGATTGGGCATTATTAAAGATGCCTTCAATAAAAATATCCACCGAATTTTTTATATATTCAAAAACTTATCAATGATTTTATTTCGGTCATGTTATGAGCACCTTCGACTTGACAATCAATATTTTTGTTTTGTGAAACAAAGGTGAGGGTTTACTCAGCATCTCATGTTGAGGAAGAGTTGGAAGCGGCAAAAAGAGACTATATACAGGCAGCAGTTGGGATTTCAAGGTCAAACAAATTGATGCTCCCCAAGCTTTTGGATTGGTATTTACTTGACTTTGCAAAGGATTTGGAATCTCTGGTTGATTGGATTTGCATGCAGCTTCCAAATGAAATGAGAAAGGAGGCAGTTCAAAGCATTGAAACCAGAGGAACTGAGCCTTTTTCACAGTTTGTGCAAATAATGCCATACAATTTCAGCTTCAGGCTCCTCTTACAGCAATGACCGGAAAATAAATGTACCGATAACATATTGATACGTGTTTTTGACGATATATCAGTGATCCGATCTTAACGAAAGACACGACGATTTGCATAGAGAGGACTGTTTGTCTTTTGTTTGGATAGTGTGGTGAACATTGGTTATTGTGGGGGTTGTACATTGTTATAGTAAAAGGTACATATAACCTAAAGGTGTGTTTGGACGAGAAAAAAAAATATGGAATTTGTTAAAAAATTAGAATTTTAAGTTTTCAATGCACCAATTATCTTTTTTGAATGCATAAATGTAAGAATTATTCTAAGAAAATAAAAATAAAAATTGAAATTTGGATGCCACGAATCCTTTAAATTCCATATAAAAATGTGTAATTTCCAAAATTTCATCGTTCGACTGTTGTAAAAGACAATCTATACTGAACGTACTTATTGTACTTTTTCTATTCACAGATTAGATCAAAATCAGTATCATAAAATAGGTTATCCTACGAATCAGAGGACGATGAACTAAGTTACAGTACGAGAGCTTATTACATGATACCGTATCTCAGCCACGTAATACAACCGTATATCTATTCATATTAACACATGAACTCGATAATTTCTCCAGAAAGACCGCAGTTTTACAACTAAAATGGGAAATACCATTTGGCTATGACAAGTATTTGCGGTAAACTCTGATCAATTAAATTTCGATTTTATAGCACAGCCGGGTCTTTACAAAATCAGGAGGTATCAGAAAAACCCTGGCGTATCAGCGATTCGCTATAACCAAAAAATAAAAAATAAAAAAAAATGTTGGATGATGATGACAATGGAAAAATGGGGGTAACTACTAAATAGTAAATACATGTAAGATAAAATATGACAAAAGGGCACAACAAACTGAAAACACAAACAGATAGCATGATACATTATATACCTTACGGGCAGTGGTATAATCGCTCCAGTATGGGCCCGTTAAGCCTCCTCCGCATGACATTCAAGAGAGGTGACTACATTGTGGTGGAGCGTACCCTACAATGTTTGGGGCTATTGCCCTTAAAGTTGTCCCGTAAGCAGAGCGTGTCGCTGAGATTCAGACCTCAACCAAACGGTGAAGGAACAGGCCCTGGCCCGGTGAGTGCATCTGATCTTTTAATGCTTCCCATGCCACATATGATGCAACCGGGCGTTGATAGAGCCGAGAATTTGGCCCCACAAAGATCACAGACATCGTAACCGATAGTTGACAGACGGCTGAGTGTGGCGGCACAGAACTGGGAAGGATCTTCCAGTGGATCAATAGATTTGTTGGTCAGACCCCTTTGAACACACATATCAACTAAGCTTCGCAACTCATCTTGCTTACTTGCAGGTGCTTTGGACAGCAGTAGTTCAAGCATCTGCTTTGAATAAGCATAATTCTGCACCTCCATGTTCCGCTTGATCGCAGTTCGGATACAATTTATTCTGTGTTTTGCCAGAAGAGGCAAAGAACCGAGGTGGCGTGAGAGCCTTGCCATTTCATCTTTTGCGCTGATTGCACTAGGACCGTGAACTTTTTGTAGCCGCCCGATTTCCTGCAAATGAAAAACCCAAACAAGAGGCTAGTTATATACCGCTAATTCCAAAGCCCACGATTTCAATTCAGTTATGGGCCAATTCTAAATTTAAATATGATATTCCAACCCCACATGTTGTGTGAATTGGTTATTGTAATCCTTCAGACATTTAGCGTCACATTCCATCTGTTTTATTTAAAAGCTTAAATGAGAATTACAGTACCCGAAGAAGAGTGACTGCTATCTTGTATTGAGCGCAGATGGTCCCTTGCGCTTTAATATCAGCTCCTCGAGAATGATCCTTAGCCAGTGCAAGAAAAGCTTCATCAAAGCAAGACAGTGCATCTGAAAGTTGATTCTGCTCAAGGTGAGCGACTCCAGTCTTAAAACATAAAGAGGCGGGAGCCCCACGAGGTACCTGGTATGAGAAATCAATGAAATGAAAGTGGACTCAGATCGTGATGAGTGATTTGCTAGGCATGATTGTGTACATGTACATGCATGTATTACCTGTCCAGGACGCACAGAAGATGGTGGTGGAGAAGAAGGCTGCACAGGCTTTCCAGACTCAGCAGAATTTGGAACCCCGAGGGCACTAAGGTCGAGAGGTTGAGTGGAAACTGGGAACTGAGTTGATTGAACCTGAGACTGTAGCTGCACAGGAACCTGGTTTGAGGATGGTGGGACACCACCATCAGGAAATCCAATGGACTCAAAAGGAGCGGCAGGCTGTTGACTAGCTTGAGGGGGAACACCCCCATCAGGAAGACCAACATTAGGATTGGAAGCATTCATGTGGTTAAAGGCTTCCTTGTTATTTTCAAAACCTTGAGAAGCTTGATCTAATTTTGAAAGATAGGTCCCAGGAGGGGGCAGTGTGGCTGCAACCTGGAGGGATGGTATGGTATTCTGGAAAAAGTCCTCTGGAATAGGTGCCTTACCAGTTGAGGTAGCAGCCTGTTGTGATACAGTTGTAGATTGAGTGAAAGAGTCCATATTAAATAGATCACCAGGGGCAGAGCCCACACGAGGAGCCATTGATCCACTGGTAGCAGGAGGCAGTGGCGGCTGGGATAATATCTGGCTAAGGTCCTGGGATCCAATGGTCAATGACTTGGTCCTGGTCATGGGTGGACCTAACCCTTCACCAAGTTTGAGTTGCTTCGTGGCTTCTTTGATTTTATTCAGGTCCACTGCGGTAGAAGCAACTGGCTTGTCTCTTATTCTGATGTGCAACTTTTTAGCTTTTGAAGTTCCCTCTTCATCACTGCTGCTACCATCAGCTGCACCGTACATTGTTTTCTTGAACTCTTCTTCAGCTTTAGCCTGCTCATCCGCAGCAGTGGAACTGGCAAATTGTTTGTTAAGTGTTTCCAGACCCATCAAGGAATCACCACTAGGTGCTCCCTTAGACATATTAGATGCGGACATAACAGCAGACAACGGAAGACCATTTGGCTTATTATCACCACCGGCAGGTGTAAAAGATTTGACCAAGCTATCTTCCCTTACTTCTACGATGTTGCCTCTTCCTTTGATTGAGCCCAGGTAAACACCAATATGATCAGCAATAATGGATGGGATGGTGCCATCATCAGTCCTCATGTATGGCATTACCTCTGCAGCCAGTTCCCAGTGTGGTATAGCCTTCATATTAGTTGGGGTTTTGATTTCCCAGTTCCCACCACCCCATTCAGTTCCTTTAGGAACCATACTCTCAGCAGCAAAGTTAGCAAAAATTCCTTGGGTCCATCCAGTAGACCGGACTCTTAAAATCCTTTCACAGTACCGTCTTAATTCTGAATCAGTACCATCTTCTTCCAATTTTTGAGCAAGGCGCCGCATGGCACTGGGGTTAAGGTGGCATATAAAGAGGTCGAGCATACTTTCATAATCTGCTATAACTTCAAAGGTTTCTTTTGCGCTATCAAACTGGCCAAACCTGCAATTTCATCTTAAGTCATAAATAAAGTTGCTTATAAACCAAGTAACATGAGAACCATTTTTAAAGAAAGGTAATTGAAAACCATCAATGAATTCTTCAGCAAGAGCTGAAACCCTGGATAGAGCAATTAAAAACCTTTTAAGGACATTTGACACATAAAATTCAAGTACATAGGCACTTCAACAAGAATTCTGTTCCACCATCCTTACGATGCTGTATATTCTATAATTACCATCAATGATCAATTATTCCCTTGTTTCTCCCGCAATTAGTTGGTCTATATTACTATATAAGGAACATGTGGCTTTTTGTTAAATTTCTAAAACGCAAAACTGCCCTTTGCTAATCAAATGTTAAGAAGCAAATAAAAAGGCATTAACTGAGGAAAATTGAGCATATTCACAATCATTTGAAGTAAAAGCAACTAAAAATAGAACAGTTTTTACCCACTCTCACATAAAAATAGGAGACTTCCTTTTTTTTTTCCAATTAAGAAAATATATCACTGAGAAAGATATGATTTTATTGCAAAAATAACAATAAAATACAAAATGTACCGCTACAGAGAGCACAAGAAAGAAAAATACAGAAAAGTAAAAGCAGGCTAAGAGATGGATTTCTCTGAAAAAACAAAACTAACATATAGCTACTTTTCCATTTAGACAAATAGTATAGTAGAACTTCTGAATTAAAAAACAAAATGCTAGTGAAAATTAGACAGCTAGAATAAACGAGAGAATTCAGAGAGCCAACAACTTCTTCAAAGCATATCACAGATTGAAAACTTCCACCACGTAATAGGTACACATAAATTCAATGTACAAGGTAGGACACTAAGGAGTCCTATTTCAACTATCAAAAGAGGGTCAATCCCCCTAATTTACGGTAGATTAGGCATCTTATATTACCGTATGGTTGAAGTTTTAAAATCAAATTTTACCAGAACTCCACGTTGATAGGAAAGCAAAAGTAGCACTCATTTTTTAGTACATCCCCCAACGATAAACTGCTCATTTCAAAACTCAAAAACTAACGTTCTTTCCCCTTACCATATGATCCTTTACTCATTAGACTTGCGATAATAATTAAATTCTGAACAGTCCAGGTTTTTTTTTTTTTTTCGCCAAAGACCAGTCGAGGCTATGGCTCTGTGAGGGTGATTTCTGTATATAACTGAGAACATTCCTGGTGCTATCTCTAGAACAGAGGTTTTAATCCAAATTAATTATTCATGTACTTCCCAAAAGTAACCCAAGTACCTCTCAGCTTCCGAATGTTTTAAATCCTTTACTTCATCCACCACAATCTTAACTAATGATACTAGTTGACTAAGATATATTAATAATACCAAAAACTTCCGCGTATTTTTTCTCCTTTCCAGGAAGATTCATTAACACATTGATGGAGCAATCAACTTAAATAGTCAACAGATATAAGCATATATAAGCATAGAATTCCACTCCTTGGCAGTGTATATGCAAATATGCCTCGGGATCCTAAAGCTGCCTTACATCCTATTAGATATGTTAGGTACAATATCAGAAGATAAAACATTTAGAGGCAATCATTAAAGAAAAATAAAGTATTTGAAAGACATTTGCAAATAAAAAATGAAAAATTTGTCTTAGCTACATACTTGATACATGCATAGCCCAACTGGCGGAAACGGTGGAACAGATGAGAGGTTGGCGGGCATCTTGGATAATCTCTAGAGCGCAGAAATTCATCTTTTAAGACAGATAAAGCAGTTGAAAAACGGAGAGCTTTGATAGCATATACACCCCTCAACACCTAAGTTATTTCACGTGTTTAGTAAACAAAATGGACAAGAAAGAAAATTTGTTGAGCATAACATTGTTTTTCCCTCACCTGAGTGAACTGTGGTCCTGCTTGAGATAGTGACACAGAAAGATCTCCACAAACAGGAGAGCCTCTAGCAAGAATATCAAGAGACCTTGGAGTGATACGGAGACTGTCAAACCTTCAATTAGAAAGTAAAGCCAGATATTAGGTGTCATCAGCATAAGCATTTATTTAAGGACTTATGGTTATTAAGGTATAGAAAAGAAGAAAATGGGATTACAATCCACAATGTTATACTGCTGCTTTTTAATGTAAAATGCATAAGAACAAAATCTACAACAGAGCATTGTAAATGAGATAGGGGAAAAGAAAAACCTTGATGTTATTTGATACAATATCTCTGGAAGGTCAAGCTTCTGCTCAAATCTCTCTTGCATTGTGGAAAATCCAATAAGAAGAGGTTCAAGAAGCCCAACAAGACAGCTCTTAATCTCAACTCTCTTCTTTTGTCTGGGATTTACTTCTGTTGGGTTAGCAAGCAACAAGCGATCATTCAGTGCACCCACCAGAACTGCAACAAAATACATCATAACGAGTCAGAAGGATAATAATAGAAAGACACATACCCAAATCAGCATTAACAGCCACAAAGATGCATACCTGCATAAGGCATACTGATAGAGAGAATAGTCCTTACTTTTCCATCCCAACCAAGCACGCTAATTGCAGTGGTGGTAGAAAAGAGAAGTGCAGGCCCAACCCATAGTAGTGATCTAAAGTGAATAGAGGTCAAGTGCTCAAACAAGTTCGTATAACTTCAATAATGGAATTATATGTATGATTATGAAAAAAAAAATCTGTTGCAGAAAGACGTTGTAAAGGATATTGAAGGAAGTCCTTTATCAAATTTTGAGGAAGTCCTTGCCAGTACATCTAGATCTGCTGAAACAATAAGCACCCTTTGCGTCGTTAATATTCCTGCAACATATCCCCTTGGAGTTTCTTGCCAGTGAACCTGTTAAAATTTCAGCCCTTTAGATTTTTGAAGAGGAAGATGAAAAAGCTTTTGCACATTCACAAAAATAAGTCCGCAAACTGCAATCTAAGAACACCACTCCAGAATAATATAGTTGCAGGTCTTGTGGTAAGAGTGAACGAAGCCTCTCATTTTAAACCAGGTTCTAGGGACAGGTCTTGTGTTAAACTCGACCACAGTAAACACACTACTGGCCTTATCATGAGAAACCCCCATAGACCAGGTTCTAGGGACATAATGGAAATTTATACTACCTTCCACAGGAAAGTTATAGTCAACGGGTATAATATACAGACTAGGAAATTCTTTGGCTTAAACATGAGATTTGGTTACGCAATGTGAGAGAGGCAAGAGGGAGCGGAATGATTTTAACATCACCACCACATGTCCTAAAATATAAGTCTTCTTGAATGAGTAGTCAACTGAAGAAGAATTATGGGGCTATATACTCCCTAGTAGCTTTCTACTGTTCAAAAATAAGTATTATGCCAGAAGGGTGATATGATCACCCGAAGAACAATCTCATTCAGTTTCAACTTAATTGACTTTTTCCCTTCACTGTTTGTTGCTATATAATGACCATCAGCATTAGAAAGGCGGTATCCTTGAGCCAGCTTTGCTAAGCCAATCTGATTCCCATGAGAAGCAAACATCAATGTTGACTCTACAATCACAGAAAACTATAATTAGCACATGCTGCTGATGAATTTTTTTACAAACACAATAGTTGTTCTTCCCTCAAGTACCTATTGGAGTGGAAAAGATTCTATCAATGTCACTTTCAAACATAAATTGCATTGGACCCTTGGGAACAGTATCAATATCCACAGGCTGGCTTTCTTCAGCCATGAGATTCTTTTCATTAGCTTCTGGGGAAGCCTTTTTAGGCAGAATATATAAAACCAGTCCAGTCTTATCATCGTCGAGAATAGCATACTGATTTTCATTGGGCCCTATAAATGCTGCATCTCGACCTGCAAAACTCAAAGATGCAGTTTCCAAGTAATTACTAGATCTCCTACGTGCATATATGGACATTTGAGGGGAATGAAGTATCCCATAGATATACCAACCTTTTACCGTAGCACATTTACTGTTTGCTGCCTGAGAATCAGTATTTTCAAAATAAAGCACCACTTCATTTGTAGCACCACTAAATTCATAGACAGCCAGAAATAGGTTCTGTTTTCTACTGTAGGTAATGTACTTTGGATGGTACTCCACGTTTCCAGGAACCTATAAAAGAGGAAAAAAAAAAGATTATTCTACTGCAATTGGCACTGCCAAATGAGAATCTTCATAAAAGCTTGAATTGCAACACATAACACTAATTCATGTGATATACTAAAAATTACCGTTGTATAAAGTTTTTTGTAGATAGTATCTGCTCCAGAACAGATATTATATGCCATAAGTTGCAAACCATCGACATAAAAGACCCTGACAGGATAATGAAGAACCCGATTCTCTTTATTGAAGAAATTTAACTCCAGATGAAACGGCTGCAAGGCAATCAAAGTTTTTATATACAGATTAGGCAGAAGCAACAGAAGATACAATCAATCTATATCAAAAAACTACTTACTTGGCACACAGGTACATCCTTCAGATGATGCTTAGAATCTACAATAGTAATGAGCGGCAGCCGAGATATTGGGGCACTCTGGGCATGACCTTCCATAAAATGCTATAACAATTATACAAAGAAATTAGTCAACTATAAACTTAACTATAATAAGCAACTTAGGAAGTCTGGATGGATCAAACAGAAAATTCCGAATAAGTGTTTTAATACAAAGGGTATGGAATGGGACAAATTAATAATAATGGTTTTTCCAGTATAAATAAGGGGTTACAAATTCTCCATCTCAGGGTATTGGATGGACATCAGAGCAATCAAGGTGCTTGTGCTAAGATCTTTTTTAGGGCTCGTGAACTATTACTGAAGATTCATCGTAAGTTACTCGAATAGAGATTGAAGACCTAGTTAGGACCGTGTTGTGATTCCAGGCCTATCAAACTTGGAATGAAGTAAGTGATGTCTCCATTACAGAACTTTAATGTATTATATATGTGCCACAATGGCCTTTTCTACTGATTTTGACTACTAGATTTCTATATGAATGGAAAAGGGGCACTTCGTATTAAAGCTGCAATCAAGCCCTCAGTGATGTACAAATTTATTCAGGTTCATCCGCATAACACAATAAGCTATATTCCAAACAAAAAAATTTGATTTAACATATTTAAAATTATAAAGCAACATACACTCTGGAGAAAAGCCTTTCGGGCAATGTCTGATATCGTAAGCTGACTCTGGCTGCAAGAAATGAGAAATTATCATTGACAACGTACAATACTTATAAAGTTAATAGAGTATAGAGCAGCAAACAAATTCAATGAACTCAACTTGAGAGAGCCTTTAATCCCACTTAATAATGTAAGATTGCAAGTCACTTGAACCCAGTAAAACAATAAACATATACACAATAGATTCAACCCGACAAAGCCTTTAATCCCACATAATATTTATGAGTGAAAGCCTAAGACTTGACTAGAAAAGCTGTAAAATGATACCCAACAATTAAGTCAACAAATGCAGCCTGTGCCATCACTAATAACCCTAAAAGAAGACATGTTAAAGCAAAACTGATTCCTTCTGTAAAAAACAGTAATACAACTAAAGACTGGTCTTAATCACACATTTGTTAGTTTTTCAAATGAATAAAAGGCTGAACATCGTAGATAGGGAAAGTCTTTACAAATGTAAAACATCTGAGGTCGAGGCAACAGACAAAGGGTCCTCATTACAACCTAATGAAAGTATTATGTTCACTAAATTTAGAATCAAAATTCCAGTAATGTCGGGACAAAACATTGAAAAAAGTTCGGAACTCGCCTTTTCAGATGATGCTCTTGTAGTTGAGCTTGAAGTTGATGTTCAGCTAATATTCCAGATGAACCCAAAGCTGAAAGTTTTTCTTTCAAAACAGATGCTGCAAAATACTTCTACCGTTAGCATATTTGATTAATAAGCAAGGCAATGATAGAAAGAACTAAAGGTTCTACAATAAAAATAGAAGTTTCAAAAAAAATTACAACTTTTCAAAACCAATCTATCTAAAGAAAGGCAATATGTTAAAGTGAGCATTAGCAAATTATGCAGGAGAACTCTGATCGTGAAATGCTGCTTAAATCATGTTTCCCATCATATATATAAATTATACATACAAAGAGTTATATACAAAGACTTATGGAACATATATCATGTATGGAATTTTAGAGAGCACAGACCCTAAAATGATAGAGAGTGATAAAAAAATGTTATACTATTAGCATATAAAAAAAATAAATGGTGCCTAAATATTTGATTATATAACAAATATGACAACTTAAGTTTTTTTTTTTCCCTCTGTTTATCCCCATTAAATCCTTGTTAGAATTCAAGGGCATCGGAGAAGAGATATGGCAAGAAAGAAAGCAGGAGCTACATAGCATGCAACAGAGAAGGAAAATAAAAAAAGGTGCCAGTAATGTTAATGAACTCGGTGATCATTGATGTTCATATATGCTTCTCAATAATCACGTAATTAATAAGCCTTCCACTCGTAATTTTAATGGATCTGAATGACCCGGTTGTTCAAACAATGCCACCAAGACAAGTTAGGATCAATTCCTATATATAACCATTGCTAAGAATAGAATAGCTACCAAAAAATAGTCAATCGTAGTAACTTCTTCTTGGTAGTGGAAGACTACCTATAAAGACATATGAACACGATATTATGAACCTCAAACATGAAGTTCATAAGCTGCCACCAGAAACCTTAGTGAAATCCTGTCTTCCTGATAGCTAGTGTAAACATTCTAGCTACTGCTAAGAAAATACACATATGAAAAACATCTTCGCATAACTGTCTTTAGACCAATCAATTACAAGATTCCTAAATCATAGGCATTAATTGGTAGCATTTTCCTCAGACTGCAGTGGAGTCAAAAAGAGGAAAAATAAGAATACAAGAGCAACCAACAAAACACTCGACAAACAAAATGAACCCTACATAAGCATGTCTTTACAATCAAATAGGCCACAACTGAAACAAAACAGTACAAATGAAGTACAACTCCTTTTTATTACCTGAAGATCCTCTCGCACCTTGCAAAACAGCAAATAGTTGTTTCCTTCCTTCCCTAGTGTATGCAGCCCTATTTTTCACATTGTCTCCACCTGTCATACTCTATAACCAAATTTTCTTATATTCAAAATACTGATAAAGGTGCAGTAAAAAAGCGTGCTGTGTAAGAGCTTGCACTTAACTGAAAACAGAAGTGCTGCTAAATTTAATTTCGGGTGAACTTCTAGAGTTTTTATTCGCGGTAAAGGGTAAGCTGCTTCACCACCCTGCTGAGAAAGGATGCGAGGGATATCAAGTGATTCAATTCCTGCACACACACACACACAAAAAGCTCTGAAGTCAGTGCAACCTTGGACACTTAATCATAGCGCAAGGGGAAAAAGCACCTAGAGTGTCAATACAAGAAGTTATGAACACTACTCTATATGAAAATTAAAAATTAAAACTAGTGACAAATACTATTTTAGTTTTTTTTTTTTTTAACTCAAAGAAACCAAGGGATGCTAATATGTTCAGCAATCCTTCTCATGGTAGAGAAAAGAGTAAACAATAATAATGATTATAATAACTAACCAGCAGGCTCAAAGAAATTTGCTTGCATTGGAGGTCTATTAGGATTAATTATAACCCTTGTTTTCCACACTTGAAGAGTTCCATCCTTGGCTACAGTTACAAGTAACCGCAACATTGGGAGCCAAGAAACTGAAGTTAATGGTTGGGAACCCACTTGCGTACTGAATTGTATCAAAATGTCAAATTTAGAATATTGGTTAACACCAGCAAGTAATTGAAAATGAAACAAAAAGTTCAGACAGAGAGTGGATAACATAGGTAGTAAATATGATGAATGTGAGATAACCTAGGCAGATATATGGCATGTAAACAATAATCCATTTCAAGCAATCCTACTCTCCAAAACCAGAGCCTACCAACCATTATAGCCACTCAAAGGCTCCATTTTATGTGTCTACAAATCAAAATGATAACGGAAATGTATGCATCAACATTTAAATAAGCATAAAAATAACACATTCTTGATCAAAAGAAACTTAGGGACAGCCTGGAAATCTAAAAAGCTTCTATATCCCTTATCCTTTGTCTAACTGATTAGGTTGATGAAATCCCATCCTCTTAGCTTAGTAGAGGAGCGTGCAGATTGTTTTATGGAGACCCAAGGTCAACTGGCCCTTAAAGAAGTTTTTAAGGTAAATAATATGTTTTTTTCAACTGCCAACTGGGTGCAATAAGATTTTCCATTAAGCAGTCATTAAAATTTTCTAAAGTCTTAGAAAAATGATAAAACCTCTAAAACATAAAATCAAGTAATGAAACAAGAGCCTTAATGAATGAATAACAGTCTTAATAGAAAAAGGAATATCAGGGACTAATTCATTAGTTTTCATGGTGCAGTGTAACCGCTATCGATCTGTGTGGAACAAGTCTTTTACTCTTCAGTATTCACTTTTCTGGCCTTTATGGTCCATTGCAGGATCTTTCTAGGATGCTATAATAAGTGACTTACATTCCAATCATACTAGGTCGCTCAGTTGACACATCCCATGCAAGCAGCGCACCACGTCGATCACCAACAAAGATCCACTCCAATGTTGGGTGAAAACCAAAGGCACCAGCACCAATGAGCTTTATGGTGTTATCAACTGCAGAACAAGAACAAAAGATGAAATAAAACATATGGAACACTTAAAGCCTTGAATCTCAACAGCTAAACAAGAAAGAATCGGGATAATCATACTTTGTAAGGTGTAATGAACAGCATAGGTATGAATGTTGTAGGCTCTAATTAGACCATCTGCATAGGCCACATACTGAAATATAGAAAAAGAAAAAGATCATTCCTATAGCTCGGGGAAAAAAAAAAGATCAAGTATATTAAATATCGATCCCACGCGACGTACTGACTACAAGGACATTAGGGAAGAAATTCAACCAAGTAGCTATATACCAGGACAGGATGGCGAGGGTGGCATGCAAGATTGACAATAGGTTTCTTCAAGTCGGTCTTAATTTTTGTTGGTGCTCTTCCTCCTTCAACAGTTCCAACAACTTCATGCATATTGAAGCGGTATCAAGAATTAGAGATAGCCAGTAGGCATGACTGAACATGCAATAGTACGTCCATATCACTACATTTATATGTGCATTTGATGGGATGAGGGAGTTAACAAATGGAAAAAGAACAAAGACAAAAACCTGTGACACTCATCCTCTTGTTAAAACCGAAAAACACTACAGGTTGTAGAGGCGTCAAAGCTAGATGGACTTCTGTATCAGAAGAAATCTGCTCTGTCTTCTTCTCAGATGAATGCAAGACGCAAGTTTGCTCGGCGTCAAAATCACAAGATCGAATGGTACAGTCCTACCAAATAGGGCCATCAGGATATTATTTAGTGCAAGAACATCCATTGAAACATAAAGTATGCAACTTGGGAAGAGCATAAAAATTCAAATAAAAGCTGATGATTCTAAACACCGGAAAGAATTGTAATTGTTCATAAATTAACAAATATTAACTTGCACAAAATCAATCAAGTAGCAAGAAGAAAAACAGAATACATAGACCAAACAAAGATACTACAAAGCTGACCAATGAATGAAATGCATCAATTTCTGATAAACCAAAAATCTTGAACTAACTAATGGACCATTCTCGCTATATATGGAAGATATGCACCATTGATCAAGTTACTGAGTTGCACATCTTCCATTTGTTTCCCAATTAATGAGGAAACTCGAGTACAGTAGCCAAAGTCATACCTATATGTACACTTTATGAACAAGAAGGACACAATTCATAAAGCATCTAAAAATGTATCACTAGCATAAACAGAGTTTTGAGACATCCAATTATTTTTCTACCCTAATTAGACCTTTTGATTGGAAACATGCATGCAGGAAAAATACCCTTTTTCACAATTATAAAGTAAAAAATAATAATAATAATAATAGTCATAACCTAATACTGTAATAAAATTTGCTGGTTTACCATTCTTCCCTAGAACCTAAGCTACTGCGATAAAATCATAAAACAATTGAACATAAACTAGAAGGTCGAAATGACAAAGCTTCGAAGTCAAGATTCCTTGCTATGATATAATGATAAAATATGTCAGTCTGACATTGTTTCCAAATGCTTAGGCTGGTAAGATGAGCAACAATTATTTGTAAACATGCTCTCAAACTAAAACTTACATATTAACATCCAGTAGAGATACAATCAGTTCTCTACATCTAAAACATCCTAGACAGAAAAGGGATTATCAGGCACCAACCTCAAGGATCGCTACCACAGAATGCCCACTTGTGGGACTATAAGCCATGCGAACAACAGGTGTACCAATATCAATAGATGAAATCTTGCATCCTGTCAATGCATCCATTTCTGTGCAAGAAAAAGATGAGACAATATAAATTAAAGACAATTAAAGTGAATGTGAAGCAAAAAATGCTAAGCAAACCATGTGTATACCATTTACATCAATGCATGTTTGCTTTGGACTATAAACTTTCATGAGATATTTGGATTCCATGGAGTCACTGAGTACTTCCATGTGGCTATTCTAAAACAACTAGGGGGAACTAAAGGTTGAGTAAGTCCGATGTTTACACCATTTGCATCACATCAAGGTAATTTAGAATTTACAACTCCATTGACACACTCACCCACCTGCACAAACCTAGCCTCGCCATTCGACAATGCAACTCCCCAAAACACTACCAAACGTTTTTTTTTTTTTAGAACTTCAAATTTCCAATCACTGGCACTGCAGTAACTAGAATGACACGAACATACATATATATACATAACAAGTTTAAAGCAGAAAACTTCAATTCGCGTAAAGTTTAGGGGCAAAATTAGGGATTAAGTGTAATACCGATGATGTAGTTGCCGATGGCAACGGCAACGAGGGCCTGATGGGGATGAAACGCGGCAGCATGAGGCTGCGACGGTTTTGAGCTACGTCCGACATGCCGTAGATCCAGATGCTGCACCGTCGTCCACTCCATCTTGGACCTTCACCTGCAACTAGTGCCCGCAAAATCGTAAATTTGTTGACTGTTGTGAAACTGCGACGGATCGAGAAAGAGATAATATGCAGAGGATTAAGATCTTACTTTACTTGCAAGTAAAATGCTGCTGCCTGCTAGACTCTGAATCCAGTGAGATGGGAGCTCATTTGACGAAGAAGAAGACGATCAATGGCTGGGCTGAATCCTGAAACAGAAATTACAGACAGAGAAAAAGGAGACAGGGGGAGAGAGAGAGAGAGAGAGCACTTTTCCAACGACCGAATGAAGGCCCAATTCTACTGCTTTCTTTGTACTTCTTGAATACATGGGCCAAGGCTCAATTTCCAGCATTTGGATTCAGCTCAGCCTTGGGCCCAATACATTTGAGCCCAACTATATTTAATTGCATCCTTACGGAGGAAACCATTTTTTCTCCTATTTTCTCATGTTGTAAGACATTCCTCTATTGACATTGGACTTGAATTATCAAATCCTACCCCATCCTTTTCATGCAACAAAATATAGGTATATTAAGAAATTAATAATTTTGATTATCATATTTATATAGAAATAATTCAATAATCAATAATGAGAAGACGAGCACATCTATCACAGGACGAATATACAAGTATTGATCCTATATCACCTATAACTTATTATGCAAGTAAAATAATGACTTTACGGTTAACTTGTATTGTAATTAGTGAATTAAAAACATTACGTGATCATATAAATGTTATATTCTATAATTGTATTGTGTGATTCAGCTGGTGTTACTTAAACGCTAAACCTACATCTTTCACTGCCACGCTTGACCTTTTTTTTACAATAACATCAAAATCAAGACTTCATAAGTTTGTAATTCAAAAAAGGTTATTATGTTGTCAAATAGTCTTTTATGGAGATTTTACTTGGATATAAATTATATACATCATCCTTATTCAATCATGTATTTTTTTTTTCTTAAGAACCAATTATTAATGAACTATGACAACCTACCCCTTACGGAGGTTAGGAACATTAGCATACTCACTTCAGTGTATCTCCGGTCACAATCAAAAGATTCACTAATAAACATCGAATCTATAACGATATGGGAGCATATCGAATCTGGAAATACTCCATCCACCAGAGCAACCTAGTGTGGTCTATTAAATTGTACATCAAAGTAAACAATATTTGTATTAAATTTGACAAGAATTTCAATTGTTTGAAGTATTATTAATTATTATTATTATTATGGTAGACTATAAGGCCTCATTTGGTATGTCGTACTGTATTGACTATTTTAATCGGATAGACTAATCTGTCCACCAGATAGACTGATTATTTAGTCGGGTGTTTGGTACTTTTCTGGATTAAAATGCCGACTATATTATACTGACCGGATTATATTATGGTAGTTGACGAAATACTTATATCTTAAATATTAATTATGTATGTCGTTATTATTATTATTATTACTATTTATTACATTTTTATTAATTAATTATTTTAAATTTTATCATTTTTATTTATTAAAATATCATTATTTATTATTATTAGTATTTATTACTTTATTACTTTTTATTATTAATATTTTATTTTTAGTATATTACTATTTATTATTATTATTATTATATTTTACAAGATTACTAGTTATCCGACTATTTAATACGGACAATTTCGAACGTATTATTTTAACGTGTCTGCACCGGATAAAGATATTCAACTGTATTAACTTATACGGTGACTAATTAATACGACTGGTACCAAACACTGGTTTCGTACTATATTATCCTATTCAGTGCCTCATACGACATACCGAACGTAGTCTAATAGACTTGTACAACTACTACCTATCTGCCATATTCCTATCCATATAGTTTTCGAAGTTTTGGATTTAATCCTTCACTTTCCAATCCAATCCATGCTTTTGTCACCTTATATTCAGAATTCTTGCAAAGTAGTCCTTCTATAGAAGTTGACATATTAGAAAAAGCACAAGGATAGCTAGAAAGAAAAACAAAAGTCCATATAATAAGAAGAAGACAAAAGAAAAGAAACCTCGAGAATCCCATGCATGTATATACACAAGTACTCCATGCTTGATTCATAATTAAGGGTTTTGTTAATCGCTTATGATTATTGATTAGGGTTTCATAAGTTAGCTAGGGTTAGCGTTTATATAGGAAGAACGATATATGGATATGGATCTAAATGAATCAAAGAAGAGAAACCTCGAGAATCCAATATCCATGTTTGGTAAGATCGATCTTATAGAGTTGGAGAATACGCGGCGGCGCCTTTCCGTTACTCAAAAGAGAAAGATATCTATGCAGGCACGACTGGAGAATGTAAGAACCTGCTTTGGATTCTAAAAGCCAGCTACCTAGTAGGGTTTCCACTCAAATCGAGTGTCCCCAGTTGACCGACCTCGCTTTTAACGAGCATCAAATTTAAAATTAATTTTTTTTTATATATATAGTTAATCGATCTCGTTTTTTATAATTACCAGTTTGAAATTTAAAATTTGTGTATATGATCTCACCTCGAACCAGTATAAGCTGAAACAGTGAGTTTTCACTTCACCAAATAAGCAAAAACTATAAACTGTTTTTCTCTTAATTATATTATATTTATCGATCGAGTTAGCACCTTATCGTCAATATGAATTGTCATGTCTAGCTTTTTTGTCAATCCCTCCAATAATCTTGACATTTTGCATCAACCTGGTCGATCGAGCTAAAGTGATATGTTCAAGTACAATGGCTAAAAGCCGAAACCTTATAACCAAAGATTCTTAATTAGACTCGAATCTTTATAAAGCTAAAGAAATTAAGTGAAGCGCTACCTAGCTAGAGCTTTGCTTGATCATCAAGAAAGCTAGCTATGTGTAGTTTGGAGGCTCACTTCCTTCTTTATAATATATAATTAGGTTTCACTTTCATCTCATTTGTTTTGTGCGTTGATCAAGATAGTTCAAGGGCTTATTTCTTCCTCAATATTAACAGAGACTCACTTTGATCTAAATTGTACACTCTGCCCATTAAGAGGAGAAACAGCTGACATGTAGTGTGCATTGTGTAGTTATGTTAATCTAATCCTTTATTGTACATCTCTGCTACATAGATGGAGAAACAATCCACTAGCTAAACCAAAGTGTAAAAATTGAGGTCTTTGAATTTCTTTGTATCGCCCGAAATTGATGAACTAAAGAAAAAATGTATGTAATGTTAATTTATATAGTCAACTAATTAATTTGTTCTGCATTTAAATAAGAGAGATCGAAGGTAGTGTGTTTTTTTAGAGATCGGATGATATATTGTCCATGTAAAAGATGAGCTTGTTGCAATTTAATTAAGTTTTATATTATATTTATTACATGATTATTTATTGTTTATTTGCATAAGATGTTACGTTGTCTCTTCCTCGATGCATTGAAGAGTATCAATATGTAATTTTTACGAGGTGTATTTATTTAATCTATAAAATTCACTTAATACTGTTGAAAGTTCGTCCACCTCCTTTTTAATTTATAGATTAGTGCACATATATCTTAATGGTTGATTTATTTTTTTTTTTTCAATACATTTGAACGCGCCTTAAAAATGAATTGCTTTTTATTATTTACATAAAAAAATTTATCCAATTTAAAACATAATGGATAAAATAGGTACATTTTCTTCGTGGTTAACTCCTCCAAGATAAATTTACCTTCAAAATGGGACATAGAGTGAGATGGTGAAATTAAATATAGGATCGAAGCCGCTCTCCTCTCTTTTACCCATAACATACCTTCAATTTTTACGATTTATTTAACGCATTAGTGGATACAACCGTTTGATTGAGTCATCATTCAACAGTACAAAATTGGATTTTTTTACCACAAAAAATTAGCATCTAAAATTTACCTTCGTCGAATGACGAGTCTATATCCGCTCATTTTGACCATTGAAGGAGTCTAGTCCAAATAAGTGTAGAGCTTTGGGTTGGGTTAGCATTAGGTTACTGTCTACCTAGTAAGAATGGACATAATTACATATGGGCATGGGTACCTATGGATGAGTATTGTTGAAATTGGTAGAAATTAGATAGACAAAAATTTACCCATCATCTAATAGGTAGTGTGAGAGTTTACCCATGGGTATTGAGGGTATTCAATACTCATTAAATTCAAAGTTTATTCTTTATCCACCCTTCAAATTATCTATGAATTTTTAACACTCTTTCTTCCCTTTACTAATTTTTTTCTTTCTATTCTTACTATTATTATTATTATTTATTAGGTATTATTATTATTTTTTATTTCAATTAAATATCAATTATTTCATTTTTGATCAAAAATTTAAACACAAAAAAATTACGAATTTATATTAACATCAAAATTTTATTAATAACTTAAATCATTCATTTTAAATGATTTAAAAAAAAATCAACGTAAACTATATAAATTTTTCAAGATTTCTCATGAAATAATTTAAAGGGAGTTTTATAAATTCTTAAAAATTGTTTATAATGAAATTTTTAACGAGTTTTGTTTTCAAGTTTTGAATTCCATTTCGACATTTTCTACTCATTCTTCATTTAATTGGAAAGTTTTCGGAGTCAAATTCTCAAATAACTCATTCACTAGCTTTGGTCAACTCGACAAAATTTTGAAAATTAAAGATAGAAGGGTAAATTGGTCATTTGCTAATTCTCACTTTAAATTTCAAGATGGATTATAACATAAACTTCAATAGAAATTGAGAGGATTTGAAAAAAATGAAAAAGCAAAAAAAAATATTAAAATGAAAAAATATTAAAAGTTAAAAATAAAAAGTTGAAGACAAATTAAAAAAAAAGTAAAAGAAAAATGAAAAATAAAAATAAAAAGTAAAATAAATTAAAAGAAAAAAAAATTAAAAAAAATGAAATACAAAGAAGAAAATTGAAATAAAAAAATAAATATAAAATATTATAAATACTTATTACTTAATAAGTAGAATTAGATTAAAATGTACGTATAGAAGATAAGGATGTACCACCCTACAAAACTCATTCGACCTACTAGGCTGCAATAGGTTTTAGGGTTCAGGGGACGAGACAAATGTTGTAGAATTGCTGTTGGCATATGGTTGGGTAGTGGGAAAGTGGCATTTATGCACCATAATTAGTGCTTCAAAACTCCAACCTTCAAAAAAGCTCTCATTTCCACAGCTCCATCGATCAGTCTCGTAAAAGACCATAAACGTGGCACACACGCGATACGCTAATTTGACACGTGTACTATAAGTCTGGCTTGTACTACTCACACAATTCACGATCCATAGCTTGCCTACTCAATTATTACTTAAACTTTAGGTAAATTCGTCGTTTAGTACTACAGTTTAGTAATGTCTTGTTATGTATTATGAACGTGGAAGGTTTTAAATTTGATGCTCGTAAATAGCGACCTAATGTGTTTAATGTAATTTTTCTCCAACACAGGTAAATTCGATCTTATATATTGTAAGGAATTTAATGAGTCGATAATAGCATTGCCTTATTAGGTACGTACATGACATAATAATTTACAAATTAGGGTTTATACATGTTCGTGCGGGATTTCACTCCGCACTTGGACTAGACCTAAGTCAAATACGAAGTTCATATTGTAAAGGGACCCTTAATCTTTGCCTATTTAAGGAGAGCATCCCTCAGTTGTACGATAATCTCACAACTCCACAATAGATGTGGAGACATCCTCTCTATATTTCCCCAAGACCACAAATATGTAAACCCTATCATTATCAATAAGAACCTCTTGAAAAGTTTGTCCCGTGGACATAACTCAATTTGAATGAACCACGTACGTGTTTGTGTCTTGATATTTATGCATAGTCTTTTCAGTCTCATTGCAGTCATTTTTAGCATCAACAATACCTAATTAACCAAAATCAAAAGCATAATGTTAATTAAGTACGGCATAATAATTACAAATTAAGATAACAGGAGTTATAATTGTCCTTGTAATAATTAATCATCAAGTTTAAGTTATAATTGTCTCTTAATTATGTATAATCATGCTTTGAACATGCTTAAGCATGAGTTGACTAAGCTTAGAGGCACAGACCCATGATTAGAGAGATGCCCTGGGGTTATATAAGACGGAGCCGAAACCGAGAATAAGCACACAGAACCCTCCAGACCGACGCCTAAGAGGCCAACCAAGAATACTATGCCTCTCGGGGCGGAGGCCACGGCGGATGCATCGTAGCAGATCCCCTACCCCAGCTAGCCAACCCACAATAGTCATAACTGCTTACCGTTCATATTTATTTCCACTGCGCACGTACGTACAGCAAGCTGTGAAGATGATGAGGAGCATGGCCAGCTCAGCTCATCATCCTCTGCGCGGTATCGCCGCCATCGTGGGCGTGGGGCCAAAGTTGGGCCGCTCCATAGCCCGCAAGTTTGCCCACGAAGGCTATACCGTCGCTATTCTCGCCCGCGATCTCGCAAGACTTTCCAAGTTCGCGGACGAGATAGCGAGGGAAGAAAAGGCCCAGGTTTTCGCCATAAGAATCGATTGCTCCGAGTCTAGAAGCGTGAGGGAGGCTTTTGAAGGGGTTTTGTCTCTGGGTTTTGTGGAGGTTCTGATCTATAATACCTCCCAGCAGCAGCCACCCAATTGGCACCCCACCAGCTTCACCGACATCCGCCTCGACTCCTTCGAGAAGTCACTCGCCGTCTCTTCCGTCGGAGCTTTTCACTGTGCTCAACAGGTAAGACTGAAGTGACCTAATCAATCATTCATATTTACAATCCAACAATATATAAATGATCGTCAGGTAAGCATGTATCTCGTACATATATATATATATATATATATGATCGTTAACGTACATTCTGACAACCTAACATGGAGATTGGGATTTATATATCATATGACCGAATAAGAACAAATTTTGATAAAGAGTTAATAATTTATATTCATAATCTGTTAATATAACATTTATATCGTACTTAATGTGTATTTTATGTGATTAAAATTAGTATTTATACTGATTAAACATGCATGGATTGTTAATTAATTGAAGGTTCTTCCTGGTATGGTGGAAAGAGGAAGGGGCACAATTTTGTTTACTGGTTGCTCAGCTTCACTTCATGGCATTTCTGGCTACTCTGAACAATGTAAGTAATACTACCTTTCAAACATTAATTTTCGAGATTTTTCAATGTGACGGTGACATTACGTGACATTATCATCAGGTTGTGGAAAATTCGCGTTAAGAGCACTGTCACAATGTCTGGCCATGGAATTTCAACCGCAAGGTGTACACATAGCGCATGTGATAATCGATGGTGTGGTTGGCCCACGTAAAGAGAGTCAGGTAGGCCAATCACCACCGCTCTCCTCATCCACCGATACTTCACAAAGGGCATTAAGGGACGGATTGATGGATCCAGAAGCGGTGGCTCTGATCTACTGGCAATTGCACGTTCAAGACAAAAGTGCTTGGACCCAAGAAATCGATCTACGTCCCCCTAACCCTCCTAGACTCTGTTAGCCACTGACTAATTGGCTTAGCTTCAAATATATGATCATGATTATCGTAATTATTACCCCATAATCATCATCATATTCTTCATCGTCTTTTGTATTGTATGTACCTTGTTAATTATTTTCTCAAAGGGAGTTAGAATTGCAAGAGCTTCCCACTTGACCGAAGCTATGGACACCAACTGGCCGGGACTTGAGCTAGCTCTTGCTGGCAGAGGTCCAAATCAACCTCCTAAGTGGTCCGGAACTGTGGGTCCAGGTTTACCATGAACGTGGGTCCCAAAATAAGAAGAAAGTGTATATTCCGCTATTCCTCATGTTGCAATGTGTACAAATTTATGTTACAATAACTTCAGGTTAATGTGATTATTTAATCCACATACGCTTAAATTGTGGTACATTATCTGGATTAATGTAAATATTTAATTTAAATACGAAATTCTGATAAATTTCGCTTTTATTAGCTTAAATTGTGACACGTTACATGTTTTTTTCTCATTCTATTAATGAAATGATTAGATATAAATTATGGGTATGAATACCGATAAACACTTTTACTAGCTTAAATTGTGACACGTTACATGCTTTCTTCTCATTCTATTAATGAAATGATGAGATATAAATTATGAGTATGAATATCGATAAACGCTTTTAATCGCTTAAATTGTAACACATCACGTGAATTTATTTGATTATTTAATTGAAATACGAAATTCCAATGGATATTGATAAACTTTGTTATAATAGTTTAAATTGTGACACACCACGTGTTTACCTCTCGTTCTATTTATGAAACGATGGTACATTAATTCGGAGGGTACTAATATGAAATGATGGGATATAAAAGATAGGTGAATTTGTTGTCGGCTTGATGCAACATTTTTTTTCTCCCCTTGTGTGTACGAGGGTGACGGACCCGATTGAAAAGGGGGACGACATCGGTCGCATCTTTGCATGGACACAAAGACGACTTCGTGTTCCAATTCAGGACGCACAGAAGTTTTGAATAATTTTCTACCAAACTTATTGTCTGCATGTAATTATTTTTTTCTCTACGGTTTGTAAGGTAGCTTTAGAAACACGAAGAAAGAAAGAGGGGTCTCGATGTCACGATATATCGTACATATATGATGTACTTACTGCCAAATTTGCGTAGGTCAATACTTGTTATCAGTTATAAGAGAAAGACATAAGGTCTAAATTGCAGTAAATATTAACGACAGTAAAAAATACACTCTTAATCCTTAACAATTATCCATCTGTAAATGGGGCATGATGCATGTATAATTATAGAGGTGGATGTGGAGGAGATGATGGTAACAGAAGTGCAGATAGCTAGAGGTGTAGGAGCATTGGACATTTTTGTTGGTTTTCAGGCACCCTACACACACGAGGAGGAACAGATTGCTTAAGCTTGCATTGGAAACACTTCACAGTGAAGTATGAATTCTAATCGTAACTTTAGCTGAAAACGATTGGTTTAGGATGTGATTAGATTGATTGATTGATGCTATATTGTAGAGATTGTATGGATCGAGAGAAACAAATTGATGATATGATGAGGATTTGCTGGTATTCTGCTAAGTTGCAAAGATGAACATCGAGTGTTTGATAAAATGTACAATAGAGAACTCTGTGTAATCCTTGGTGCTCTCACCGTCTAGAAAGAGTCACGTACTTTCTATTGATCAAATTGAATGAATTACATTGCACTCACTCATCTTGTAGACTTAGAAATGGCTAGGATGCATGTGACATCACTACATGCGCTTTTACACTTTGTTGCTCACTAAGTAACACTCACACACCTCACACACTCACATTGAAGCTTAGTCCATGTGTCCTTTTAGTCGTTCTTAGGGCTTTGATCAACTTTAGGGGTCGCTTGATCATTGATGTTTCAGTGACAGTTTACATTCCAACAATTTTGGGGGCTTGGAATTGAAAAAAATGTACGAAAGTTTTAGTACTAGATAAATTGATAATGGTAATTGGAGTAATGGTAGTTAGACATACTGAAATTGATTATATTTAGTGACACACTAAATTGACCATATTTAGTAACGTAATTGATATGACAATCAATTAATGATATTGTGTAATGACCCGTCCCGAATATCGGGATTGAATATTAATTAATTATGATTTAGAATGACTAATCGGGGATTAGTTGAGTGAAATCGGACGAAACGTGCAAAATGACCGTTTTGCCCCTAGCGTGGGCAAAATGTTGACTTTTAGTTCGGGTGGTCAAACGGACCTTGACCGATGACGGTTACGTAGTTCGGGACGTCACGAGTTCATAGACAGGTGGCACGTTCGATTCCGACATTCGTAGAGAAAGTTATGATGTTCGGAAGTTGAGGGGCATTTTGGTAATTTGGCATATTAGGGGCCAAATGTTGACTTTTTGATCGGGAGGTCATATGGACGAGGACCAAGGACCGTTACGTAGGTCTCGTCGATACGAATCCAACGACAGGCGGCATGCCGAAATCGGAGATTCGACGACGAAGTTATGGTCACGGAATCGGGCTCGGTTAACCGAACGAACCGGGAATTAAATAATATTTTAATATGAACAGTACCCGGTGACTGGACACACTTGGATGAGTGACAAGTGTCACTCATCCCTTAAAATCAGGCACAAAACATGGATCCATAATTTTGGGGAGACCAAATAATTATGTTTTATTATTTTTAATTAATTAATTATCCTCTAATTTCCATTATTTCTCTTCAGTTTCTCCAAACCGTGTACAACCATTATCCAATTTTCTTCCTTCCTTCATTCCTCTCCATCAGCTGAGCTTGAGAGTGCAAATTGTGAGTTAATTGAGAGTGATTCGAACTGGGAAACACGAGAGATTAACTGAGAACTGAGGACTGAGAATTCGGGTTTTAGAAAATTTGGGAGGAAAATCGAATTGGACGAATTGAGCCTTGTTGATCGAAATTGGGTTCAGTTTTAGTCTTCTGGGATTGCTACGATCAATGTTGAAGAAGGAACTAAGTCGAATTGAGGTCGATTTGAGGTAGAACAGAAGCACTGTAGTCGCAGAGAGTTCGAGCTTGAGTCGTGGAGTTTGAGCTGTGATTGGATGCAATTGTGTTGGGGAAAATGCTTACCTGAGCCCCTTGATGCTGCTGGATTAATCAATTTGGGGAAATCGTGTGACGGTGAAGGTTTTGGAATGTTGAACAATGGCCGGAGGACCTTCGATTGATCATCTGTGATCGTGGGGTTATAGGTAATGTTGTTTGTAATTGAGTCCACAGATCTTTAATTGCACTTAATTCGAAACTGACTGAATGTTCAATTGATGGAAACAACGTCGAATTGGTAGGAAATTAACCGGGTCGCCTCGCGGGTTAAATGGCCCGTTTTACAGACAAACGGGTGAGGACGAGGGTACTGTAGCAGGCGCGTGGATTTCACGCGCAGCCACTCACGGCGGCGCGTGGGGGCGCGTCCGGCCTAGTTTCAAGGTGAGGTCAACATGACTTTTGATCCTCTCAGTGTAACGAACATTTTGACGTTGATTTCGATGAAATCGGATATCGTTTCGTTAATGTTCCGCGTATCCGAAGTTTTGTATTACGTTAAAAATACGTATTTAAATCCCGGAAAAATTGGGGAAAATTATATGTTGTATTTTGAGATGTTAGTAACCCTCTATAATGATTTTGGACAGGAGTTGTGATTTCCAGATTTTACGGAAAAACGTGCAGCTCGGAAACGGACCGTTTTGGACGGTGTGTGTGAGTGGACTTTGTTTTCTAACCGTGATGCATGCATATATGATTTTTATGCCTTATTATATGATTTTATATGCTTGGGCATGATTTGTGTTTCAATCCGGTAATTTCTCGGTTTTATGATTATTATATTATTATTTTGGGCGATTTTCGAGAAATTACGAAATTTGGTAAAAATAATGTTTGGACTTGGTTTATGAGTCCGGGATTGAAATTGATTGAAAATAATGGTTGGACTCGGATTATTGAGTCATGGATTGAAAATAATATTTGGACTCGGGTTATGAGTCAGTGATTGACTTTGTGGATTTACGTGAAAATGGCAGCGGAGGTTGCAACGCATGGATTTGCGTGATAATGTTATTTTGGGCATGAGAACCCAAGTGAATAGTGATTTTGACTCGGATTTGGAGTCATTTGTGAAATTGTGAAATTAATGATTTATTGGGATTTTATGATTATTTTAATCAGTCTTTCGGGCACGTGTTACGAGGAATGTGCAGATGATGTTTTGGGCTAGGCCCGGAGTCTAAATGATTTCTAAAATGATGTTTTGACTTGGTTGGTGAGTCAATGATGATTTTCGGATTATTTTATTGATTTAAATGTGATTTTAACGGTTTATGTGTAAAAGGTATTTTGGGCTTGAGACCCAGTTGAGAATGACCTTGACTTGGTATGAAGTCAAGATCTGATTGAAATGTTTTGGGATGTAATTCCCGGGATGGTTTTCATTGTGATTGTGATATTCCCAGACGGTCGGTGCTTGGGGGATTACCCAGACGACCGGAGCTTGGGGGATGTGATTGTAGGATCGGGAGTTGATCCTATGGTAGTCAGCTTCTCGGATGATACTGAGCCTGGATGTACCACTCGGAGGTGTCTGATCCTGGGGATGTGTTCGCCCAGAGGTGACTGAGCCCGAGGGGGTTGAGCCCAGAGGTGTTTATTCCCGAGAGAGTGACTGGATATTGGCCTACGCGTAGTGCAGCACTTGTGAGTAGTGCAGATGTGATTGGTGATATTTTATGCACTTGTGAGTAGTGCAGATGTGATTGGTGATATTTTATGCACTCGTGAGTAGTGCGGATTGATTGGATTGATATATTTATTGTGCACTGGTAAGTAATGCTGATTGGTATTGATTGTGATAATGTACTGGTATTGAGTACGGGTTTTTGGTCCTTGTGGCCAGGTGATTATGTTTTCACATGTTTTAGCCTGAGAGCCGGGATTTGATGTTTTATAACATGAACTGAATTGGTGATCATGAGTTTTACGGACCATGGGAAAATATGTTTGATTTTATCGGTCACTCATGTTTTACGATATGCATGCAAGTTTGTAAAAACTGGAGGGTAAGATTGTATTTTTGATAAATGTTTTTATAAGAGGTCATTTTTGTCCACTCACACCATTTCTGTTTTGTGACCCTCCAGGCCGTGGTACGACGTTCGGGACTGATCGTGAGGCAGTGACAGCAGCAGAAATCCGCGCAAACATCCCTTGTTTGGCAAGCACTGAAGGGGAGTTTCGGACCTTTAGTTGACTTGTCAGACGGGAGCAGGACCGGGTACGGTTTTTGACGTCCAGTTGGGACGGGTCCTGTCAAATTGGTATCAGAGCATTTGGTTCTTGATTTCTGTTGATACGTCATGCCTCCGAGTCGTGCGTCCCGTACACGGTCTGAAGATGGGAGGGGCGAGAGTAGTGTTAGTAAAGGCCCAGATATTGAGCGAGCTCGACGGTTGGGAGCCACTGTGTTTCGTGGTGATTCGGGACCGGATGGTGCCGAAGATTGGCTTACTCGATTGGAAAGGATTTTTGAGGTTATGATATGTCCCCTGGAGGACATGGTACCCTTAGCCACTTTTCTCTTGGATGGCTATGCTTACAGGTGGTGGCATAGTTTACAGTTGACTGGCTGGGATGCCCGTACCTTGGCATGGGATGCATTCCGAGAGCGATTTTTGGATCAGTTTTATCCTCGCTCATTTCGGAACGCTAAGGAGGTTGAGTTTCTCCAATTGCAGCAAGGGAATCGGTCAGTGGTCGATTATGAACAGCAATTTTTGCACTTATCTAGTTTCGCTCCTCTGTATGTGGCTACAGAGGAGGATAAGTGTCGAAGGTTTGAGCAGGGATTGAGGAATGAGTTACGAGGTGCTGTAACTGTTGGCTCGTATTCTACTCTGAGGGAATTATCGGATGCTGCTATCCGAGTTGAGGCTACTATTTTACCTGTGCCAGAACAATCTTTGGGCGCTGGACGACGCCGAGAGCGTCAGGATACTGAACAGATGAGTCAGGATACAACGAAACGAGTTAGCCTTCATACTCTTGTGTCACAATCCTCGGTAGGCGTTCATTCGGGTGGAACTTCAACCCAGTCGACAAGTAAGCGGCGTGGTGGGGCAAGTCGCCTCAGCACTGCCACTTGTCACTTTTGTAGGAAACCTGGACATTTGCGAAGGAACTGCCCCGATCGACTTGACCGTAGGTCAGAATAATTGTATTGATACCTTGTAAATGGTTTGTATTGTCCATTTGTGTTGTAATATTGTATCATGTGTTTTGGGTGTGTCGGACTAGTATGGGTCCGGATGGTTGTTTTTGTTCACAGTTTGGTTTGTAGATGGGCGTGTTGGGCCCAGAATAAACTTGACCCGGGGATGAATATTGGTGTTATCGTTTGGGATCATCCTTGGTTTTCCCTAGGTGGGATGGCAAGGGTAGATATGAGGTAATCAGTGAGAACCCACAGTCGCGGCATGTCTCGTCGTTGACTGAACTGTCTAATTGTGGGCGTTAGTTGTCAAACGTTGTGACAGTACGCGAATTAGATGAGGGTGTCAGACCTTATGGTTCCTAGTAGTTAACCGTGTGGATCCTAGGTGGATCGGGTGTGTGATGTCGTGGACATTGGGCATTGTGACGATCTAGGATCGTGATGTTCATGGTCAGCTGACGTCGTGATGGATCTGGACCGTAATCCTGATGATCCAGTTGGGTAGAGAGTTTGTCACTCTTACTCCGGTATGTGAGTCGTAAATGACGGGACCGAACTTCTTTTCGAAGTGGAGCCCTTTGTGGTATATTACAAGAGTGAGTAGGTTTCCGAAGTGGTCGGATTTTGTCAACCTTAACCGTGTGGTTGTTGGATTGGCCTCCTTATGAAGTCAACCGAGTATAATGAATGGGTAACCGATAGGTTCGGTTTTGGTACGTCCGAGTGGACGTGAACGAGATTTCGGGTTTTGGAATCGAATTTCTGGGTGACGATTCAGGATTCGATTTTAGAACTTGAAAGTGGAGTACTGGATTTGGGTGCGGAATGATTATTCCAAATGCTAGCTTACGGAATAATGATTTCGGATTCGGATTTGGACATGAATTAAAAATGTGATATATGGATTTGGATTCGGGATTTCTTACGAAATTGCGGATTTGGATTTGGAATTGGAATTAGATGATGGGTGGAGTTTCGATTTGTCTCTTGCTGGTTTGGGTAAATGGACTCCAATGTTGGAACGTGTTTGGCTATGACCTAGGTGGTTGTAGTCTTGTCAATGGATAGATGTGTGTACCTTGTTTATGGTTTGAGGTACGATACCTTGCAGACTTGTGGTGTCGGGTGACGATATACGGGTTATACCAGTAGTACGTTGGTGAACGTGTTAGTAGTCGGCTTAACCCTGATACCATTGGATGGGTTGTGAACGTGAACTGGACATTGAACACGATGTACTGGGCAGGGTGATTCTGATGATTTCAGTGATTGATTGAGCAGGTGCTCTTAGCCATGGTTGGCTAGTATAACTCTAGTGTTGAGTGTGTGATCACTGCTAGGCTGGTGTTCAATGTGTTCCAGTTACACCGTCTGTTTGAGTGTGATGACGGTATGCATATACTCAGGATGAGTGAGTTGGTGGTTAGTGTGACCGCAAGTTGCTTTGCGGCGAAATGTTACCTTGTCGTGACCTTACCAGCATCTGGGATCGCTGCGGGGGTGACAGTTGTGGATACTGCTGTTGGTATTTGTCGCAGGATTGAGTTTGCCCTGCGAGGGGAGATCATGTTGATGATCATATGCTACATTGACGGACGTTGTAGTATGATGTGTTGTCACTAATTTGTTACTGATTGGCGCTTTACTAGGGTGGTAAAGCTTGGTGGTGACGGTTTGGCTTGTGGTGTCAGCATGGACTGGCAGGTGAGTTTTGGTGACTCTCTATGAGAGCGGATGTCAGGGCACATTAGTGACTACGTGGGGCCGTCAGGCTGAAGGAGTCAGCTTAGTGACGACATTGCCAATTTCTGGTGATTCATTTTCACTCGGGGTGGTCGAGTGTAGTTAGTACGACGTGCATCTGTGATGTGACGTCTGAGTGCAGACGAGTTCTGCGTTGGCCAGTGGGTGTACAGGTGTACACGTGTTGTTGAGGCTCATTTGTTTTCCACGAGGTAGATGTGGAATACAAGTAGTTGGAATTTCGGGGACGAAATTCTTTAAGGAGGGAAGGTTGTAATGACCCGTCCCGAATATCGGGATTGAATATTAATTAATTATGATTTAGAATGACTAATCGGGGATTAGTTGAGTGAAATCGGACGAAACGTGCAAAATGACCGTTTTGCCCCTAGCGTGGGCAAAATGTTGACTTTTAGTTCGGGCGGTCAAACGGACCTTGACCGATGACGGTTACGTAGTTCGGGACGTCACGAGTTCATAGACAGGTGGCACGTTCGATTCCGACATTCGTAGAGAAAGTTATGATGTTCGGAAGTTGAGGGGCATTTTGGTAATTTGGCATATTAGGGGCCAAATGTTGACTTTTTGATCGGGAGGTCATATGGACGAGGACCAAGGACCGTTACGTAGGTCTCGTCGATACGAATCCAACGACAGGCGGCATGCCGAAATCGGAGATTCGACGACGAAGTTATGGTCACGGAATCGGGCTCGGTTAACCGAACGAACCGGGAATTAAATAATATTTTAATATGAACAGTACCCGGTGACTGGACACACTTGGATGAGTGACAAGTGTCACTCATCCCTTAAAATCAGGCACAAAACATGGATCCATAATTTTGGGGAGACCAAATAATTATGTTTTATTATTTTTAATTAATTAATTATCCTCTAATTTCCATTATTTCTCTTCAGTTTCTCCAAACCGTGTACAACCATTATCCAATTTTCTTCCTTCCTTCATTCCTCTCCATCAGCTGAGCTTGAGAGTGCAAATTGTGAGTTAATTGAGAGTGATTCGAACTGGGAAACACGAGAGATTAACTGAGAACTGAGGACTGAGAATTCGGGTTTTAGAAAATTTGGGAGGAAAATCGAATTGGACGAATTGAGCCTTGTTGATCGAAATTGGGTTCAGTTTTAGTCTTCTGGGATTGCTACGATCAATGTTGAAGAAGGAACTAAGTCGAATTGAGGTCGATTTGAGGTAGAACAGAAGCACTGTAGTCGCAGAGAGTTCGAGCTTGAGTCGTGGAGTTTGAGCTGTGATTGGATGCAATTGTGTTGGGGAAAATGCTTACCTGAGCCCCTTGATGCTGCTGGATTAATCAATTTGGGGAAATCGTGTGACGGTGAAGGTTTTGGAATGTTGAACAATGGCCGGAGGACCTTCGATTGATCATCTGTGATCGTGGGGTTATAGGTAATGTTGTTTGTAATTGAGTCCACAGATCTTTAATTGCACTTAATTCGAAACTGACTGAATGTTCAATTGATGGAAACAACGTCGAATTGGTAGGAAATTAACCGGGTCGCCTCGCGGGTTAAATGGCCCGTTTTACAGACAAACGGGTGAGGACGAGGGTACTGTAGCAGGCGCGTGGATTTCACGCGCAGCCACTCACGGCGGCGCGTGGGGGCGCGTCCGGCCTAGTTTCAAGGTGAGGTCAACATGACTTTTGATCCTCTCAGTGTAACGAACATTTTGACGTTGATTTCGATGAAATCGGATATCGTTTCGTTAATGTTCCGCGTATCCGAAGTTTTGTATTACGTTAAAAATACGTATTTAAATCCCGGAAAAATTGGGGAAAATTATATGTTGTATTTTGAGATGTTAGTAACCCTCTATAATGATTTTGGACAGGAGTTGTGATTTCCAGATTTTACGGAAAAACGTGCAGCTCGGAAACGGACCGTTTTGGACGGTGTGTGTGAGTGGACTTTGTTTTCTAACCGTGATGCATGCATATATGATTTTTATGCCTTATTATATGATTTTATATGCTTGGGCATGATTTGTGTTTCAATCCGGTAATTTCTCGGTTTTATGATTATTATATTATTATTTTGGGCGATTTTCGAGAAATTACGAAATTTGGTAAAAATAATGTTTGGACTTGGTTTATGAGTCCGGGATTGAAATTGATTGAAAATAATGGTTGGACTCGGATTATTGAGTCATGGATTGAAAATAATATTTGGACTCGGGTTATGAGTCAGTGATTGACTTTGTGGATTTACGTGAAAATGGCAGCGGAGGTTGCAACGCATGGATTTGCGTGATAATGTTATTTTGGGCATGAGAACCCAAGTGAATAGTGATTTTGACTCGGATTTGGAGTCATTTGTGAAATT
>CM064865.1:83100025-83342248 GCA_032719365.1 Prinsepia uniflora | reverse complement strand
TGGATTGATATATTTATTGTGCACTGGTAAGTAATGCTGATTGGTATTGATTGTGATAATGTACTGGTATTGAGTACGGGTTTTTGGTCCTTGTGGCCAGGTGATTATGTTTTCACATGTTTTAGCCTGAGAGCCGGGATTTGATGTTTTATAACATGAACTGAATTGGTGATCATGAGTTTTACGGACCATGGGAAAATATGTTTGATTTTATCGGTCACTCATGTTTTACGATATGCATGCAAGTTTGTAAAAACTGGAGGGTAAGATTGTATTTTTGATAAATGTTTTTATAAGAGGTCATTTTTGTCCACTCACACCATTTCTGTTTTGTGACCCTCCAGGCCGTGGTACGACGTTCGGGACTGATCGTGAGGCAGTGACAGCAGCAGAAATCCGCGCAAACATCCCTTGTTTGGCAAGCACTGAAGGGGAGTTTCGGACCTTTAGTTGACTTGTCAGACGGGAGCAGGACCGGGTACGGTTTTTGACGTCCAGTTGGGACGGGTCCTGTCATATTGTTTTAATAAATTAAATAACTTGGCATTTAACTATTTATTTAACATGATTCATTGATTGTCATATCAAGTGTTTCACTAAATATGGTCAATTTAGAGTGTCCAAATAATATTACTCTTCAAATTATCTACACAAAACCAAAATAGGCCTAATGCCTTCCATAATAATAATTTCAATACTTTACAAGTAGGTGAATTTGATTCTCGTATATTGGATTTAGACTACCCGAGCTTTGTCCTATAATATTGTTCATACGTGATATGAGTTTAACGAATACAAATCTCACATATCAACGGTTAAACTCAGCTATTTTTTTTATTGGTCTGTAACTATCAAAACCATTTCCTGACAAATAAAAAACTCATTAAGAGCCATATGCGACACTCAACGGTAAATAAAAACCCTATATGAGTCTAATTTACGGGAATCAAATTCAAATTTTACTGAGTCCTCTTGTGAAAAAGCTTAAACAAATCATGCAATTCATTTTGGCAATGTATGTCATACACTATAGTATCGTACCTAGACATTTTGATCTATCGCTTTAGAGAGATAGATGTCTAAGTACATACCTTCCGAAGTCCGTGATAGGAAAGTTTTTATCCTTAATCACGGCACAATGAGAGTAACTTGTACGGTGTACATGTGACTACTGTAGGTATATTTTATTGTAAGGGCAATCATTTGTCAGAGCCCAGAAGCAACTAATAAAGGTACATGGATGATGCAACCAAGTTCCCCCACATACACAACCGGATAAGTCCCGCGTCTCTCAAAAGTTCATCGTTGTAGCAACCTCCTCTCATTTGACTCACTCACTCACTCTCCATAATTCCCAATTATCAAATTCCCTTAGAACTTACTGAGATCAATCTATCATTTAGTCAGCTAAGTCGACGACATTAATTGATATGGGTAGGAAATTCGTTCATGCATGCGAGTCGGCTGAGCTTCAAGCCTCACATGCATTGACGACTAGAAGTCGCTCACTTAAGTTATACAGAATCTACAGTTTTTAACATGGAAGAGTAATAGCATCCCCTATTGAGCACAAAGACAGCACACAAGAACAAATTTTAGCACTAATACAAGTCCGCAACACCAAACCTAGCTGGTCTTTAGTTTCGTGCACCTCCAAGCACCATCATGCCTTAAGGCAGCATCATTCCGAAAGGACTGTCAATGAGTCGTGTAGTGTTAGATTTGTATCGTGTCGTGAACTCTGTTATACCTAAATATGTCTAATCCAAATATTACTCGTTTAATAATTGTATCAAGGATATTCAATCCAAATCCTATTTGTTAATTAATGATCAGGGTAACCTATGTAACTCATCTAATAAATAGGTCATACTCGAAACATAATTAATCGATGACCAATTTAACCCACTTAACATATTCAACATGTTTAACATGGTTAAACTACATGATTTTTGTAAAACCCGTGTCTCAGAAAGAACGATAAACAATCTCACATCGTTCGAGGAGGAAAAGGTGAAGTGTCTTATATGTGTGGACACATATTTATCTAGCGCGAGACCTTTTGGGAACTCACTGGCTTTGAGGTTGGTTGGAACTCCAAAGTTAAACGAGTTTAAACTGGTGCAATATCAGGATGGGTGACCTACTGGGAAGTTGTGTGTGAGTTCCCAGAAATAAAATTGTGAGGACTGGACTCAAAGCGGACAATATCGTGCTAGATGGGTCGAGTCGTGACAGAATGGTATCAGAGTTGGACCCCGACCGGAAGTGCCCGAGCGAGGACGCTGGGCCTCAAGGGGGATGAATTGTAAGACCCGTGTCTCAGAAAGAACGGTGAATAATCCCACATCGCTCGATGAGGGAAATGTGAAGTGTCTTATATGTGTGAGCACATATCTATCTAGCGCTAGACCTTTTTGAAGCTCATTGACTTTGAGTTTGGTTAGAACTCCAAAGTTAAGCGAGTTTAAGCTGGTGCAATCCTAGAATAGGTGACCTATTGAGAAGTTGCGCGTGAGTTTCCAGAAATAAAACCATGAAGGCTAGACCCAAAACGGATAATATCGTGCTAGATGGGTCGAGTCGTGATAATTTTATAAGTATATAGGTAGCTAAATGGATAGATATATGGGTTAGTATTGAACACGTTTATTAAGAGATTAATATGTAGGTTATTATACACGTCAACAAGTTGACTCAAAATCTAACTGTTTATTAAATGAGTTAATATGTCATTATACGGGTTAACAGGTTGACGCGATCCCATCCATTTATTAAATGTGTCATAATAAGTTAACTAAAAAATGATCCGAAATTTTAATCGTGCAAATTTATCAAAATAAATTTTATACAAATTTTAAATCAGGTAAAAAATTACCATCTTTACTGTTCCTTGGTCCACGACCATACTTTCTTGGTAATAGCCACCAGGCACATGCAGGCTTCTTAGTCAAAGCCCTCCCACTGTAGTCACCACTGACTAATTAATTATTCCAAGTTCAGGGAAGAAAAAAAAAAAACTCTGCGTGTGATCAAAAAAATCAACAACCATAAGTAACAAGATAGAGAAGATTATACAGCAATCGTAACCCTACAAAATTTAACTATGAATCTGTTTGTCAAAATCACGAAACAGTTTTCTGAGAATTTGAAAGAAAATAAAGAAAGCATATAACAATGATTGTGACCCGAGAGAAAAAGTTGTCAACTTGGTCTTTACTCTTTACCATTTCCTCCTTATTCGTACGTAGCAATTCCAAATACTGTTGTCGACCCAAAAAAACAAAAAAAAATAGCAATCCCGAATACTTTCCACACCATGAATTTCACTCTACTAACTTTAAAAGAACCCACAACATGAACTCAAACAACAGTTTATGGCATACAAGGTGTGACTAAATATCTGTCAAATAGGCAAAGAATTAGTGAGTACTCTTTTCTTTTGCCTGAAAACTTTTAACAAGGAGAGGTTTTGCAGCATCGGCAGGCCGGAAACGCCATTGCTTCTGGTTAAATTATAAACCTCGGCACAGGGAGGTAAAGGGCTGGTCAGAAGGAGGGGACCAAGCGGCACAGGGCGGCCTGTGCCGAAAATATTATAGCTAGGTTAATAAGTTAATAAATAAATAAAGTATGTGGATAAATAAATAATATAAGAGTAGTAAGTTTGATGTTGATTTAAATTTTTTAAATAATTGAGCTTTTATTTGAAGACTAAATACTTGTATTGAATATGAAAGTTTTAGTTTAGTAGTATTGAATATGGACATTTTGATCTATATATAAGTTAGAAATATGATTTTTTTTTTCTGAACTAAATGTAATGTTTTGGACATTAAATCTTTTTTTCTTTGTTAAGGATTTTGTCCCAATAGATTTTCCCTAATAAGGTTTTAACGAGATCTTATAGTATAAAAATGAAATAATTAAGCAGTCCATAAAAATTTACGTTTTAATGGTTTGGTATGTGAATTAAGAGCACATTTTCTATAATTTGTCATGTACCTTCAAATGTTTGGACCGGCCCTATGTAGTTACATACATTCCTAACATAAATACACGAGCAAAAAAACAATGGCAGCTAGTTGTTTATATTAAAATACTTAAAATTAAACTGAATTTTTGAAAAACATCCTTATTGACATATTAAAATTTCTCATCTTTTGTAACCCGGGACGTAAAATGTTCACCTAGCTATATATATAATCAATTTTGGATTTTTTATGGCGCACATATATGGCTATGTTACCATCTTGCCTAGCTGCTGGCAATTTTTTGCAGTGATCGACGGGCATGGAGGTTGTGCATGCAGCAGCTGGATATGTTGCCCAAAATTTAGGGAATTGAACATTGTGAAAGAGCTTGAACATTGTGGAGACAAAAGACATCAAGTAAAGCAGGCTACTCGCTGAGGTTACTTGCTCACTGGTAAGGTATTTCTTAGCCATATATATATATATATATGGAAAATACTCGCATCCGTGCACCTTAATTATGGATGTGAACGTGATTTTACTCTCGAGTTACGGTTGATTACTGAATTTTTATAGTACGCAAATGTGATAACTAGAATGATTGATTTCTCAAGATGGTGTGTACGTATACGTAGTATCAAAACAATTGACGACTTTAGAGTTAAGATGCTTATGGATAACTATCATGTTTAATTGATACATATATAGATGCCTAACGGTCCGATAATTTCGTAATTTTAACTTTTACAAAATGTTTTAAAAAATTAACGATATGAGTATATATATCAGCGTATCCTAGAATAAATTCGATATAACACAATTGATTAAAATGTCTTAAGCAATGTTCTCTAATTAATTCAACGACAAAAACAACAACAAAAGTGCAAACCAATCAACTCTCATATGTGAACACTGAAATTTAGTAGAAGAACTGAGAGAAAACAAGATGAGAAATTAAACTAGAATGTGAAGTCAAAAATCATAGAGAGAAGAAGAGAATACGTAACCTTAATAACCTGATTGATACGCAAAAATTAAGCATTAAAGTAAACATAAAGTATACTCAACACTAAAGGAAACGCATGCAATTAAAAACTTTTTTTTGTAGATATAGCATTGGTAAATAGAGATTGTTCTGAACCGGGGATTAATGGTACCTAAGCATGAGTCGTTTGATTGGTTAATTGGGGATAAAGATTGATTTTAAAGTCCTAAATAATTAAACTAAACCTAATCTATTATTTACATGTAGTCAACTCATTCTTTATGCCTTACTCATTCATGAATTATATCAATTTCGAACCTACGAAATTCTATAACCTTAGTTCTACGAGATGATTGCATATTCTTAAGTACGTGCAGGGAGACACTCACGCAGCACTTTCAGTGATCTAGACTTGGAGACGCTCCTCTATTTAGTCAAGCATTAAGTACCAATATACAAGCATAACAAAAACTGAAATATTAGAGCACATGGAAGATTATTAAAATTAATACAAAACATAAAACCAAGGATAATATTAGAAATCAATTCATAAACCAAGATATTCAAACACAAAAAATAACTATAAGGTAAAGAGGTCGTGTTATACTTTTTCTCTTCGGGACACCCTATGGATACGAAGTGATTTGACACTTTTTGGTGAGACACTTGGAGACACTCCTCTATGTCACGGATGAAGGTTATAAAAGGTGGGATATGGTGTAATTAGATTTGCACATGAAATCTTGAATTTATTGAAAAGGAAAAATTAGTTTAAGTAGAGTTTTGATACAAATAATGAACGACAAACTAATTAAATTAAAGTCTTAAAGGTAAAAAGTATTCTGAATCCTAATGAAAGAATAAATATAAAACTTAATTAAAAAGGTAATAAAAACCCCTAATTTAAAAAGGGAAAACAAATCCTAATGAAAAAGGAAGTCTAATTAAATAGGTAAAACAAAACTTAATTAAATCCTGAAAAATAAAGGAAATACTATTTCCTTTCTTTGTATGGAAATCTGAAATTGCTTGCTGGAATTTGACAAAGAAAAAAATAATTGGGCTGCTCAAATGGATTTCGGTGGTGGGCTGTGTCGAAAACAGCTGGAATGATGGGCTAAAGATTAGAACAGCTGAGAACAGCTGATAATTGGATGAGCGCAGAAATTGGGCCACGAGTGGTGGACACCAGGGCCGAAGTGATACGCGGGCTGGACTTCTCCTCGCTGGCTGAAGACGCACGAATGTGCCTGCGCTTAGACGCTGCATGGGATGGTGACGGGCTGCATATGGCTGCAAACCAGACTTGCATGCAAATGGAATGGACTAAAAATGGGCCTGCAAATAATACTTAATAATTAATTATACAACTTAATTATTATTCTTATAATTAGTTACTAAATCAATTATTTATTTATTTTAAGTATTAATGATCTAATTAGTTATTAATTAATTAACTCTAACAATTATTAAAAGAAAATAATAAAATGAGATAGAAGGAATATAATTAAGGATGTAATAAAATAAAAGATAGAGAAAATTGATATAAAAAGAGGATGAATTAAGTGCTTACCACTGATATTAGGGTTCAATTTTAATTTTCCGATTCTCTGTTTCTCACGTTCCGTGAACAACCGAGACATTGAGGAATATCCAGAAAGGCGTTTAGGTAATTAATCTGATTCTATCTCCATTCATTCCGCTTGAAGAAAAGAAGGATCCCACATAATCAATATTTCTTTTAGTTGTTATCTCCGTTCGTTCTGTTCGATCTATTTAATTGTGAGAAAATAAAATATGAGGAATTTAATTAGAATGGGAAGTCAAAAATCATGGAGAGAAGAAGATGAGAATACGTACCTTAATTACCTGATATTAGGGTTCAAGTTTAATTCTCTGATTCTCTTCTATTCAACAATTATACCTCCGTACGTTTCATAAACTAGAGAAAACACCTATGCGACCCCGCAAGAAATTTCCTACGACACTAGCTAATAGCCACATGGCATTGCAAAATGATATTAAAGGGGTTGGCCATCTGCTTCCAACAGGAGCCAAATGGAAGTTAGAGGCTCTGTCCACTAACCTCTCCCAACCTTCTCGGGATTGGGGTTTTGGACGTCTTGACAGGACCCACCCCGATTATCGCCTCGATAATCGGGAAGCATCCTGCTCCCGTCTGACAATCGAACCCAAAAGATCGGAAGACAAGTTAAAATTACAACACACCCATTGTCAGACCAGGGAGATTAAACAAAATACATGCGACTGGACGTCAAGTCCCCAGTTTCACAGAGCAATATTACAAAACAAATTAAAGAACAAGTCCTACTCTGTGAACTAACTACTCCGCAACGGAAAACGTTATGCCTCCGCCTCTGCCTCGGCGCTTGCCCCCACGCTTGTACCACGACCTGGAGGGAATTTAAAACAACAAGGTGTGAGTGGACCGAAACATAAGTTTAACAGGAAAAACAGTTTTTCCGAAATCGGGTTCGCCCTCCAGTTTTGTAATCCGCATGCATAACCAAATATTCAAAATTGTGTATTAAACTTTTGAAAACTCTTTTTCCGAAACACAAGAAAAACGTTACAGGGATCGTCATAACTCATGTAAAACCATATAATAATACCAGATTCCAGAAACCGTCATTTTGAAACATTATTTGCACAAATCAAGTGAAACATAAATCAATAATCATGATTATGCCGTTGGATCCATCCGAGTCTTTAAACTCAACATTAGGCCTTCCCGGGATATCAACGAGTCTTTAAACTCAAACACGATTAGTAGGCCTCGGGGGTATCATAATAATCGAGTCTTTAAACTCACGAGTCTTTAAACTCAATTTTCGGGCCCGCCCCCAAAATCAACATACCGGGTCTTTAAACCCAAAACCAGATCCAACCATCAACCGGGTCTTTAAACCCAAAACCGTTTTTAAACATAATAAATCAGGATTCATCACAAATCTTTTTCCAACATTATTCCAAAAACATTTCTCATCGTAACAGGACTCATGCCCGAATTCACATGTAAATTCCAACACATGCAATTACCAGAAAATTTCTTCACAATATGATCAAACCTCATAAATCCGAAACATGCATATTCATAACCAGATACTTCATCAAAATTATCACGCATGCATAGGCAAAAACCGAAACCTCGAAATGCGTGAAATACGATAATTATCTCGAAAAACGTGAAAACAAGTAAAACCGATATATCATCTCACCATCGTAAAATCATATGTAAAACCATGAGATAAATAAGCAAAATAGTCATGCATGCCCAATTTAAAAATCAAAGAGTCCACTCACAGTCTTAGGACACGTCAATCGCGTCCCGCGCGCTCCTCCGTAGCTTCGGAAGTGTCCGGGCCTGTGAAAACGTACAAGAAGGGTTACAAACATCCCAAAATAACTCGTAGGATTTTTCCTAATTTTTCCGGATTTTTCGGCGAGAATAAACTTAAAGACTTAATCTTCCGGACTCCCGAAATTATCCCGAATGACTCCCGATCGATTCGAACTCTAAAGATAAAATGTTATTTAAACTGTAAAGATTAATTCTCATGTTGATCGTGATCGGAGTTGACGTCACACGCGCCGTCACGCGCCGCCCAAAGTGGCTGCGCGTGAAAGCCACGCGCCAAGCTACAGTACCTTCGTCCTTACCCGAATCAACTGATAAATGGGTCTAATACCCGCGACTCAACCCGACCAGTTCAAGCCCAATTCTCAATCAATTCCTCTCGTTTTTGATCCTATTATCTTCCCTAATCCTTTAATTTTAGGTCTGTAATGAAGGTTAACCTCGACTAGTACCCAAACGACCCAACTCAAACTCGAACAGTCGAACAAATCGACATTCTGGAACTCACCCAAACTAACCCCAATCTCAAATTAATTTCACCAGTTAAGGGGATTCTTACGAACACAATGGTACCGTCAATTGGTCTCGCCGTTACCTGGAAGTCGTCGTCCTCAAGCTCGAAAATACTCAGAACCAGGGCACTCCGTTCCTGGCCAATTCGTGGATGTCGTCCTTCGAATTTGACGTGGTTGGTTTCCTCTTGCTCCCAGAAGACTAGAATGACCCCTAGTTTAGCTCGCAAGTCCCCACAATTTGATCTTCCATTTTTCCCTCCACTGGTTTTTCCTTCAAACTGGAACTTGGGTTCCTGGGCAAAACGGCTCCAAACTCGACAACTCCAGCACCGTCGTGATTCTAACACTCCCAGAAGACTCCCTATGTGTTTAGTTTCACCTCAAAGCCCGTAGGATTTGAACTCTGAGTTTCCCCCCTGAAAACCCGAAACTGTTTTCTCCCGTCTCTCTCAACCTCAGCCCTCACAATGATGCCCAAATGACCCAACCGAATCCCCCCTCACTCTCTTACTCAGACAATCGATTCAAACGGCCAGCACCCGTGGGAGACCAGCTGAGGTTCTCTGAAACCTGCTTCCCACAAACACAGAAACCATGGCCATATTAAACTCAATCCCGTGCCTGCAACCTGCTCACGCCACTCAGTCATGCTCCCACTACCTCAATTCACATAAACAAACGTCTGATCATTCCACTAAAGCCATAAACAATTGAACGCACAAACCCACGGCCGCTGCTCTGTTTTTCCACGGTGGTGAACAGTACCCCCGTGCGAAAATTACCAAAATGCCCCCAGGGCAAAAATTACCAAAATGCCCTCCAACTTCCGTGACCCGTAACTCGGTCGTCCGACGTCCGTTTCAAGCGTGCCGCCTGTCGTTGTACTCGGGGCGTCGAGACGAACATAACGGTCTTCGAGTCAAATGGATATCAATTGTCAAACAAAAAGTCAACTTTTTCCCCTTATAACGCCCAAATTACGGTAATGCCCCCGAACTTCCGAACATCATAACTTTCACTCCGAGCGTCCGAATCGGACGTGCCACCTGTCTATGAACTCGTGACATCCCGAACTACGTCTCGGTCATCACTCAACGTCCGTTCGACCTCCAAATCTAAAAGTCAACAAATCGACCATACAAACACAGGGGTAAAAACGTCATTTTATTCAATATTTAATAATATTACATTACCAGAACGTCCGGGGCGTTACAATCTCCCCCCCTTAAGAAATTTCGTCCCGAAATTTCAAGGAAACAAGTAAGGGAACTGTTCTCGCATCTGCGCCTCGGGTTCCCATGTGGCTTCCTCCACATTCTGGTTCTTCCAGAGAACCTTTACCAGAGGAACGGTCTTCCGACGTAGCACTTTCTCCTTTCGATCCAAAATCTGTACCGGTTGTTCCTCGAAGCTCAAATCATCACGAAGTTCAATGGGCTGATCCTCCAGTACATGAGATGCGTCAAACACATATTTCCGCAACATCGACACATGGAAAACATCGTGGACCCTCGAAAGCTCTGGCGGTAGTGCCAGCCGGTAGGCCACCGGGCCAATCCTCTCGGTAATCTCATAAGGTCCGATATAACGAGGGCTCAACTTTCCTCGCCTACCGAATCGCACTACACCCTTCCAAGGGGACAATTTCAGAAATACCCGATCTCCGACCGCAAACTCCAGATCTCGAATCCGATGGTCCACATAGCTCTTTTGTCTGTCCTGGGCTGCCTTGAGCCGATCCCTGATGAGTTTGACCTTCTCGGTCGTCAGTTCCACCAATTCGGATTTAGTCAGCCTCCTTTCGCTCACGTCCGTCCAACACAACGGAGTTCTGCACTGCCGTCCGTACAAGGCTTCGTACGGAGCCATCCCAACGCTCGCTTGATAGCTGTTGTTGTAGGCAAATTCCATCAAGGCTAGATGTGACTCCCAAGTGTCCTGAAATTGCAAAACGCAAGCTCGCATCATATCCTCCAATGTCTGGATGGTCCGCTCAGACTGGCCGTCAGTCTGAGGATGAAAGGCAGTACTGAAACGAAGTTTCGTCCCAAATGCTTCCTGCAGACTCTGCCAAAATCGAGAAGTAAATCTTGGGTCTCGGTCAGAAACTATTGATTCCGGAGTACCGTGCAACCGGATGATCTCGTCAATAAACAACTGGGCCAACTGCGTCATCCTGAAGTTCTCTCGCACTGGCAAGAAGTGAGCTGATTTCGTAAGCCTGTCCACAATCACCCAAACTCCATCGTGACCCCTGGGTGTCCTAGGAAGTCCAAACACAAAATCCATCGTCAAGTGATCCCATTTCCATTCCGGAATAGGTAGTGGTTGCAAGGCTCCATAAGGTCGTTGTCTCTCAGCCTTCACTTGGTGGCAAATCAGACACCTGCTGACAAAATCGGCAATCTCCCGTTTCATTCCCGGCCACCAGTAGTGCTCTCGCAAGGTACGATACATCTTGGTCCCACCAGGATGCATCGCGTAGGCCGAAATATGAGCTTCATCCAAGATCTCTTTCTTCAGTGCCTCCACGCCGGGCACACACAACCGTCCTTCTTTTAGCAAAGCTCCATCCTCCCTGACTGTAAAGTCTAGCCGTTCACCGGCTTCCACTTCAATCCGAAGTACACATGAGACAGGATCTTGAGATTGAGCCTCAACGATCCGATCGACCAGGAGTGGTCTCACATGAAAATTAGCCAGCAAGACACCTTGGCCATCCAAACCCAAATCAATGCTATTCTTACGGAGTTCAACCAAAAGTGGCAAATGAACCGTCCGTAGATGTGCTACAGAATGCGTTGACTTCCGGCTTAGAGCATCAGCCACCACATTGGCTTTTCCCGGGTGGTACTCAATCGTGCAATCATAATCCTTAATTAGCTCTAGCCACCGTCGCTGCCTCACATTCAACTCCTTCTGAGTGAACAAGTACTTCAGGCTCTTGTGGTCCGTAAATATTCTGCAAGTCGCATCGTACAGGTGATGTCTCCAAATCTTCAATGCATGCACAACAGCAGTCAACTCCAAATCGTGCGTCGGATAATTGCGCTCATGCGGTTTCAACTGGCGCGAAGCATAGGCGATCACTTTCCCATGCTGCATTAGTACACATCCCAAACCCTGTAAGGATGCATCACTGTACACCTCAAATTCCCCACTGCCGTCTGGAAGGGTCAGTATAGGAGCAGACGTCAACCTTTCCTTTAGCTCCCGAAAACTACGCTCACAATCGTCATCCCACTCAAACTTGACTCCCTTCCGCGTCAGTCGCGTCAACGGGGCAGCAATGGTAGAGAAACCCTCTACAAACCTCCTGTAGTAACCAGCCAAACCCAAGAAACTCCTGACTTCAGTGACGGTCCTCGGTTGTTCCCACTTCGCCACTGCCTCAATTTTCTGAGAATCCTCACTGATCCCGTCAGTTGAGATCACATGCCCCAAGAAACTCACGCTCGTCAACCAAAACTGACATTTGTTGAGCTTCGCGTACAACTGGTTTTCCCTCAAGGTACCCAGCACCATCGTGCGCTTCCGCACTCCTCGAGTAGACCAGGATATCGTCAATGAACACGATGACAAAGTGATCCAAGTAAGGCTGCAACACTCGGTTCATCAAATCCATAAACGCTGCGGGTGCGTTGGTCAAGCCAAACGGCATCACCAGGAACTCATAATGACCATAACGGGTCCTAAAGGCTGTCTTGGGTATATCCTCATCCTTAACCCGCAATTGATGATACCCAGAACGTAGATCAATTTTGGAGAAGTACTGCGCTCCTCGCAGCTGATCGAACAAATCATCGATCCGAGGCAACGGGTATTTGTTCCTGACTGTTACTTTATTCAGTTGCCTGTAATCGATGCAAAGTCTCAAACTCCCATCCTTTTTCCTCACAAACAACACCGGAGCTCCCCAGGGGGATACACTCGGTCGTATAAATCCCATCTCAAGTAATTCTTGTAACTGCGCCTTCAGTTCTTTCAACTCGGCTGGCGCCATACGATACGGAGTCTGAGAAATAGGTTGCGTACCTGGAACCAGATCAATAGTGAACTCAACATCTCGATGCGGTGGCAATCCCGGTAGATCCTCCGGAAAGACATCCGGAAACTCCCGAACAATCGGTATATCCTCCACCCTCAATGGTGCAGCTCGTGAATCCATCACTCGGGCTAAGTATCCCTGGCACCCCTTCCTCAACAACTTACTTGCCTTCAGGGCAGATATCACTCCGACAGGAGTTGCTCGCTGAATTCCCTGAAAAGTGGTTTCCGGTAGCCCCGGGCTCCGAAAAGTAACCCTCTTATCGACGCATTCGATAGAGGCATGATGGAGCGTCAACCAATCCATACCCAAGATGACATCAAAGTCATGCAAGTCCAAGAGTATCAAATCTGCCACCAGACCAACATCACCTACAATTACGGGGCACTCCCGCAACACTTGATTCACCACAAACACATCTCCGGTGGGCGTACTCACTCCCATGTCACAGTCCAGTGCGGACACCTCTCTACCCGCTAACAACTCACAGTCCCGTGAAATAAATGAATGAGTAGCTCCGGGATCAATTAAAGCACAAACATCATGTCCAAAGATCGTGAGTGTACCTGTCACAACACCAGGCGCTGCCCTGGCCTCTTGCTGCGTAACAGCAAAAACTCGGGCCTGTGGTCCAGCTGCTCGCCCACGGCCCCGGCCCCTCTGTCCATTAGCCGCTCCGGTACCACCTCCTCGAGTGCTCCCAGTCCCAGAAACTGCAGCTGTGCTCCGTCCCTGTTCTGCTCCACCCCGACCTGCGCCACTGCCCTGTGGCAAAGATGGACAGTCCCTCCGATAGTGGCCCCGCTCGCCACAGAAGAAACAGATGACACTGGAAGCATCTCGAACAAAACCACCACCCTGCCGTCCCGTGGAAGCAACAGAGGTCGCGCTCGCCTGCGGAGCAGTCTGCGCCCTAGGCGCTCGGAATCCGGAACCCTGATAGTGACCAGGCCTGCCATAACGATCATTGCCTGCAGATGAGGCTCCACCATAACGTCCCTTCTTCGAGGCTCCCTGACCATACGATCCAGAATATGAACGCCCGCGACGTTGCCCACCACCTGAATACTGTGGACGTGTCGGGAGACTAGCCTCAACCCGCACCGCGGCATCAGACAACTCCCTAAGAGTAGCAAAAGCTCCGGCCGTCACAATGGCCCGTATCTCACCCCGTAGGCCAAGCTCGAACCTACGGCATTTCTCAGCCTCAGTAGATACAAAGGTAGGAGCAAAACGAGCTAGCATCTGAAATTTCTGTTCATACTCAGCTACGGACATGCTCCCCTGCTGGAGCTGCAGAAACTCAGTCTCCCTAGCATCACGGAATGAACGGGGATAATACTGATCCAGAAACCGCTCACGAAAGGTCTCCCAAGTCACTGTACGGGCATCCCAACCCGACAACTCCAGAATGTACCACCACTCATAAGCGGATCCATCAAGTAGAAATGTAGCCAACACCACACGCTCCTCAAGAGGACAGTGCATCACAGTAAAAATCCGCTCAATCCGAGAAATCCAACGGTGAGCATCCTCGGGATCCGCTCCACCACTGAATACCGTAGCCCGAAGACGCTGGGCTCGCTCGATCGAAGCGCTCTCGGCATCGCCATTAGGTCGTGGAGGGGGTTCGCGTCGCGGAGGCATGGCCGGTCGTCCTTCTCTGAAAGAGGCATAAGTTAGTACAATAATCAAGGCACACCCGAGTGCTGGACACGAATCGTAAACCTAGGCTCTGATACCAATTGACAGGACCCACCCCGATTATCGCCTCGATAATCGGGAAGCATCCTGCTCCCGTCTGACAATCGAACCCAAAAGATCGGAAGACAAGTTAAAATTACAACACACCCATTGTCAGACCAGGGAGATTAAACAAAATACATGCGACTGGACGTCAAGTCCCCAGTTTCACAGAGCAATATTACAAAACAAATTAAAGAACAAGTCCTACTCTGTGAACTAACTACTCCGCAACGGAAAACGTTATGCCTCCGCCTCTGTCTCGGCGCTTGCCCCCACGCTTGTACCACGACCTGGAGGGAATTTAAAACAACAAGGTGTGAGTGGACCGAAACATAAGTTTAACAGGAAAAACAGTTTTTCCGAAATCTGGTTCGCCCTCCAGTTTTGTAATCCGCATGCATAACCAAATATTCAAAATTGTGTATTAAACTTTTGAAAACTCTTTTTCCGAAACACAAGAAAAACGTTACAGGGATCGTCATAACTCATGTAAAACCATATAATAATACCAGATTCCAGAAACCGTCATTTTGAAACATTATTTGCACAAATCAAGTGAAACATAAATCAATAATCATGATTATGCCGTTGGATCCATCCGAGTCTTTAAACTCAACATTAGGCCTTCCCGGGATATCAACGAGTCTTTAAACTCAAACACGATTAGTAGGCCTCGGGGGTATCATAATAATCGAGTCTTTAAACTCACGAGTCTTTAAACTCAATTTTCGGGCCCGCCCCCAAAATCAACATACCGGGTCTTTAAACCCAAAACCAGATCCAACCATCAACCGGGTCTTTAAACCCAAAACCGTTTTTAAACATAATAAATCAGGATTCATCACAAATCTTTTTCCAACATTATTCCAAAAACATTTCTCATCGTAACAGGACTCATGCCCGAATTCACATGTAAATTCCAACACATGCAATTACCAGAAAATTTCTTCACAATATGATCAAACCTCATAAATCCGAAACATGCATATTCATAACCAGATACTTCATCAAAATTATCACGCATGCATAGGCAAAAATCGAAACCTCGAAATGCGTGAAATACGATAATTATCTCGAAAAACGTGAAAACAAGTAAAACCGATATATCATCTCACCATCGTAAAATCATATGTAAAACCATGAGATAAATAAGCAAAATAGTCATGCATGCCCAATTTAAAAATCAAAGAGTCCACTCACAGTCTTAGGACACGTCAATCGCGTCCCGCGCGCTCCTCCGTTGACACGACCCATCCCAATCCCCCCGGGATTACCATGGAATGTGATGTGCTCCCGTCTGACAAGAGGCGTCAGACAAGGGATAACCGATTGCCATTGCCCATACGGGCTTCCAGAGTGCGTAAGGATCGATGGAGGAAGTGTGCGATGCTCAGGTCTCTGCTGCAGTCGTATTCGGAATCAACCTGAAGGGCATTGAAAACAAAAGCTGTGAGTGGACGAAAATAAACAAGTCTGTTTAAAACATTTATAAGACATTTATGCCCCTCAGTAAAATCATATGCATGCACCAAAACCAATAATCCCATATTTATTTAGAAATAACCATTAGGGCCTTAGCCCGGAAACCAAAGCATAGTTTCAATTTCCAAAAGTAAATCCAAGAGTTATTTCATAAATCCAGTAATATGAACCATAAGGCATATAATATAAACCATAACCATTATTTTAGCCACTGCACTATACACTCCAATCCGACATCCCTGATGTCTGACGTCCCTGACGTCAATAAGGTCACAATCACAAGGCTACGCGTGCCACTCGGGTCTCAATTTTCCGAGTTAAATCCCCGAACCCCGTTCGGGTACAGCATCACCTGATGCAGCATCACCTGATGCTTAGCGTCATAGACGCTGGACGTACTAGACGCCCGTGACCTCTCCGGGGTACCTCGCCGGAGGAGACAATATAATATGGAAGGATCTATACAGTGCAGTACTAAATACATTTTATCGATATCCACATGCAAGGCATATATATATATATATACATGGATAAAAATCCAAACCAATCATTAAGTTTCATCAGACGGGTCTCAAGCCCAAATACCGTGAAACATGCCATAACCAGATTTTCCATATCATCAAAACCACTATTGTTTTTAGCATGTGAATATATATAAAATGTAAACCAGAAAACATTTATTCAATTCCGTTTTAGGGTCCCCGACCCGCAAACACATGTAGAAGTCAACTGGGCCCCTGGCCCGATTTCACAAGTTAACTGGGCCCCTGGCCCGATCCACATGTTAACTGGGCCCCTGGCCCGATTTCATAGTTCAACTGGGCCCCTGGCCCGATTTTACTTTATTCAAGTTTGTAACCGTTTCATGAAATCATATCCAACCACATTTATGGAAATCGGTGCAAATCTAGAAAACCTCGGTTTACGTGAAAATACGTAAATCGCCTCGAAATGCGTGAAATCATTTAAATTCACCGATATCCAAAGTAAATCATTTAATCATAACCATAACAATCATAAAACAGTTATGCATGCATCGAATTTATGAAACCAATGTCCACTCACAGACCGTTTAACCGAGCGCCTCGATACGCGTGCCATAGGCCTTCCCGGGCCACATCACTATCACCGGGACTCCCAATCCTGTTCAAATCAATTTAGAGGATCACTAACCTCATCATTAACATCATATTCAAGTCCCGTAATTTTCCCGAATTTTTAAGTATTTTTAAACTGGATTTAAAACCTTCGGACATCCCGAACAATAACGAAACGGGATCCGATCGACACGAAACCAACGCTAAAATGTTCGTTACATTGTATAGGACAAAAGTCATGTTGACCTCACCTCGAGATTCGTGCCCACGCGCCGTCACGCGCCGCCGTGAGTGGCTGCGCGTGAAAGCCACGCGCCAGCTACAGTGCTCCTTCCTCACCCGAATGACTAGTAAACGGGTCGAAAAGCCCGCGATAGGATCCGGTCAGATAACCATTAATTCGACCCCAATTCAATCCGTTCTTGATCCTACAACAATCATCAATCCACCAATTTCAGTTCTGTGTCCATGATTAGCATCAACCATTCCCTAATCAAGTCAACAACCCGTGATCACCCAAAACGGGTCGATCACCAAAACTCCTTCAATCCTTAACCATCATCAAATTAACTTCACAGGAAGTTAATAAGGAATAATACGAACTAATTAGCATGATTAATTGAACTCGACAATACCTCAATCGTCACAACTCAAGCTCGAGTTTTCCAGCCGTCCACCATGTCCGTTCACGGCCCTAGGAGCTCCCAAGCTTGCCCCAAATGATCTGGATCGACTGGAAATGATCCCAGAGAGCTAAATGGGTCATCAAATTGCCCTGGGCTGTCCCAGAACCTCGAATTGGATTTTTGAATTTGTTAAACACAGTTTCGGGTTTCAGGACAAACCTCCACCATTTTCACTCCATTCCTTTCGTTCCTAATCTCAGAGTCAACCTCTCGACTCACTCTCCATTCTAACAATCCAAAACAGCCATTAAAAGCATCCAAAAGTGCCACACCGGCCACTGCGCAATGTCCCCTGCACTGACCCGAAAACAATAGAAAAACCAGTGTCCATGTTGTGCAATTGATGCCAACGCAATCCCCATGTGCAATTCCACCTCAAACCGTCCCAATCCAGCCATTTAATTGATAAACAATCAAGGGATCGATCGCACAAAGCATCCACTTACACGGCCAGTTCAATGGAACAGTGTCCCGTGAAGAAAATTACAATTCTGCCCTTGTGCAGAAAATTACCAAAATGCCCCTCACGCATCCTGACCCGTAACTCGGTCATACGGACTCCGATTGATGCGTGCCGCCTGTCATTGAATTCGTATCGACGAAACCTCCGTAACGGTCCTTGGCCCTCGGCCATCGGACATCCCGGTCAAAAAGTCAACATTTGCCCCTACATCGTCCAAATTACGAAAATGCCCCTGGACTTCCGTACATCATAACTTTCACCACGAACGTCGGAATCGAACGTGCCACCTGTCTATGAACTCGTGACGTCCCGAACTACGTCACGGTCATCGGTAAGTCCATTTGACCATCCGAATTAAAAGTCAACGTTTTGCCCACACCCAGGGGCAAAACGGTCATTTTGCACAATTCGTCCGAAATCGCCCAACTAATCCCAGATTAGTAAATCACAATTAAATATTATTAAATCCCGATATTCGGGACGGGTCGTTACAACCTTCCCTCCTTAAAGAATTTCGTCCTCGAAATTACCAACAATCTTATTCCACAACCACCTTGTGGAAAACAATTCGACCACACATCTGTGTACACTTGTACACCCACATACTGGGACAACACCAGCCTCGTTTGTACCCAGACATACCATCTCAGTCATACGTCATAATAGCAACAACACTCGACCACCTCGAGTGAAAATGATCACCTGATCCGCGATAAAATCGCCTAACCATTTAGCTGACTCCTTCAGCTAGATGGTTCCTTTCCATTATCAATAAATCCTTACATTTGCTCCCGTTGGGAGTCACCAAATCTAGGGGTGGGCACGGTTCGGTATGGTACAAAATTGATCGATACCAGAACCATACCATTTAATTTTAATCGGTACGATACGGTTCGGTATTCAATATTTTGAAAGTGAAACCAGATCGTACCGTACCAATTAAGTTCGGTACGGTTTCGGTATGGTTTCAGTTTTGAGCCAAAATTTTGTTTGTGATTACAAAGCAAGGAAAAGACTAAAGAAAAAACAAAACTATATTTATGAAGGACTTAAGTTTTCAAATATGTATTGAAAAAGTTGCACTAAGTTAAAGATATAAACTCTTAGAAGCTAAATTAAGACATGTATGGTCATATCAACTCTTGAAGAAGGCCTAATAAACCAATAAGAAATAAATTTAATTATTAAAAAAGAATATTCTAATTCGGTACGGTATCGGTACGGGACGGTTTTTTAAAATATCGATACCGAAACCGTACCGAATTATATCGGTACGATTTCGGTACCGTACCAATCATACAACGGTTTTACTATTCGGTTTTTTTTCGGTATGGTTTGATCTGAAACGGTACGGTTTCGGTATTTTGGTTCCATGTGCCCAGCCCTAACCAAATCTCATTTGTCAGTCCATGCTGACACCATCAGTCAAACTGTCACCACTAAGCTTTACCACCCTAGTAAAGCCCCAACCATCTGTCTATCCGTGACAACACCATGTACTACATCACTCTCGATGTAGCGCAAGATCAACCACATGATCTCAATTCGCAGGGCAAGCCCAATCCTGCGACACCAATTAATCTCAATGTCCATAATCGCCGACTCCCTCAGCGAACCGAGACGCTGGGAAATCACGGTGTGATCAAGTCACACAAGGCTTCACGTGGTTACTCTGACCACCAATTCACTCATCCTGAGTGTACGTATACCGTCAACTTACTCCATCAAGTGGTGTAACTGGAACACATTGAATACCAGCCCAGCAGTGAACACACATATCAATATCGGGGTTCCACTAGCCAACCGTGGCCAAGAGCACCTGCTCATACAATCACTGAACCCAGACAAAATCACTCTGCCCGGCGCACAGTATCCAATGTCCAGTCCACAATACAGCCAAACAAATGATATCAGAACCAAGCCGATTACCAACACATTAGTTACACACCACTGGTACATCCCACGTACCGCCATTAGGCACCACTCAGCCTATCAATCCTCGTACAACGTACCCTGTACGTACCTCAATCCATCAATCTGACTATAGCCACCCAGGTCATAGCCAAACACGTTCTAGTAATGGAGTACATTTGCTCAAACCAACATGAGACAAAACGAACTCCACCCGTCATCTAGTTCCAATTCCGAATCCGAATCCGCAATTTCGTAAGAAATTCCGAATCCAAACCCAAACATCACATTTTTAATCCATTTCCAAATCCGAATCCGAAATCATTATTCCGTAAGCTAGCATTGGAATAACCATTCCGTACCCAAATCCAGTAATCCATTTTCGAGCTTCGCAATCGAATCCTGAATCGTCACCCAGAAATTCGATTCCAAAACCCAAAATCTCGTTTACGTCCACCAAGACGTAACAAAACCGAACCTATCGGTTGCCTGTCCGAAACACTCGATTGACTTCATAGGGAAGCCAGTCCCAATATCCACACGTCAGAGGTTGACAAAATACGACCACTTCGGAAACCTACTCAACCGAGTAACAACCATATGGACTTCACTCCGAAAAGAAGTTCAGTTCCGTCATTTACGACTCACATACCATGGTAAGAGTGATAAACTCTCCATCCATCTGGATCATCAAGATCACAAACCATATCCATCGCTACGTCACCCGACAAGTAATATCACGATCCTAGATCGTCACATTGACCAAAGTCGACAACATCGCAAATCAGATCCACCTAGGATCCACACATGTCCACATAGCTAACAATCCATCTGAAAGCTGATCGTAGGGTCTTACACCCTCAATTGAATCCTTCGCCAAATTTCCCTTGGTGGAAAGATGACCTCGTATTTCCCACCAAATCCACAATCATACACAACTTCTTGTGTCCAATGACCCCAAGCCAAACATGGGTCCACCAACCAATACACACTCAACGTACTGGTAGCAACAAACATCATCTGCCACGACAGGAAATGTGAAGTCACCCTAATGACTTCGGAATACCAATCACTGATGCGGAAACGAGCACTCCTCTCGTCTCCCAATCACAACTCTCCCCGAAACGGGAGTTCCAACCACGTTGGAAACAGACATGCTCCCAATGAGATGTCAAGTCCAACCACTGGACTGCCCACGTCCATACCTCACTTGGACCACCACGTGTCCAAAATCAATTCATTACTCGGACCTCACGTCCGCCAATACTCACGTACGCACACACCCCGATTCCGAACGGAAATGTCCACAATTTTTCCTGAATGTGCATACCATACTGCTTTCGTCTCACATATCAACCCTAACAGGTTCAATCCTCAGGTTCCAAGTGATTCACAATCACAAAATACCACGAATGGTTTCCCCGACATTCCCAATTTCAATAATTTCCTTGTATTTCCTGGGGATATAAGAAGTATACCATCATACCAATCTCGGAGTTGACCACAACTCCCCAAGTCCACCAATACACATGACCTAGGGGACAGCATCCCAAGATTCCCCCAAATTTTCAATCATACCTTTGATTCATTCATCACTTGTCATCATATATCTGTTAGGACTTATCCCAACACGACACAACCTCCACTGGATCCCATCCAGTCCAAGACTCAACCACCACTGAGTCGCAGATACCAATCATCTGTTCATCATGACAGAGTCACACCCCAACTGGTGGCTCATCGTCATCACAATTACTGTCACCAGCACCAACGCACCATCATCAATACCAGTATCAGCACACAGGCATCCATACTAGTATTGGCATATAGGTATCACCATACCAATATCCATACATAGCACACGAACATCCATGCTAGCACACAGTGTGCAAAGTTGTTACCCTGGATCTCCGTTCATTACGAACGACGATCCCGTAACAGAACTCATACCCCACGACTATGGGTACCTTCAATTTGACCACTGGCACATCAGGATAATGGTCGTTCCCTGAACATCCCCTGATCCTCAAGTGTGAAAGCCACACAAAATACCCTCGATAGCCAGTCATCTCGACACAACTGTCGACCAACAGTCATCGTTGTCAAGATCCGTAACCACACCTCACACTAGTATTCGATCCAACACGGGATTCCATATTTTATCTCATAACCGCATCCGTGGATCGAATCCCATAATCCAGACTAGACTCACTAGAGTCATCCACATGGTCATCCATGACCTCAGCCGCTCGTCGCAGCACAAGTTCTCATTTAAAGTTCACCTTTCGGTCCATCGATTAAAAATTAGGGTTCCAAGATCACACCCTAGGGTTCCACCGAACCCAACTGCCTTTTGCAGTAAAATCCACAACCTGACCGACCCCGCGGTCCTGACATCATATAGACGTACAATCCAATCCAATCGTCAACTCAACGTGGGTTCCACCACGAAGGTCATCGGCTAACTCCGATGCACCAACACCCCGAACATTAGCCAACACTACTAGGGTCCAAAACTTAGACCAATACTCAACTGAGTTTCGCATTTCCAATCAAATGGGGTTCCCTGAACCTAGCTGTGCCCAGTGGCACAACAATCCATCATCACATGACCGAACCGACGGTCCCACATTACCAGTTAATCGAATACAACCCCATTTGGGTTGAATCGCAACAATGCACGGCGTATCGGGCCAAACACACCCAATTCACCATATAAACCCAAAACTATCTATCAGGTTGACAACGGAACTGCAGCCCAACGAGACATCACACCCTCGTCCTTCGCGCACAAAAGAGCAAAACCTGCTCTGATACCACTTGACACGACCCATCCCAATCCCCCCGAGATTACCATGGAATGTGACGTGCTCCCGTCTGACAAGAGGCGTCAGACAAGGGATAACCGATTGCCATTGCCCATACGGGCTTCCAGAGTGCGTAAGGATCGATGGAGGAAGTGTGCGATGCTCAGGTCTCTGCTGCAGTCGTATTCGGAATCAACCTGAAGGGCATTGAAAACAAAAGCTGTGAGTGGACGAAAATAAACAAGTCTGTTTAAAACATTTATAAGACATTTATGCCCCTCAGTAAAATCATATGCATGCACCAAAACCAATAATCCCATATTTATTTAGAAATAACCATTAGGGCCTTAGCCCGGAAACCAAAGCATAGTTTCAATTTCCAAAAGTAAATCCAAGAGTTATTTCATAAATCCAGTAATATGAACCATAAGGCATATAATATAAACCATAACCATTATTTTAGCCACTGCACTATACACTCCAATCCGACATCCCTGATGTCTGACGTCCCTGACGTCAATAAGGTCACAATCACAAGGCTACGCGTGCCACTCGGGTCTCAATTTTCCGAGTTAAATCCCCGAACCCCGTTCGGGTACAGCATCACCTGATGCAGCATCACCTGATGCTTAGCGTCATAGACGCTGGACGTACTAGACGCCCGTGACCTCTCCGGGGTACCTCGCCGGAGGAGACAATATAATATGGAAGGATCTATACAGTGCAGTACTAAATACATTTTATCGATATCCACATGCAAGGCATATATATATATATATATATACATGGATAAAAATCCAAACCAATCATTAAGTTTCATCAGACGGGTCTCAAGCCCAAATACCGTGAAACATGCCATAACCAGATTTTCCATATCATCAAAACCACTATTGTTTTTAGCATGTGAATATATATAAAATGTAAACCAGAAAACATTTATTCAATTCCGTTTTAGGGTCCCCGACCCGCAAACACATGTAGAAGTCAACTGGGCCCCTGGCCCGATTTCACAAGTTAACTGGGCCCCTGGCCCGATCCACATGTTAACTGGGCCCCTGGCCCGATTTCATAGTTCAACTGGGCCCCTGGCCCGATTTTACTTTATTCAAGTTCGTAACCGTTTCATGAAATCATATCCAACCACATTTATGGAAATCGGTGCAAATCTAGAAAACCTCGGTTTACGTGAAAATACGTAAATCGCCTCGAAATGCGTGAAATCATTTAAATTCACCGATATCCAAAGTAAATCATTTAATCATAACCATAACAATCATAAAACAGTTATGCATGCATCGAATTTATGAAACCAATGTCCACTCACAGACCGTTTAACCGAGCGCCTCGATACGCGTGCCATAGGCCTTCCCGGGCCACATCACTATCACCGGGACTCCCAATCCTGTTCAAATCAATTTAGAGGATCACTAACCTCATCATTAACATCCTATTCAAGTCCCGTAATTTTCCCGAATTTTTAAGTATTTTTAAACTGGATTTAAAACCTTCGGACATCCCGAACAATAACGAAACGGGATCCGATCGACACGAAACCAACGCTAAAATGTTCGTTACATTGTATAGGACAAAAGTCATGTTGACCTCACCTCGAGATTCGTGCCCACGCGCCGTCACGCGCCGCCGTGAGTGGCTGCGCGTGAAAGCCACGCGCCAGCTACAGTGCTCCTTCCTCACCCGAATGACTAGTAAACGGGTCGAAAAGCCCGCGATAGGATCCGGTCAGATAACCATCAATTCGACCCCAATTCAATCCGTTCTTGATCCTACAACAATCATCAATCCACCAATTTCAGTTCTGTGTCCATGATTAGCATCAACCATTCCCTAATCAAGTCAACAATCCGTGATCACCCAAAACGGGTCGATCACCAAAACTCCTTCAATCCTTAACCATCATCAAATTAACTTCACAGGAAGTTAATAAGGAATAATACGAACTAATTAGCATGATTAATTGAACTCGACAATACCTCAATCGTCACAACTCAAGCTCGAGTTTTCCAGCCGTCCACCATGTCCGTTCACGGCCCTAGGAGCTCCCAAGCTTGCCCCAAATGATCTGGATCGACTGGAAATGATCCCAGAGAGCTAAATGGGTCATCAAATTGCCCTGGGCTGTCCCAGAACCTCGAATTGGATTTTTGAATTTGTTAAACACAGTTTCGGGTTTCAGGACAAACCTCCACCATTTTCACTCCATTCCTTTCGTTCCTAATCTCAGAGTCAACCTCTCGACTCACTCTCCATTCTAACAATCCAAAACAGCCATTAAAAGCATCCAAAAGTGCCACACCGGCCACTGCGCAATGTCCCCTGCACTGACCCGAAAACAATAGAAAAACCAGTGTCCATGTTGTGCAATTGATGCCAACGCAATCCCCATGTGCAATTCCACCTCAAACCGTCCCAATCCAGCCATTTAATTGATAAACAATCAAGGGATCGATCGCACAAAGCATCCACTTACACGGCCAGTTCAATGGAACAGTGTCCCGTGAAGAAAATTACAATTCTGCCCTTGTGCAGAAAATTACCAAAATGCCCCTCACGCATCCTGACCCGTAACTCGGTCATACGGACTCCGATTGATGCGTGCCGCTTGTCATTGAATTCGTATCGACGAAACCTCCGTAACGGTCCTTGGCCCTCGGCCATCGGACATCCCGGTCAAAAAGTCAACATTTGCCCCTACATCGTCCAAATTACGAAAATGCCCCTGGACTTCCGTACATCATAACTTTCACCACGAACGTCGGAATCGAACGTGCCACCTGTCTATGAACTCGTGACGTCCCGAACTACGTCACGGTCATCGGTAAGTCCATTTGACCATCCGAATTAAAAGTCAACGTTTTGCCCACACCCAGGGGCAAAACGGTCATTTTGCACAATTCGTCCGAAATCGCCCAACTAATCCCAGATTAGTAAATCACAATTAAATATTATTAAATCCCGATATTCGGGACGGGTCGTTACATCCGTAGCTTCGGAAGTGTCCGGGCCTGTGAAAACGTACAAGAAGGGTTACAAACATCCCAAAATAACTCGTAGGATTTTTCCTAATTTTTCCGGATTTTTCGGCGAGAATAAACTTAAAGACTTAATCTTCCGGACTCCCGAAATTATCCCGAATGACTCCCGATCGATTCGAACTCTAAAGATAAAATGTTATTTAAACTGTAAAGATTAATTCTCATGTTGATCGTGATCGGAGTTGACGTCACACGCGCCGTCACGCGCCGCCCAAAGTGGCTGCGCGTGAAAGCCACGCGCCAAGCTACAGTACCTTCGTCCTTACCCGAATCAACTGATAAACGGGTCTAATACCCGCGACTCAACCCGACCAGTTCAAGCCCAATTCTCAATCAATTCCTCTCGTTTTTGATCCTATTATCTTCCCTAATCCTTTAATTTTAGGTCTGTAATGAAGGTTAACCTCGACTAGTACCCAAACGACCCAACTCAAACTCGAACAGTCGAACAAATCGACATTCTGGAACTCACCCAAACTAACCCCAATCTCAAATTAATTTCACCAGTTAAGGGGATTCTTACGAACACAATGGTACCGTCAATTGGTCTCGCCGTTACCTGGAAGTCGTCGTCCTCAAGCTCGAAAATACTCAGAACCAGGGCACTCCGTTCCTGGCCAATTCGTGGATGTCGTCCTTCGAATTTGACGTGGTTGGTTTCCTCTTGCTCCCAGAAGACTAGAATGACCCCTAGTTTAGCTCGCAAGTCCCCACAATTTGATCTTCCATTTTTCCCTCCACTGGTTTTTCCTTCAAACTGGAACTTGGGTTCCTGGGCAAAACGGCTCCAAACTCGACAACTCCAGCACCGTCGTGATTCTAACACTCCCAGAAGACTCCCTATGTGTTTAGTTTCACCTCAAAGCCCGTAGGATTTGAACTCTGAGTTTCCCCCCTGAAAACCCGAAACTGTTTTCTCCCGTCTCTCTCAACCTCAGCCCTCACAATGATGCCCAAATGACCCAACCGAATCCCCCCTCACTCTCTTACTCAGACAATCGATTCAAACGGCCAGCACCCGTGGGAGACCAGCTGAGGTTCTCTGAAACCTGCTTCCCACAAACACAGAAACCATGGCCATATTAAACTCAATCCCGTGCCTGCAACCTGCTCACGCCACTCAGTCATGCTCCCACTACCTCAATTCACATAAACAAACGTCTGATCATTCCACTAAAGCCATAAACAATTGAACGCACAAACCCACGGCTGCTGCTCTGTTTTTCCACGGTGGTGAACAGTACCCCGTGCGGAAATTACCAAAATGCCCCCAGGGCAAAAATTACCAAAATGCCCTCCAACTTCCGTGACCCGTAACTCGGTCGTCCGACGTCCGTTTCAAGCGTGCCGCCTGTCGTTGTACTCGGGGCGTCGAGACGAACATAACGGTCTTCGAGTCAAATGGATATCAATTGTCAAACAAAAAGTCAACTTTTTTCCCTTATAACGCCCAAATTACGGTAATGCCCCTGAACTTCCGAACATCATAACTTTCACTCCGAGCGTCCGAATCGGACGTGCCACCTGTCTATGAACTCGTGACATCCCGAACTACGTCTCGGTCATCACTCAACGTCCGTTAGACCTCCAAATCTAAAAGTCAACAAATCAACCATACAAACACAGGGGTAAAAACGTCATTTTATTCAATATTTAATAATATTACATTACCAGAACGTCCGGGGCGTTACACGTCTGATGAAATTCCTGAATTTAGAACTTTTCTGCTGCATACCCTCTTATGCTTCGCTTTTGAACTTTTAAAATAAGTTATCTGATAGGCTTTCCAGCTCATCAAGTCCAGCCACAATATGGATTCTATCGGCTTCAGCTCAGCGTTGGGATTGGTTCAGCTCCTCTAGCTGATGTCTGGCCGAGGAAGAGGGTGTTAGACCTACCAAAAGAGTTTTTGGCCGACCAAAAAGGGTGCTAGGCCGACCAAAAGGGTGTCTGGCCGAGCGAGGAAGTGTCTGGCCGAGAAAGAGGGTGTCTAGCCGATGAAAATGATGTCTAGCCGGTGTCTGGCTGAGGAAGAGGGTGTTAGGCCGACCAAAAGGGTGTTCGGCCGACCAAAAGGGTGTCTAGCCGAGCAACGAAGTGTCTATCCGAGAAAGAGGGTGTGTAGCCGATTAAAATGATGTCTAGTCGATGCCTGGCCGAGGAAGAGGGTGTTAGGCCGACCAAAAGGGTGTTCGGCTGACCAAAAAGGGTGCTAGGCCGACCAAGAGGGTGTATGGCCGAGAAATAGGGTGTGTAGCCGATGTCTGGCCGAGGAAAAAGGTGTTAGGCTGACCAAAAGGGTGTCCGACCCACCAAAAAGGGTGTGAGGCCGACCAAGAGGGTGTCTGGCCGAGCAAGGAAGTGTCTGACCGAGAAAGAGGATGTCTAGCCGATGAAAATGATGTCTAGCCGATGTCTGACCGAGAAAGAGCGTGTTAGGTCGACTAAAAGGGTGTCCAGCCAACCAAAAAGGGTGCTAGGGCGACCAAGAGGGTGTTTGACCGAGCAAGGAAGTGTCTGGTCGAGAAAGAGGGTGTGTAGCCGATGAAAATTATGTCTAGCTGGTGTCTGGCCGAGGAAAAGGGTGTTAGGCCGACCAAAAGGGTCTCCGGCCGACCAAAAAGGGTGCTAGGCCAACCAAGAGGGTGTTTGGCCGAGAAAGAGGGCGTGTAGCCGATCAAAATGATGTCTAGCCGATGTGTGGCCGAGGAAGAGGGTGTTAGGCCGACCAAAAGGGTGTCTGACCAACCAAAAAGGGTGCTAACCCGACCAAGAGGGTGTCTGGCCGCGCAAGGAGTGTCTGGTCTAGAAAAAGGGTGTATAGCCGATGCAAATGATGTCTAGCCAATGTTTGGCCGAGGAAGAGGGTGTTAGGCCGACTAAAAGGGTGTCCGACCGACCAAAAAGGGTGATAGGCCGACCAAGAGGGTGTTTGGCCGAGCAAGGAAATGTCTGGCCGAGAAAGAGGGTGTGTAGCCGATGTCTGGCCTATGAAGAGGGTGTTAGGCCGACCAAAAGGGTGTCTGGCCGAGAAAGAAAGTGTCTGGCCGAGAAAAAGGGTGTCTAGCCGATGAAAATGATGTCTAGTCGATGTTTGGCCGAGGAAAAGGGTGTCAGGTCGACCAAAAGGGTGTCCGACTGACCAAGAGAGTGCTTAGCCATCTTGCTCTGCCACATATGCCAAGGTGAATGTATGTCACCATGGTCGGTCAACTTGAGTAGACCCTCGCACGATGAGGTGGCCGATCGGCCATAGTGAAGACGAAGGAAGACCTAAAAGGTATCAGGAAGACCAAAAAAAGGTGTCAGGCTGACTAGAATAGGGTCAGGAAGACCAGAATGAGTGTCAGGCAGACCAGAATAAGGTCAGGAAGACCAGAAAAGAGGATCACGAAGACCAAAAAGGGTGTCAGGCCGACCAGAACAGGCTCAGGAAGAGCAAAAAGAGGTCAGGAAGAAAAAAAAAGGTGTCAGACAGACCAGAATAGGGTCAGGAAGACCAAAAAGAGTGTCAGGCTAACCAGAATAAGATAAGAAAGACCAGAAAAAGGGTCAGGAAGGCCAAAAAGATTGTCATGCCGACCATAATAGGCTCAGGAAAACCAAAAAAGGGTGTCAGGCCGACCTAAATAGGGTCTGGAAGACCATATAGGGTGTCAAGCCGACCAGAATAGGCTCAGGAAGACCAAAAAGAGGTCAGGAAGACCAAAAAGAGGTCAGGAAGACCAAAAAAGAGGTCAGGAAGACCAAAAAAGAGGTCAGGCCGATCAAAATAGGGTTAGGAAGACCAAAAAGAGGTGTCAGGCCGACCAGAATAAGGTCAGGAATACCGAAAAGAGTGCCAAGCCGACCAGAATAGGCTCAGGAAGACCAAAAAGGGTGTCAGGCCGACCAGAATAGGCTCAGGAAGACCAAAAAAGGTGTCAGGCCGACCAGAATAGGCTCAGGAGGTCCATAAAAAGTGTCAGGCAGACTAGAATAGGTATAAGGCCGACTAGAATGGGTGCATCGAATTCTCGTTGCCCTTGAGTGATGTGGGTTCCAGCGGGAAAGAGAAGAAAGGGAGACCGACCTGAATTTTAGTCGTCTTCCCACAGACGGCGCCAAACTGTTGATGCATAAAATGGATCAATTAGTCCATGAAGACCGCACATGCACAAGGAACACGAGATGTATGTGGTTCACCCAAATCGGGCTACGTCCACGGTGTTGCTCTATTCTTATTAACGATATAAGTGTTTGTACATGATACAAGAGGCCTTGAACCTTATAGAAAGAGTAAGAATGTAGAGAGAAGGGAGAGCTCCTTTATAGGGAGAGAGTGGAATCAGTCAAATGAGGGAGGAAGCTCCTTATTTATAGGAAATATCTAGATTTAGGTGATGGGCCTAGTAATGGGTTTTTGACATGGTCTTTTTTGGTGGGCTTAGTTCAGGTGGCTCTCCATGTCGCGATGGTCCCTAATGGTAGGCTGAGTTTGGTCTGAGTAATCTTTTGAGTGTAGTTTGGTCAATCGATATGGTATCAACATTCATCATAGTGCGCAAGCAACTATATCTTCTCTTATGATTTTTGGAGGGGGAGCAAGGCTCGGGTTTTTCTATCTATCCTCAATTATACACATAGTCTCATTTCCTTGAAGAATTATGGCAATCTGGCTGAGAAAGAAGGTGCAAAAGGAGACGGAGTCACTTTCATTTTGTAATTTCAATTTTTCTTTGTTTTAAGAGGATAAGATTGATTTTTTCTCTTCATTTTTTGTTTGTTTTTTTTTTTGTTTTTTATTTTTGTTTTGCTTCAATAATCTTCCAATATTATTGTTTATGTTGCTTGAAAATCTGAGTGTTGGCTTGGCAATTGATGAATATATATAGGTTCTAAAACGATCGAGGACTTCGTACTCATCACACGACTATTTGAAAAATGATCATTTACATGTTTGTAGTACGTAGACGAGTGTGGGCCCCACAACAAGTACTACAGTCATTACAAGCGGGAAGGAGCTGATCGTCAAATCATTCTTACGTACAACAAATATGTACATTTGCATGTAATTGTTTATTTATAATCGAGGATACCGAATAAGCTGTTTTTATTTATTAACAATTCGAATTTAAATAATATACAGTTGAATAACGAAAGACAACGGATTCAAGCTCTTCCCACTAATGTATTCAAGGTCACATCGCAATAAATTTTAATATCATATTGTACTAATAAATGTTTTCGTTATTGAAATTAGGTTTCCTTATTGTTTATATAAGTTGTGGAATCCAAAATCATCCGAAAATTATGGAGCTGCCAAGTGGACCGTAATTCCCAAAAATGACTAAATTGCCCCTGACAATGACGCTGATCATTTGAAAACACCAGCACATTAAATAATCTATTTACCAGTTAAATACGTTATTTGATTGGGTTAAAATCTCTGTAATATTAATAGTCTCCCCGAGAATTAATTGTCGTTATTCTTAATAATAGATAATTAATATTAATATTAAAATACAATAATTGTCATTACTATCATGATGAGCCATCATTACAATTATTAAATAATATATTTAATTAATAATATATTGTTTATTAATTAAATATTTAACCGACCAATCAGAACGCTCCAAGGCTCCCAAGAGTTTCCTATAAATAGCGAGGCACATTTCATTTCCAAGGTACGTTGATTTTCCGCTTCGAAGTATATCATTTTCCTCTCTCAAAGTTAAGTTAAGCATCGAAGTGTTATTGGTCGAACAACCCCCGGGTAAATCGATCAAGGCAACGATAGCTAATTGTTTGCTGTTTGCAGGAATTGTGAGGACTTTTCGTGGCGGATTCAACCTTTGATTCAACATAGATTAATCGACCAATTTCAACACTCATGAATCTACACAATTAATGAACTCAAAAAGAATGAAGTAAGAGCTTATGGAGCTCAGTAATAACATCCTACTTAGAACATAGCTATGTCCATACCTCCATTATCCATGTCTCAGCTCCTGTGCTATAAGGATGAAATGGCCTGCCAACTTCCAATCTTGATATGTGATTCCGACGATTGAGATTGTAGCTAGGATCTATGTAACCATGGTGGCTATAATTGCTGTCATTGAACCTCTGAACTTGTGAAGCAGGTTGAAGAAATGCATCCACATCAGTTGTAGCATATCTCAACATGGTTGAATTGGATCCCATCGCAGGAGAAAATGGCTGGAGAGGTGCACCCCTGCGTTGAAATTCTAATTGAGAGTGGTGGGGAACTTGTGGGGCATACTGTGGGTTAAGAGCTTGAACTCTATCAATAATAGGCCAATCTGGTCTCTGGTGTGTCCTACAACAACGGGAGAGCTTACTCATTGAATTTTGTTGAGAAGTCATGTGCGCCAATGGCAGGGCTGGTCGATCTTGGTCGATCTTGACTGTAACTATTTTGGTTTACATATCCAAGAGATGTCCTTTTCTGGGGTCTATCAAAATGCCTCCCCTTTTTAGATCCCTTGTTATTTCTAATTTGATTTGGTTTGGTAAAATGTGAATGTTTCTGGCGCTTTACACCTGATCATACAATAGATATGAAATACGCAAACAATCTCTCTCTCAACTGGAGCAAGAGGAATATTCATTCTGTACAAGAAGTAGTATGCAAGCATACTGCTTCCTTCCCTCCTAATACCTTCATTTGCAATCTGTTTCTTTGATTGTTTCGTTGCTCTCACGCACTAAAGATCTTTCAGCTTCATTGCTCCAACTCTAAACCAACAGACAACAAAACGTGAAAGAAAACCAATATCTTAATAGCCCATCCCATTAACTTAACACAAAAGAAAAAAGGACTTTGTATTTACGGCTACCTGTCTGAAGGTTCTCAGTTTATAGAGATTACTACCCTTCACAAGCAAGGGAAATAATGGACGCAGCTTCTTTATCCCCTTGCTCCATAAAACTTCAACCTTGGACACGAAGGGCATTGATCAGTTAAGAGAATCACTCAGAGCTACCCTGTAAACTGTGATATATGACACAGATCATATAAAACAACAATTTAAAAATTACATACGAACCTCAGTATTTCCAATATGTACATCCAAAAGCAGGTTAAATTTACCGCTGGAAAACAACCTTATGCCTCAAGCCTCACCGTGAAAGTATGTTGTTGTTTGGCTGCACCATAGCTTTCTTTGACGACCCTGCCAGCAACAGTTCTCTTCCCAAGAATCCTTCCATGCCTTGTGACCTTATCGAACCTGTTTGAATAAAATATAGAATGGTACACAGACTACTCTATCCGAGTGAAACAGTCAGCAACAAACTTCTCAATTCATAAAATGAGTCTGTATATAACCTAAATATAACACGCGCCATTACTGAAGCAAAGAAGACCCAATTCATAAAATCAAAAGCTATCGTTCTCGAATCAGCATCGGCAGTTGAAAGAAGCATCAGACACAGAGAAATGAGATTGGAAATACAAAAAGAATATTCCAAAAAAATTCTCAATAAAAGGAAAAAAAAATAAAAACCTTTTAGAGAGCGAATCACTTTATTTCAGAGGGCCTCGTCATCGCCCTCCTCAATTTGCTCGTCGTCGTCCTCTTCCTTATCATCGTCAAAATCTCCGTCGTCGTCGCCGTCATCGTCTTCTTCCGAAGACGAAAAGATACAAATAAAAGCGCGCTTTACTTCCCCCTGGCCATTTCAATCAACCACAAAGCCAGGCCAAAAACCAACAAAACAATTCAGACCTCGTCGTTTTATATTTTCAAAGTTTTTCCGGTTGGGGTAAAATGGGGAATTTGATAAAGATGTCCACCGAACGGTTCGAAACTTCTGCTAACATTGGAAACGACATGTCGTGGCGTTTAAACAATTCAGCGCGTTGAGGGCCTTGTGGCCGAGATGACGTACACTTTTTTAGCGGGACAGCCCATGTTGTGCATTTTTGCCGGTTATTTTTAGCGGGAAGGCCCATCTTTTAAAGAGAAGACAGTCAAGACACCATTTTTCACGTGGAGTACTAGTGAGGGCTTTTCAAGTGCGATGAACGACATAAGCTGTTAGATAGTGCCCCATGTAAAGAGGGAGGACGATTTAAGGGTTTACTCTAGGTAAAAGCACCCCCAAATCGCCATGGAAGGGTACTCATTTCGGTGAAGGATCGAGAAACAGTGACTTGTTTCTTGCTCTTCCATGAGATGAACGTTGATCGAGAAATATGCAGTAGCTAGTTGCTGACCGCCGTGTAAGTGGGCACCTAGCCCAATCAGTGTCACAATCCGCTCACAAATGCAGCAATACCACATCAGGGTCCATGGGAATTTTAGCCGGTTTGACGCCAAGTAAACCTGCATCCTCCAAGATATCTAGAGTATATTTTTGCTGACATTCCTGGTTTGGACCGTGCACTTCCAACCTAAAGAAGTATTTGAGAGGTCCAAGGTCTTTAATTCAAAAACAGTGGCCTAAAAACTGCTTTAGTTCACAAATAGCCTCATCATTGTTACCTGTAATGATCATATCGTCGACATAAAAGTAAGATAACAGCAAGTGAAGTACCTCTAACTCTTTTGAATAGAGAATAGTCTGTTCGAGATTGTACAAAACCAATGTTTTGGATGACAAAGTTGAACTTGCGAAACCAGCTTTGGGAGGCTTGTTTAAGGGCGTATAGGGATTTGTGAAGTCAATAAACCAGTGACTCCCAATGTAAACTTCTTTAAGCAGATCACCGTGAAGAAAAGCATTGATGATGCAGATCTTCTACTAATCTCATCGTCCAATCTCTTAATAACATTTCCAACGTAATGGCTGTCGACTACGACGACGATGATGAGACCCCATGCCTACCCAGCGATATCATCCTCAACATCTTTCACAAGAGTTTCACAAGAGTGGATGCAAAGTCACTACGTCGGTTTCGATGTGCATCCAAGAGCTATTTAGACATGACTGATTCTTCATTTTTTTGGCACACTATACGCTCAACGTTTACTTAATGATATTGATTATGAAGTTCATGCTTCTTTCCATGTCATATTCTAAAAATTATGAAAACTCATCATTAATGGAGCCATTGTAATATTATCGTCATTAAAGATTCTGCCCATCAACTCCGTTATATACACGTTAAGTTTTGTTTTCTGCAACTTGTTGGAGATGAAGGCGGAACAACTCATATTAGGTAATGTAGAACACGCATGGTAATTACGCGCCTTACACATAAGAATAAATTGATACCAAGAAGAAAATTGAGATTTCATCTCAAAACCAATTGACAATAAAGACTCTTGCAAAATTATTTAACTTTCCAATGTGAAATTTTTATTTCTTTCCAATTCTCCCAAACCTCGAGAAAATCCCGCTCGCTTACCTCGAGATTAATCGGAGTGAGAAAAATCAGGTTGACGGCTCCTTGGAATTCGGGTAAGGAGCTGACCCGAAAGAACGAATTCCGTGGGGAAAAAATGGAAGGCGTAATTGACGAAAGCATAGAAGAGATGATGCCGCTCAAATGATAATATTAAGAGAGAGAGATGCAACACCATAATGATTGTGGGCATGTCCCGCCAATCTAATATCAGAAACATCAAGTGTGATCGTTTTGGTAAACCAGTTGAGGACTATTCTAATCTGAAACTACACACACTAATCTAAAACTACAGAGATTTACAGAAGAAAAAGAAGAGAAACGAAAAAAGAAGACGTCAATTAAGCTTCACCTTGAGCACCGTGTCCATACCTCACCAGCCCCGTTCCGAGTAGCACGAGCCGGATCATCATCAAATGATTCGCATTCGTCGTATATTGCAGCTGAAAACATCAAGAATATTGAGTCCAGGAAACTTCTCAACCAGCTCTAAAGCCATTGTTTCATGGGTGCAGCAGACAACGTGGGTAGATATCAGCCTATAAGAAGCTTCACTTCGAACTTTCCAAAACTATCATTGAGCTTTTGGCACCGAACGGCTAGAAACTCCATGCAACAATTTGACAAACCCAAGGAAGCTAAGCTTTCCGTCAGTGTGCCTAATCCAATCGTGAAGAACGGCGTGAACTGGGACGGAAGGGCTGAGGCCAAGTTCCTGAAACGTTGTTCATATAATAAATAGTACGGATCAGTAAAAAAATTTATGCATTTCGAAATTTTAATTTCCAACTTCACAGATTCTCTAATGAATCAGTGAACACCGAATGCAACTTGATAGTAGAAGCAATGAACAAAAGGTAGAGGAAAATGCATATGAACATACCGAAGCCAATTCCTCAATAACAATAGCCCTGTTTCCCTCTTTCTCAAAAACTTCGTAAGCACAACAAGCATGTTGCTCCCATTGATCGAGAGCCTCAAGTTGGTGGACACTTAGTGCAGCAGTACAAAATTCCTCAAAATCCATCCTTCGGTATTGCAATGCATTCAGCTGCCAAAGATGAGCAGTATAATGTTTTAATAAGATTTTAAGGACATACAAAATGTAATAACCTGTCATACACTAGTTAAAGCACCTACCGATGCAAGAAAATCAGAAATTCGTGCCACCTTCATTGCATCAGTTGCATTTTTCATCAACGCCTGACAACATTAAGAAGTTTAGGACCATGACTAACCATGGATAGAGTACAAATGAGTAATAAATTTGTCAAGGAAACCAACCGTTTTAATATTGTCTAAGCATATTGTGCTATTTTTGTTTGGTTCCAACAGCACAAACTGCTCCTTCAAATAGAAAAGCTCATCCACAGTCAATGTCTTAGAAAGAGCCTGCCAAAATGCCAGTATTGAAAGAACTATTGAGCTACTAGAAATTACTAAACAATGAGATAAAAATAAACTAGCAAAACTAGCAAAAGTGATGCAGAGAAAGTGCTCGAAAGAGAAAATTTGAAAGGAATAACATCTAATAGTCACCAGAACACTATTAATATGTATTTCCGATTCAAATGGCATTATATACATACCCTTAATGCAGCTTTCCGGAGAGCCGATGAACGCATGTAGACCTTCATCTGTTTGAATATTAATATATCCAAAGGAACTTTGACATCATTACAATTTCTAAGCCAGGGATGACCTACAAGAGAAAGTAGTGAGTGAACATTTGAGAAAATAACTACATATCCATGACCAAGCATTTTTAAAAGTGGATAAGGCACTCACTTAGGGCTTGAGCAGCAGTCATTCTTTTCCGTGGATCTTTATTCAATAGGCGCTTGACAAAATCTCTAGCCTCTGTGGACAGAGACGGCCAAGGTGCTTCATCAAAACTTGGATCAGCTTTTAGAACAGCCCGAAAAATGCCAGACTCAGTCCGAGCCCAGAATGGACGGCTGCCACATAAAAGGATGTAAGCTATCACGCCTACACTCCAGACATCAGCTTCTGTGCCATAAGACCTATGTAGAACTTCGGGGGCTACATAGTATGCACTACCAACAATGTCATTGAGCCTCTCATCTGCAAAGATCATTCGACCATAAGAACCCATTGCCCAAATTACAGAGCCATTGAAAGAGCAAGTCGTACAGATTCTGTATTGAAGAACTGTCATCAAACCTGGTTTAACAAAATCTGATAAGCCGAAGTCTATAGCCTTCAATTGTGAATCTTCATCCTTCGATGTAAAGAGAAAGTTCTGATCGGGAAATGAAGTGCAGTTAAAACGAGGTAGACATAAGCAAAAAGAATGCAAGGTTATAACCAAATGATAGAAGACAAATGCAGTTTGCTTACATTCTGCTGTACAGATTATTCAGTAAAATAAAAAATAAAAAATCAAACGAGCAAGTCTCTAAGTGAGATGCCAATGCAGCAAGTTTAATCAATACATGGAATGATATATACCCTACCTCAGGCTTAAGATCCCGATGCACCACGCCTTGGAGGTGGCAAAAAGCAACAACTTTTAATATTTGTATCATGACGGTCCTCGCATCATCCTCCGTGTATTTCCCACCCCTGCAGAAAGAAATAATAATATACAATATGATACCATTAGCTGTTTAAATACCAAAAAAGTTCACCATGATTTTCTTACTTCTCATTCCATCAAAAACAACCAGAACAAGACAGGTTCTAGATAATTGCATTCAAATCTAACAGGCAGCAAAAGAAATACCTTGCAAGTATCCTATCCAAGAGCTCCCCTCCTTCACATAATCTGAAAAACAGCCGATTGTAGTTAGAAATCTGTAATGATGGTGAAGAAGAGTTTAAAGAACATAATTCGAAAAAAATGCAGCGTGCAGGACTTACTCCATGACTATGTAGACATTTTCATGGTCTTCAAATGCATCATGAAATTTTACTAGATTGTCATGTCCAGTCAGAGCTTTCAATATCTTCACTTCCCTTCTCACATCCTCAATCGCAATAGCAGTAGTCATCTAATGACACAAACATAAAACAGAATCAGCAAATAAGACAAGAGCAGTACATTACCAATTTAACAAACACCCGACACAAACATCATAAAATAATTCACAGAAAATGGAAGACCATGCGGCCGTCTGACAAGAACATAACTTGCTTCTAGAAGCAGGTAAAAAAATTAAAAAATCTACTGGCAAACTAAATCATATCAACACTTTCACTTAAAAAAAAAAAAACATATCACCACTTCATGGTAATTATCAGGACTAAATGTTAACTTAGCTCATATCAGAAAATTCATTGCTGCAGATAAAATATGCATCTTTCTTTCAAGGAAGTAAAATATTACAAAACCCAATCGTTTCTGTGTTTCCTGTAAACGATGTGTGTGCCTACAGATCTAATTCAAACAATGTCAATCACAAACACCACCTATCCTCAAAATCCATAAACCCCACTAGCTTGCAGCTCAATTGATCAGTAACTCATTAAAACTGAAAATTGCAAACCTTGGGCTTGGGGATGACTTTCACAGCTGCCTGTTGACCTTTGAGCTCGCCCTTCTTGAACGTAGCTTTGCAAGTATACCCAAAATGCCCTCTCCCAACCTCTTCACCCATCTCATACTTGTTGGCCAAGTGCTTAGAGAACCCGAAGCTCTTATCAAGTCCGGTCACAAACTCGGCCTCGCTCCCCTCAGATATCGCCGCCTCGTTCGGCTTCACAGACCCGTGCCTTCTCGCAAGAACCGCCTTTATATGCTTCGCCGGTGACGGAGGCGGAAACGGCCTCTTGAAGAACCGCTTCGGCGTCGTGTTCGAGCTCACATTCGCCGGAGATCTCGCCGGAGACTTCTTGGAGAAGAAGTAGTGCCCCGGACTCGGACTATAGAACGGAAAAAACGGCGACTTCTTGATGGTCTCAGCTTCAGTCTTGTCATCTCTAGGATTTTCAACATTGCCAGAGCCGTTTGGTATAGAAACGGAGCTTTCCTTAGCTTGCTGAGGATCCGATGTGGGAGAGGAAGTTGGGTGAGAGCTTGGGGAGGGCTTGGAGGTGCAAAGTCCCATGTTTGATAATCCGATTTCTCCCCAAACAGACCAAATTTGGGGATTTAAACTACGAAAGTCCGGGTCAGAGCATGGTTGCTTGGAGCCTGGGATTTCGGATCAAAACTTCAAATCCCAGAGATTTCAAACTCTTCCAAATCCTCAGGAATCTGAAATTGAATTTTGTTGTGGTTCTTTTAATTTTCTCTGTGGATTTGAATTTGAATTCCTGGGAATTGTGAGGTGTTTTCTCCGGCAAATTAAGACGGGTGAGAAGAATAGAGATGGATAGGGAAGGGATCCACAGAAAGCGATAAAAAGGGCAAAAACGATGCCTTCGCTTTTTTTTTTCTTTTTTTTTTATTCTACTACTGGAATTAATTAATTTAGTTAGTTTAATTATTTAATTAATTTCATTGATTACTGATGAAGCTTTGTATTTAATTAATGAATTTATAATATGGTTTGTTATAAAAAAATAGCTATAAAAAATGACAGTGCAAGTACCAAGTTTCTGTATAAATTTTACCTTATTGCATTACTTTTACCTTTTTTACCTTATAATTCATGAATACCAAAACAGCGGACAATCAAAATAACCTTTAAGATATTTATTCTTTATATTATATTTTGAGAGTTGAACAGTTTTGATTATCACAAATAACAATAAGAGGAAGATAAACACATCCATTTTATCATGAATATAAGTTGTTGATATCATGTCAATCATCCAGGTTGAGTACGAGTAGCACCATCACAAGCACATGATCCGTTATCTGGCAATCAGCATGCATGTCACTCGCCAGGTAATGCTAGGCACGTCACTCGATAGGCCCAAGTCTCGACCATTCGGTAGGTATACTCGCAGGTACGATCGGCACCCCTTGGTCTGATCAGCTAGGTGTTAATACCAAATTCTTGACATGCTAGGAGATCTATTGTCACCTAGCGCAAATCCTTTATGTGTGATACATGACAGCATCTCCTTATGTAGCTTGAAACCTACTTCAACAGTGTCCAACCACCATATTCTTTGCTCATATAAATACCCTCCAAACCCTTTCATAAAAGTACTCTATCTCATCTACTCCTCTCTCTAAACACACAACATTCACTCTTCTATTTTTGTGATGTGATCTGCTTATTGGTTATCCACTACGCTTATTGACTTAAGCATAGAAACCTCTTAGGTCAACACCTCACTGGTGTCTAGTACTTCCTCTTTGCCTCGCATGCCATTCGGTAGACTTAAATAGAATTTGAACCAGCATCACCCAACAAGTCCAAGAACCCACAACGAGTCTCATCACGTTAAATCCAACTTCGAATCAAATATAAATATTGCTCCTAACACGCATCATTTGGTACAAAAATTTGACGCTTCGACTTAGTACTATTTTATTTATTTGGGAATATCAATAATCATAAATATCAATCGATTGAGTCTGATTGTTTTAATTCCCTTTTTATCTTTTAAGCAAAGAATTACCAATTTTCACTTATATAACTAACTTGTTTTAATCCATATTTATATATATCAAATCACAACAAAGTAAGAAATTACAATAATTTCATATAAGTAAACATGTCATTTATTTATGATTTAATTTATTGTGAGCTTCTCTCCTGTTGAAGCAAGCGAGTGATGAGTTTTCGGTTTGGTGGAGGCCTGGAGGGGGACGGGAGTGGTCCAGCCGGTACGTGTGAATGTTCCACGTGGCGTGCGCTGGGTGACTTGTTGTGATTAGTTTAATTTAGTTTGTTAAATTAAAGTAATAATCAGTTTTGCGGTGCCGTTAATCAGCCAATGATGTCTCCTAATTTCGTTGGATTTTCGTGCGTACAAAACGACGTCTCTTGATGAAGGTAAGTCAAAAGAACGCCGTTCATGCCCTTTCTTCATGGACAAGTCACAAAAAGATGCTTTTGAAAAGCAAACAAAAAACTATACTATTATTTTATTCCTTATTTTAATTAATTATGTCAATATTGACATGAGTAAAATACAGTTTGGTATGTTTTTTTTTTTTAAATTTTCTCTCAAATGATTGAATAAGGACGAATTTTATTTTATCTTATTCTACTGTTTATTTTATTTTTATGAATAATGTCAATATTGACATTGACATGAGTAATATAATTGGATTTGGTTTCCTCTCAAATGGGTGAGCAAAGACGTATTTTGCTTTTATTTTTTTATTATTATAAAATGACCAAGTAATTGCGAACTACAACGGTTAACTTTTTTAGAAGTCATGCAATCACACATATTTTTCAGAGATTGAGACGATTCCTATACTTTTAGGATCGGGAAAACTCACACAATTTTGGAGATTGGAAAGACACACATCTACAGTTCATATTTCCAAAGTTAGCATCAGGGTTAGGGTTGGGAAGACCTACACATGCAGGCTATATTCATACACTTCCGAGGTTGGAAAAACTCACACACACTTTCAGCAAAAATCGAAAGACTCTAACACGCATTTTAGCACATCAGGAATCAAACTACGGATGTGCCGGAAGACCTAACTACTAGGCTAACAGTTTTTTTTTTTTAATGAATTATGACAATATTGGCATTATTAATATATTTTGACTTTGGTTTCCTCTCAAATGAGTAAGGAAATATCACATATTTACGAGGGTAACAGATAAAAGTTTATGTTTTTTTTTTTCAGATTCTGATAAAGATATCGATAAATATAATAATATTTAAATATGTGATTCAGAATGACGATAATTTATTAACAAACGTTCTATTCTTGTTAAATTAAATGATCACCTTTGATACGTTATAATGGATAATATATGTGCTTTCGAACATTTGTGCAAAACAGTCTCACACATATTGGATTCAATACATTCGGAATGACTACAGTATCCCACCGCATTAAGTATATCGTGTTTTTTTAATAGGATATAATAAAAAATAATATAAATAAATGTCCATTTATTTTATAACCGTTAAATTTTGATTTAAAAATATCTAACAGTCTTCATCCTGAGACACACCTAATACGATGAGGTTCCGTAGAATTTCCGCAATACATCATCATCATCAACTTGGTTGTTTAAAAATTTAAGGAAATTAGAAATGTAAATACATAAGGTTTATGAGAAACTTTATCCAAATGAACCCATCTCTTTCACAATGAATCAGAATACTAAAATTAGCAATAAACTTGTTAACCAAGCAAAGGAGATGGTCCGATGGATAGATAGTAGTGGGCAGCTGGTGGCTTTTTCTTATTTTACTTTGGCATAAAGGGATAAGCTGAGAGAATCCAATTTGGACTTTGGGGGCGGTTTCAATATATTCACATGAAAGTGGAAGCAATAATAAATACGAGATGCAAAGTTCTTCACTCAAATGCATGACGAGACAAATTTATTTTTTTAGAGGGAAAAAAAAAATTACGAAGATGACTACTTATATTTTTGTTTAATTCAATATTCATAATTATGATCGTCTTATCGCACGGCTTAACCCATATATAATTTTTTAATAGTCAAATATAGTCTCTTATTTGCTTTGATCAAAGAAAAAAGGAACTTATTTCGGGTATGAAATGATACAAATTGACTCAGAAAATTCGCGCATACATAAAATTTGAGGCATATATGCTTGCTAATGTCTGGACGCTGTACGTGCCTAAGTGGTGATGAAAGCCAAAGGTGAAATGGTGTGTTTTAGTAAGTCATTTAACATGTCTCGTTCGATATCTAAATAGACTTTCCGGATCGAAACGTGCCATGAGACTTTCATTAAAATTTAAAAATAAATAAAAATTCTGATAAATGTATTTTTAATGATACGATCAAATTAAATTGTTCCCCACTCAAGATCGATAGCTTCACTCCGAACATAATGGATCAAATTTCGTTATATTATTTTGAGATGAAATATGAAATTTTATCATAATCTCGCCAATCCAAAGAACAAAAACATAAAATTAGACCATGGAGGATGATAGATTTTGCTCATTTTTCGATCTTTCTGGTCTAGCGATGTTAAATAAAAGTGTCTAAAAATATAAATTACGGCTATACCAATATCAATAATATATACACACATATTTAAATTAAGTTCTATTCAAATTTCAGTTAGTTACGAAGGATGTGTGTCATTTATTGAATAAAAAATTATTTATTTCGAGTATTGTATATTTTTTTTAACGATGAATAAAAATACCATTATAAAATTAACAATTCAATTTTTCTGTCATGTACAAAAATTGAACTCGAAATTTATACGTTGCTGACTTAAAAAAGAAAAAAAAAACTTTAGGAAAAATAAATATATTTTTAGAATTATTAGAGTTGTCCACGTCGGATAACTACCTTAGTAATTTTTGTTTTTTTGGAAATTATTTATCATGTATGGGAGGCCCACGCAACGCATGACGTGCTAACGCGCATGCTTACTCTTCTTTGCCAATGAAATTATGAATTTATATTATTATGAGAATAAAGAAAAGTGAAATATTTGAATCATTCTCCTACCATCCTATCTTTTTATAAGGTCAATATGTTTTATGATGATGTTTTTAGAGTTGGGAGTCTAAAACCATGTCGTTTTAATTTGTAGGTATTTAGGTAATTATTTTTTTCCGTAATGAAAATAATAACCCGTAATGTACGGTTTTAAGTTCCAATTTTGTGGAGGTTTGTATTGAAATCGTATTGAGTTCGAACGATCACACAGGTTTACTTGATAAGTTTATATGCATGGTTTGCAAGCTGAGTAGGTCTAATTTTCAATTGGATTTCGCATTTTATACATTCACAATGTCTTTCAAAATATTTCAGCACTTTCTTATAAGAGAGAGCTTTAGCTATTTCGATGCATTTTCCGGAGGCTTGAGAGACTGTTCCCAAAAATCAGTTGGAAAACGACGTGAATGATCTACTTACAACTATTCAAGTCAGTCAGAAGATTGGTTGAAAGCGGTCTATTGAGGATATTAGATGGAGTAAGAAGTGGCCTGATACCAACCTCATGTGGATGCACGATCCCATAAGGACGGGGATTAGTCGTATATCAATGTTTTATAGGATTGGTATTCGTCACATACTAATGTGCAAGAAGACACCTCGTGCAATATAAAAAGAAAAATCTGGTCGACAACCACCTAGCCACCAACTTTCAATTTCCATAAACCCAACAATAAATAAGAGCTACACAGCCTGATACCGCCACAACTGCTTTTCCGATAAGCAAAAGCATCCAAAACAACTTTTCATCTAACAACAGAACTTCATTCCAATAAGTGAAATAAAACTCCAGCGACATGGACAGCTTCCTAATTCATGTTGGAATCCATAGGCAGAATTTATTCTTTCATTTGCGAGTCATACCTTATGCTTCAACTTCTTCTGACCTTACAAAGGTGATGTAGCCGGTAGAGACCGGGCCAGCAATCAGCAACTTGTTTCTTCGGGTGCAAGTAGGTAGGCCTTGTAGTCTTGTACAAGTTACATTCTGGTTACAGAAGTTGGCAACTTAAATGGAGATGCAAGCAATTTGCAATCCTATAGGGAGTAAAATCAGAAACTAGGACTTCAAGTCAGTTGGGGTAAATCCAAAAATCATATGAATGAATTCAACATAATGGTCGATTCGTTGATTCACGTTCATGCAAAGCATCAACTAACCGGATTTTTCATCCCCACCAAAACTCGATTGCAGATAATCTGCTTGGTTGAGGTGACTAATGTCACCCCAGGATTTTATGGTCCATTTGTCCTTGTCGTACAAATGAAAAATGTTGACGGATGTATTGGCAATCTTCCCTACAGATTTTCCTTTCGGGCAAGCCTTCTTGTGGAGTGTTCGGATGACCCCTCCATGAGTGACCACAACTACTCGCTCTCCTGCAAATGAAACAAGCCAGGACATAAGCATTCAGGTTGCGCCTACCGTCACTCTTGATCCAGATTTACATTTGTTATTGTAGCTTAGTTAGACTTCGAGAGGCAAATATGGTCTTAATTCCAGTTGAATAGGTATTACAGGCATAGCATGAGCAGTAGAAAATGAACTAGAATTGATCACTAAGAGCTCAAACAATTCTATGATGTTTGTTACGTTCGACAAAGGAGTAGTTGAAGTACAGTTTACTATTGGCGTGATTGAAAATTCTGTTCAGAATTAAATAAAGCTTAACGAAAAAAGGATTTGCAAAGTCCAATTAGTAGAGTATCAAAGAGACATCCCAATGATACCTTACCTTTATGCTTATCACCAATTCTCTGCAATGAAGATGTACAGCGTTGATGAAGTTGATCACGACTTTCTCCACCACCCTGCATGCATAGAGCAGTGAAATACACATAAATCTCCAGTGCAAAAATTCATACCCAAACTCTGTTCAGGCCAGGATCTTATCCACCGGTATCTGCTTTTAACTGCTTGAGCTACAAGCGCCAAGTAGATATTTCATTCCTTTTAATCATGATATCAGATGCCATGTGACACTAATCCTTACAATAAATAGGTAGTCAACTAGATATCTATTTGTAATTAGATGACCAAGGTCAATAATAGGACCTACTATTATAGTTCCATGGAAGAGACTCTTGAAAACCATTTGGTTTTCAATTTTGTGCAAGAGATAAGTGGGTAAATACATGGGAGAAAGATGGAGGAGGGATGTGAAAGAAATGTATATGGAAGGTTAAAGAAAAGGAAAGCTAAAAACAAAAAACTTAAAACTATTTAATTTGTTTTTAACTTTTAAGTTTATGTTTCAAACATTCTCCTTCGTTTCCTCCTCTTTCCCACACCCTTCTTCACCCTCTTTTGTCCTCCTACATCTTTAGACCTAAAAATGCAAACTAGAAACTAAAAAGTTGAAATAATTATCAAACCGGCCCTAAGCTTTTATGACAATCTTGGATCTTATATGGTCTGAGACTCTGAGTCCTCTCTCTCCAAGGCCAAACCAGAGGCTGGAACATCAACCTCAGTCAAGTACCACAAAAAGAAAAAAAAGAAAAAAAAAAAGAAGGCTGCTCCGACAAGCAGAAAGGCGGTCCAACATGCAGATCTCCAGCTCTAAATAGTTTAGCTGTCATGGGCAGGACTGACCCTTTTTATACCTACATAGAATGAGCTAGGCTCCAGCCCAGGGTGACATTTATCAGGCCCAGTCGGGCCAAATTATGACACACCAACCATTTCCATAAAATCCTTAACGGAGTACTTCTGTTATAAGGCCGTTACACTTCCATACAAAATTCAAAAGGTATTGACTTTGACAAACATCAAAGCAAAAGTACAAGAAGATTGCTTACAGGAATTTCCTGACTTGTATCGTGAGATAAAAAGGCCTGTCGAGCCTTAGGACAAAGTTCGGCAGATTCACGCATTATAATACCTTGAAGATCGCCTAAATGCCTCTCTCTTAAATCAGGATCTGTTACAACCTGAAATTTAAACAAACATCCTTTTTTAAAAAATATAATGAGTAGACACATTCACTTATCCAAATTATGTATCTAGCTTCATCCTAATTTTTTTTCTTCATCCAATTCCGATTTTTGGTAATATAGTGAGTAGATAAGTTGATTAACAGGACTATGACTCCATATTTTTATCCAAATTATAACCAAAACACAGTAAACACATCATGCAGCTTCCATTTTCATATTTTTTTCTTAATCTTATTTAGAGCATCAAGAAAGCGCTTTCTGCACATCATATTCAAATTCATTACTGCAATGAAAAACCTGATTTAGTAGATGCAACAAGGAGCAACTTAAAAAAATTCTATACCTTTAGCCCTCCGCACCTGGCTGCAATTGTCTGTGCAGTCTCATATGCCCGACTCAGGTCAGAAGAATATACAAGGGAGATTTTGGGATCCTTGGATAATTTATCACTCACCTTCAAGGATTAAGATTAAATTTTTGGACATTAATAAGCAAAGGGAAAGACTCAAATAGCATGTACAATACTATTTGAAACTTACTGCAGCTGCTTGCTGCCTCCCAGCATCATTTAATTCAACATCCAGATGCCCCTGTGCGAGACAAACATAAGAACACAATTTTTATTCTTTTAGAAAAGAAGGGTGAATTTGCTTATGGCCGTGGGTGGAACTTTACTCTGAATTAAACTTGCCTTCCCCCTGATCTTCATTAATGTCCTAGAATGATCCTCAGGCATAACATTTGTTATTACTTCCGTAAATAATGAAAATGGGCCAGGCAACTGGTCTTTTTTAATGGGTTTGTCGTCCATAGGAACAACAAGAAAATCAAATAAACGAGGTATTTAGGATGGCTGGGCTCGCTGTTTCTAGGGAATTTCTGTTGCTACTATGGCAAACCAATCTTAGCATCTTCCGGGGCCAACATCCCCAAAATTGGGGTTGCACCTATGCATGCACGCTTTTTTTTCTTTTACTCTTAAAAACGAACAATAGAGTGTCTTCCCATGGAAAACATCCTAAGCATCTCGTTTTTTTTGCCTGTGGTTCCTGAGGAGTTACAGGCGCCCCTAATAACATGGGCAGCGTATGCGACACAGGATCATCTTTTAGAGAGAAAGATAACAGATATCACGTTTAAGGTCATCTAAAACATGCAATTGAAGTTCAAGAGGAAAAGTAAGCCACTTTGAAATTCAAGAACTAAATGCTGACAGGTCAAATTTCAGATGGCATTCGTTTTATTTACAGAAAAGTAAGAAAATATGCCCTAATCAGTGGCAGGTTAAAATTCAGAGCCACGAGAAAATTTTGCAGATATTTCAAACATGATGAACAAAAAAAATTATCTGCAGCATTGCCGGTATAATAGTGTAGTAGAGGAAAATGTTCATTGCGAGTAAAGAACAATGTTCATTGCGAGTAAAGAACAATGTTCATTCCATAACCATATTTTCATTAATGAATGATTACTTGAATAACATGTTCAATATGAACACAATTAAAGTAGCTTGCTTTATAAGCCGTGGATTAAAAAAATTTGCACATAACATTTTAGATTGCTTGACCCAAAAAAATAAAAAATTTAGATTGCATCAGCTATCAATTAATTACAAACATACCAGCACATCTACTAATCAAACAACTAACAAAATCTTAGTAAGCCAACATAGGGAGGAGCCGATAGAATGCATAACATATATAGAAATATACTAGCGTGCTTACGCTAAAAGAGAATGGGAAAAAAAATTAAAACATCAAGCTTTTCATTTTTAACAGAGGTAAGTGAGGCAAAGGACCTGGATTCTTCCGTCGGCGTTCCAGGCCGTTTCGCCATGACGCACTACAATGATCTCCGCGTAATCCGAACTCACACAGCTGCGACGAATGAATTGATCAGAAGTTTTGAATACAAAGCGTTCACTTTTCATTTTAATTGTTTGTAGCAATCTAGAATTCGATATACAAACCCTAATCGACGAACTACGCGATTGGAACGAAACGGAGGATTTAGGTGCAAGGAGAATGAGAGGGAGATCGGACCTGGAATCGGACTCTGCCATGGAGGACGGCTCGGGTACTGACGACGTGGTGGCCATGGCTGAGGACTCGGCCGTGCTGAGTCAACGTTAAGCTGTGCGCGCCGTGACAACTGAGGGGATTGCGCGAGAATCGGAGGATTTAGAGTAAGCATTTCAGCGGATATAAATTCTTCACCAAACAAAATAATGGAATCTGAAAATTCTTCGCCAAAAACTTGGATGGAAAAGTGATTCCTCTCACTTTGAAATATACAATTGGGCCCGCCAAGTGAAATATACAGTTGAGCCAAGCCCAAATTTGAAACCCTCTCATTCGAAAGCCCAACAAGTAGGATTTATGGCTCACCATGACACGTAGCTTAGTAGGGAAGTCATGGTTGAGGAAAAGAAAGGACTGTTTGGTGTGAATTACATACTTTTTTATTTATCCCGTATAAGAGCAAAGTTACTAAATTTAAACTAAATTCTAGTTAAAATAATTAGAAAGTTATTTTAATTTTTGCTTTAAAAATTTTAATTTCAGAAATATTTTATATTTTGGTAAATTCCAAATATTTTATTATTTATTTCTAGTTAAACATTTGAAATTTAAATAAAATTTTTCCCATTAAGAGAAAAATAGCAATTGATATTTTCTTAAGTATGGAGTGAGATAGAGACTTTACTAGAGCCGTATTTTCTTTGAATATCCCCGAGTTAAGTAAAATATGTATTTTTGTTGGAGATGCTTTAATAGTAGACACGTAAAAAAAATAAGAGATTAAAATAAATGTATAATCGTATTATAACACGTAAATTAATTTTATTATGCGTTTGTAATATGGGTCCCCTCATACATGAGTATTTATTAAAATATTGGAAATACTTATACATTTTATATTGCAAAATAGGTACTAAAATTATTATAATCCCTAAATTTTTGTGTGTGTGTGCGCGCGCCTGCATGTTTTGGCATGTCGGAATATAAGCAACAATCAACAACCAAACAATCACCAAAAACCATGCAATTATAGTATTCAAATATCCAAAAATCTAATAATCCAATAATCCAATAGTCTAATAATCAACAATCAACTCAATAAAAACTGGTAGGTAAAAAATTTAACCTGATTGACAAGTAAAAAATTCGTTAATAAATCTAGCATTGTATTCTCTTGCGTTCTACTACTCCTCCTCCCAAAATTAGTTTCACAAATCAAATATCGTCTTCCCTTCAATTAAAATGGTTTTATTCAATTTGTTTTTTAAAAATTGAGAAGAAAAGAGGAGATAGGGGTTAAAAATTAACTTAAATAGATAGAGGTACTAGGTTATTGTTTAACAAAATGCAACTTTAAAAAAGTTATTTGATTTGAGTTAGGAAAAATTATTAGGGTTGATTTAGGAAAAGAGTAAACAAAACAAAAAGAAAAAAACTCTTAAAAAAAACTTTGCCGAAATTCGAATTAGGGTTCGTATTACCACTTAGCATATAATCTAATAGTGTATATTTACACACGTTATTTAAGAAGTTTCGAGTTTAACTTTTACAAATAGCAAAGTCAACAATCACTCTGTTTTTTCATTTAATTTGTCATTATATTTTTATATAAATGAAAATGTTTTTAGGGGATTTTAATTAATAGTTTCATGTCTTGAAATGTGCAAGATATTCTTGATGTTCCCCACCATTCAACAACTTGCATGTATGATCGAAAAACAACTTGCACAATATAATAGGGATTGATAAGGGACAATTGGAGACTGGTTTTTTGGCAGCTAATGAACCATTCTCTGCATGAGCTACCGCGGCAAAAGACAATTATAAATTTGGAAGGACCATGAAGTAGATGACAAAATACATAATCTAGCATTAATTATTAATTATATGTATAAGCTATATTATTTTCAAAGAAAATTATGTTAAAGGGGGGTGAATGAATATATACGAGAAAGGATGAAAATGATGTTAAAGGTTGTGGCGCTCCTCAATAGATGGGTTGATGAAATTGAGAATATCTCCCCAATTACTGTCCTCATTGGAAGTAAAGATTTCATTAAAATACTTGTCCATTGTGTACCGAATTGAAGCATCAGTGGTGGCCTAAGAGGTCTCATCAGTCCTGATACGAGAAAAGAGGTTTTGACAACACCTCTGGATGGTGGAGAGGTGGAAGAAAGTCGAATTTCGATCCCCAGACTTTAGCCACTTAATGCGAGAACGTTGTTGCCAAAATTTCTCTTCCAAAGCCCATACTCGGGTAATGTCCCCCTTCAGGGTATTGATAGCATCAGAATTCTCAGCCCAATTGCATTGGAGGTGGTCCAGTCGGGTGATCATCAAATCCAATTTCTTCTTATTATTTGGGTATTTCACATTGCTCCACTCAATTAACCTCCTACGTCAAGTTGCAAGTTTTCGGTCCCAAGAGCCAACGGAAGAATCCATCGGGTTTTTCCAGCAGGGGTCAATAATATCTCTACATTCCGGGTCAAGGATTCAAAACGAAAAAACCGTTCTCTTTTCCGATTAATAGGACTTTGATCGATAAGGATAGGGCAGTGAACAGAACCCAACATCGGGAGGGTGGTGGCAATCGAGCAAGGCCACTTAAGCTGCCAATGATCATTAATAAGTCCACGGTCTAATCTTTCTTGCACCATAAACCCCTCCCCACAAAACCCTGTCCAAGTGAACGTCTGCCCCTTGAAACCCAAATCAGTAAGGTGGTGCATGTTCATGAAATCCAATAGGTATCTCTTCCTATTTATGGAGTCCGGACGACCCCCACATTTCTCATGAGCCCACAAATAGTCATTGAAGTCCTCAATACATAACCACAGAATTTCCGAAGGAGTGATCAAATTGCTCAAACTCTGCCACATCATATCTTTTACCTCCCGGTAGGGAGATCCGTAGATCCAAGACATATGACAACTCTCCGCAGTACACTTTTTTACAACTAGAGAATCAATCATGAATTTACAGGGAAAAAAAAACACAAAGATCAACACTGTCATTCCATAGTAGTAATAAACTGCTTGCAGTACCAAACAGATCAACAAGGTGGTGCCCATCATAATTCAAATCTTTGAAACAAACTTTAAATCTACTGAATTTCATCTTAATTTCCATAATAAAAATAACAGAAGGAACATAGGTTCGGACTAATCTACGGAGATTTTTTCCTGTCAAGTCCCCACCAAGGCCTTGACAGTTCCAGCTCAAAAACTTCATTTCTCTTCGGCCACCAAACCTGGTTGGCAGCCACGAGGATTCTCATCCCCTGAATTGCTTCATACGAAGCTAAGTGCACTGGAACATCCACTAAGAAATCATCCTTAGAACCTGCCCATTCCAGAGGTTCCAAAATTGGTGACACACATTTATCTGCGCCTGCATTGGCCTTCACCCTTCTCCCATAAGCTTTCTTTTTCAGGGCAATCTTTACAATGTCCTTATGCCAATTTTTGAATTTTTTTCCTCCCACAGGATTGTCCTCCCAATTCGGGTTGCAGTCTCTTTTGAGACCATAAGAAGTTAAAGTGGTGAGAGCCAATTGTGTTTGGGCATGAATGGGTGGGTTTGGGCAGTCTGTTTGGTGGGTGTAACAGGTTGGGCCAATTAGGATAGCCCAGTAGCTTGGTACCGAGGCCTGGTCTTGTGGTGCACGGAAGAAGCTTTGCTGGGCTTTGGTGACCAAGAGTTTGGGTGGGCTCAACAGGCGGGCCCAGAATAAGGGTAAAAAGATGAGGGTCCAGGGAATTAGAACAGGGAGCAGGATGAAAAAACTGACTAGGGGCCCATGATGGATTACTTGTGAGGAGAGATCTGGCCATTCAATATTTTTCTCATTCAGTAAAGGCGGCGGAGACTAGGAACATATATTTAATGTCGTTTTGCTTTAATTACAGTCAGCATGGGGCCGCCATGGCTGGTCCATGTCACTTCTTTATTCACAGATTTCTTGCTATAAAGACCATAGCTGATCACTGCTTTTCTTCCCAAGCTGAACTCTCCTTATTTCACAACCATACATATATCTTTCATATATTAATTTCTAAAGGATTATATTATTCATACAGATTCTTAGAAAGAGATTTCATTTCCAACTGGTTTATTTGATTTGAAATCGAAATCGAATTCGAACAATGTCGACTGGTTTAACAGGTAGACGAATGGTGACAGTGTTGAGCATCGATGGAGGTGGCATTAGAGGCATAATTCCCAGCACCATTCTAGCCTTTCTTGAATCCAAGCTTCAGGTACAATTCACAAAACCCTACTTCATTTGGGAACGAGAGATTAGTTTATCACTTCAATATTTTCATAGTTGTACACTTGATTGATCAAAGTTTTCTGTTCATGATTTGTTATATATGTATAATTTGGTATAGGATTTGGATGGGCCAGACGCAAGACTTGCAGATTATTTCGACATAATTGCCGGAACGAGCACCGGCGGTCTTGTGACCACCATGCTTGCAGCTCCCAACAAGGACAACCGACCCATGTATGAAGCAAAGGACATCAACAAATTCTATTTGGATCACACCCCAAAGATCTTCCCTCAAAATAGGTCAGTGACGATCTATATATAAAATCACCAACTTATTTGGATCACATTATCTCTTAGCTAGATTTTCGATAAATGTGGATTTATCTGACGTGGATTCATAATTCACCTTATTTGAGCCACAAATTAGCTTACGTGGGTCATTTTTTTTTTTATCTTTTTCAATTTTTTCAAATATTTTAATTCAAATTGGATTTCAGTTTTTAAAATTGATTTTTTTTTATCATGTGGTGCTCATTTGTCATCCCCATGAGCTAAAAGATGACATAACTTTAGATAAAAGTGTGATAATGACAAATTTAAACTTTAGAAATTTTTTTTTAAAAAAAAAACTTAAAGCTTAATAAGTTCAAAAAATTTGAAAGTATATTTATGATTCTGGTATGCAATAAAATGTGGTGCAGTTAATAAACTGTTATTTCAAAAAGGTAATTTCTTGGTAACTTAATTTTAGCGGGAATTAAAAATTTACTGGGAGCACTTTATAGCCCGTTAGAAAGTTGCATTCCAAATAATGATTAACTTAACTTCACCTTCATATTTTTTATGTGAAAATACCACGTGATATCCACACAAAAAGAATATTAACTTACAAACATAATAATTTAATTAATTAGTTATAAATCATAATTAATAATGTGATGAATGAATTTGGGTGGAATATATATGCAGTCGAAACAATTTCTTGACGTCAATAACAAATATGGTTGGTATGGCGATGGGGCCAAAATATGACGGCAAGTACTTGCGGACATTGACGAATAAGTTGCTTGGTGAGCTCACTTTGAAGCAGACTCTGACCACTGTGATTATTCCCACTTTCGACATCAAGCATCTTCAGCCTGTGATCTTCTCGACCATTGATGTACGTATGACAATAATTCATTCGTATTTTGCATGGTTAACACATTTGCCAATTTGATCTAAGAAGTATCTGAAAATGAAATTACTTTCAAAAGTGAAAAGTATGTGTGTATAATACACACTAAATATTTTACTGATAAACCGGACATTTTGGAAAAGATAATACTTAGATTCACTCTGTATCATCTTTTTGATTTCTTGAATGATTTTTGTATATATATTGAAATTAGAATCGTGAATTCTTTAAATAATCATTTCACGATCATCTCTGTAAAAACATAAAAAAAAAGTTGAGGTCGCTTACTTGTTCATGTTGTATCAAATAAATTAACCGTTTGGTAAAAAATAAGATCCCCACAATGAACCACCACTAGAAAGTTGGGCGTGAGGGTTGTGTTCAAATCGAACAATATCATGCTTGGGGCCCAAAGTTAGGGGAGTCGGGGTCGTGACAAATTTTGTTGATTTTTTGCGTAAATTTTTTAAAATAATTTTAAGAATGGAACTATTTCAATTATAATCACTATATATTTAGATAAATTAATATATATATATATATATATATATGTGTGTGTAAGGAGGTATCACCACAATAGTATATGCAAGTATTGTCTTTTACTTTTATTTTCTATCAAATTTACTTATATCTCTTATCATATCTCTTAATAAAAAATCGTAAATTAATTTATGTTATAGGCAAAGGAGAGTGCTTTGAAAAATGCTAAGCTTTCAGATATCTGCATAAGTACCTCTGCTGCTCCTACTTTTCTCCCGGCTCATTACTTCGAGTTGATCGATCAAGAAGGAAGAATTCGCACCTTCGATCTCGTCGATGGAGGCGTTGCAGCAAACAATCCTGTAAGTACTTTATCACAAATGTAACGCGCGAAACACGTACATATATCAGACTGTCTGACAAAAGAATATTTGGATATTATATATACAGACAATGGCGGCCATAAGCCACATAAACAGAGAGATATTGAAGCACGACTCCGAGCCGTTAGATGCGAGGCGGCTGCTAGTGCTGTCACTGGGCACCGGCGCGGCCAAGCGTGAAGAGAAGTACACCGCTGGCGCCGCCGCGGGATGGGGTTTGATCACCTGGATGTTTGACAATGGAAGAACACCGTTGATAGACATTTTCAGCGATGCAAGCTCCGATATGGTTGACCACCATGTCTCCACCATCTTCCAATCCTCTCATGTCGAGGACAACTACCTTCGTATTCAGGTACATTAGTTGTTATGGCCCGTTTTTAGTCTCTACTACATACGATGTAACAATACTTGCATCTCATATTTAGAGAACTTATTTGTTCTACCGTCCGTCTTGATTGATGGAACTTTTCATATGCATGTCATATCAGCAACAACCGGTTTTATTACGGGACAGCTCATGATGTTCATATCGATCTATTATGTGCCTCTGCATCTAGCATTGGGTAGAGCTCATACAATAACTGTCCTAACTCTACCGTATCTTTTGTTTCATTTAGCCACGCTCTTTTTCTAAATCATTATCTTTTAAAAAAGTCAATAAGAGGTTATTTACTCAGACTATATATATCAAACCAGTATATCAAAGGTACTCAATTGATACATATAAATGACCAATAATCTTCAATTTTGTTGTTTTTTTTAAGTAGATAATTTTAAAATAATGATATACCTATATATAAGGACAATTCGGTAATATAAACCGTAAAAAAGGTGTTCCCCAAGATGAAATGTAAGTATCGTCAATAGATTAATGAATGAAATACAAATAACCTTTAATATTATATACATGTCATATGCTTATATATAGTTTTATACGATTGATCGTTCTCTATTATGATGTAACAAATACTTGCATCTCATATTAGAAAACTTAATTGTTCTATATATCTTTTTAATTAAAGGAATCTTTTATCTCATAATCATCTCTCCGTAAAAAGGTCAATAAGGTTGTAGGTCATTTAATCACTCATATGTATCAAACCAGTACATTAACCGTATTTGATACATATGAATGACAAAACGATCTTCAATTTTATTAAATTTTACACAGATAATTTTAAAATAATAATATAAGGACAATTCAGTAATAAAAAATAGTAAAAAAGTACATTTCCCATGATAAAATGTAATAGAGTAATGAATGTAATACAAATAACCTTTAACACTATATACATGTCATATGCTTATATATAGTTTTATAATGTAAACCAAATTATAGGATGACACGCTGGTTGGTGAAGAGGCATCCGTAGATATAGCAACGGAGAAGAATTTGCAGAGGCTGGTGGAGATCGGAAAGGCGTTGTTGAAGAAGCCGGTGTCGAGGGTGAATCTGGATATCGGAATGTATGAAGAATCTAAAGGAGAGGGAACTTATGAAGAAGCATTGATCGACTTTGCTAAAAGGCTCTCAGAAGCAAAGAAGCTCGGATGATAAAATCCTCTTATATATATACATGCAAGCGATCAAGATATGAATATGTACGTACATCTAGAACTGCATGCACAATGGACAAATTGAACCCGTTAATTGCTTTGTTTTCGATTCCCCAGTACAGTACGTTGCTTGATCATTAATACCTTTGTTGGAGATGCGATCAAGATAATATTCAGAGTGATCTAATAAATTATGCAAGCTGAATGCATGCAGTTCAATTATAAATGGAAAATCAATGACTCATGAGTGAAGAACTCACTTATATTATTTATTATTCTTCCTTAATAATAATACAATATTAAAAATAAAATTAGGGCAATAATTATGTACGGTATGGTTTCTTGGAAGCCAATGCAACCTTCATTGGATGAGCAGCTCACGTAAATCATGAAAATGAACCTCCGATACTCATGTACCGTATTGGTTATACGGTAGTTTGCCTCATGAAAATGAACCTTCCATCTTATATATATTTTAAATTTTGTGTATCTTATTTGCGTAGGAATTGGATGGGGCAGATGCAAGAATTGCAGATTATTTTGATATAATTGCAGGAAAGCACCGGTGGTCTTGTGACCGCCATGCTTACAGCTCCCAACAAGGACAACCGACCCCTATATCAAACAAAGGACATCAACAACTTCTACTTAGAAAACTGCCCTAAGATTGTCCCTCAGAACAGGTCAGTTCCATTGCAACTAACAAATCAAATCAAGAAAAAAATTGTTATCGGATTATATAAGGTAAATCGACTTGTGACCGCCCTAAGAGCCGTCACATATGTGAAGAGGTTAATTCACTCCAATTAGAAAAGGGAAGTCATCTTGTGAGGGAGGGAATTATGTAACAAAGTTTAATTAATTATGTCTGCTGATGCACAAATCTTTGGTCTGATCTGGAAAAGAGAGTAGGGTGGTCGTTGGTCAGAGGTAAGCACTAGTCACCAGTGTAGTGTCGGCCTAAGGGTACTCCGACGCTCAAGTCAGTGTAGGTCAGTGTATATAAGGAGTATGGTGGCGGCCAATGTGTCCTGTATGAATATGTTAACAGGAATAATGAATAGTTTCAATGTGGAAGAACGTGCTTCTATTTTTTTCTGAATGGATGGTGCAAGTTTGTCACGTGTTAGCTCACAAATAACCCTTGTTAGGATTGTTTGGTAGTGTGGAGTTTGGCTCATGTGTTTAGTCCAATATAATATATATCAACATCATCGAATAAGACTTTCCATTATAAAGTATAATTAATTATCACTTTGTGTCAATCCAAATTTCGTTACATATAATTAATTGAGATGAATTGACATATTTACGTGAAGAATATTTATTGTCACGGAAGTCTTCTTTTTCCTTTTAGTATCCGATGATTGGTTTTTTTTTATAAAGATTTTGAACCTCATCATTATCATTGCTAATCAATTTTAAGTTAGATATTAACATTCTAGCAACGTAATTATGAATCGATATATGGTACTTAATTTTTTTCATCTTTTGTAAATTTGTGTGGAATCTGCAGTGGTAATAAGTTGTTGACCTCAATAGCTAAGTTTGGTTGGTGCGGTCATGGGGATGGGGCCAAAATATGATGGCAAGTATCTTCGCACATTGATCAGTAGACTACTCGGTGAGCTAACTCTTAAGGAGACTCTAACCAATGTGATTATACCCGCTTTCGACATCAAGCACCTTCAACCTGTGGTCTTTTCCACCAATATAATATTTACTTATGAACATGCATATCCAAGTTCGTGACAATTTTTTTTTGTGCGTACTACTAGAAAAATGAAAAAAAAAAATTAAATTGAAAAAATATAATTTTTATTGTGTGTAAATATATATTATAAGGACATTTTTATAATTTTCGTCCTAAATCTCGAATTTATTGGGCCGGCCTTACTTAAATACATGTTAGTTTTCTAAAACAAATATGAATTCACGTTATAGGCAAAACAAGATCCATTGAAAAACCCTAAGCTTTCGGATATCTGCGTCGCCATCTCCGCTGCTCCCACCTATCTATCGGCACACTACTTCGAGATCAAGGATAGCGACGGAAAAACTCGTACTTTTGGCCTTGTGGATATGGTGGCGTTGTCGCAAACACAATGACATCTAATAACATAATATGTCAGAGTGTTTAACGGTAAAAAAACTTATATATATTATTATATATGTTTGTCTTCAATATTTACAGATTATGATGGCTATAAGCCACATTAATAGTGAGATGTTAAAGCACAATCGGAGCCGATGGACACGACGAGGTTGCTTGTGCTGTATATGAAGCGAAGTACAATGCAAGCATGGCCTCCAAATGGGGTTTGATCAATTGGGTGTGTAGCAAGGGAAGCACACCATTGGTAGACATTTTTGGCGATGCAAGTTTTGATGTGGTTGACATTCATGTTTCCATCCTCTTCCAATGCGGTAACGCCAAGTACAACTACCTACGTATTCAGGTACATATTCTAATGCGGCCCATATTATTATCGATGTTGATATTATTTATGGTACAAAAGGTTGATGACATAAAGTTTCTTGGTAACTTTTTTCTAAATATATGATGAGGTCAAAAGCTCGATAAAAAAGGACAATTTAACGTAAAATGGACAGTTAATTAAGAGCAGAAATTCCCACAAATAACCAAACATAAATGATCCACCAAATTTAAAATCTCAACTATATCACTAAACAAAAAGAATAGGGTTTAGCCTCCCCTTTTGACTCCGCCCAAACTCAGGAACTAAAATGTAAGACATAAGCTTTCAGACCACACCATCACTACCTAAACAATATAATCCCTGCATGTCCCCAAAATTTTCTAAGAATTTTTCTTCCAATCTCAACATACCCCCTCATGTGTGATGAATTTTCCTCACATCTCAACACACTCCCTCACTTGTGATGGATTTTCCAGTCTATCACGTGGGATAACCCCCGCTAAGATTCGCTTTGATACCATGTAACTTTCTAAGAATTTTCATGTGTGGTGGATTTTCCTCAGATACTCTCTCATACCATGTAACTTTCTAAACATTTTCACGTGTGGCGGATTTTCCTCACATCTCAACACGCTCCTCACTTGTGGCGGATTTTCCAGCCTATCACGTGGGATAACCCCGCTCCGATAGACTCTGATAACATGTAATTTTCTAAGAATTTTTCTCACATCTCAACACGTCTTCTCACGTGTGGCGGATTTTCCTCCCATCTCAACACACTCCCTCACATGTGACAGATTTTCCAACTTTTCACGTGAGATAAACCCGTTGAGGTTCCACCCCATAGCCAATTGGAACCAATTAACTAAGGATGGAGTAGCCCGAGATCATATAAGACATAAATTGTAGTTGTGCTTCTCTAATGTGAGATATTTTCCTCATATATCAACAAAACTATCCCCACCACCACCATCCTTATGCAAACACCCCCAATCATCACGAAACTTTTTAAGGACAGTAAATCTTAAACCATTGAACCACAAACAACCCTTTTGGTTCCCTTAACAGCAAACAAGTAAAATCAATATTCTGAAAAATATGGCTTTGATCTTGCTCGTAAGAGAGAGAGAGAAAAAGAAGAAGAAGTTGATTGTTATAAGTTTTGCTATAATTATGTACATGAGCATAGTTTTCTCATAATTTTTTAAATGTTGTGAAACGGTGTATAGGATGGCACGTTGAGTGCTGACAAGGCGTCGGTGGATGTAACAGCAGAGAAGAATATATCTGAAGAGGCTGGTGGAGATCGGAGAGGCGCTGTTGAAGAAGCCGGTGTCACGGGTGCGTTTGTATGACATTTTAAGAAATTTACAATTCCTATTATTTCCATTGCATGTACACTGAAAATTTAATAATTAATTATGAAGAAAATAAATATATTATCTCTAAGATATATATAAATATTTATTTTTTTATTTTCTTATTCAGCACATCCAATGAAGTTTCGGATTCTTGTCACTCGTAATCTTGTAGACAGAACCTAATTTGCCCTTGGATCGAAACCATCCAACCAAAGTACCCAATTTCAAAGCAATATTTTTTTTTTTTCGAGTCCTGTTGGCCACGAGGAGCAATTACTTGTCGACAAAACTATATAGATTAAATGATGTTCCGAATTTAATATAGGTTGAAAGTCTCGATCTGTCAAAATTTTAATGAAGTCATATAAAGTATTATGATATTCACTTGCTTGATTCTTTGCATCAATAGATATTACGTTTTCATTAAAAAGGGAAAGTTAATATTTGTAACGATACTCTCCGCCACAAGTGAGATAAAGGTTTTGACCCCTCACACTGTTTTGAAACTCCGTGGGGAAGGCCAAACCGCAAACCCCTAGTAGCTTAAGTCTAGGACGGATTAGGACCTAGGGGTGAGGCGGGGACATGAGATTCGGAAATTCTACAACACCCTCTCGCACTAAGTGCGGTGTGTGATGCAGATCCACGGGAGGGAGGAAGAAGAAGACTCTGAAATAGTGTTAGTTGGTTTACTTTATATATTACACCGTTGTTATATTGTCAACTATGTTGGGCTAGTTGAGTTGGTTGGGCATTTAAAAGCTTTCCCTTTAAATGACCAGGGGTCGTCATCGGCAGAACCCAATTATATCATATTATTCATCATTTATTTATTATATCAAAGTCATTTTATAGGTTTTATTAGTCCTATATAATCATCATTGGGTACTTAAGTTTTTCCCAAAATTTCATTCCAAATTTCCAACTTTTAGACCGAATTTCCGTCATTTTTGTTAACCGTAAATGATATCGATATTTAGGACGAGATATCCGTAAATTTAACTAGCGATATATCCGTCGATATCGATATTTCAATCCTTGAGTCCATTAGATCAAAATCTAACGGCTAGAAAATAAAAATATATTTTTTTATTACTATTTTTTATTATATCCTATTGAAAAATTTCGATGTACTTAATACGGTGGTGTACTATAGTCATTCCCCATGAGATCGGCTTTGGCCTGCGACATTATATGTATATAATTGTATAAATGTTTTTTTTTCTTTTTAAATACCATTAATTAGCAGAATGATAAAAAAATCGTGTGAATAGAACTACACATTAAAATTTAGTCATCCAGTTACAACTGCACTCAATCTTCCCAACGCATAATACAATTGAGATGTAGATTGTTATATGTATATATTTGTACAAAGGTTGATCCATCATTATCATATGCTTATATTATATAAACGTAGTTAACATGTAGTTGGTCGATCATTATCTAGCTATTGGTCTTTGATTAATTTTGATTAGGCAGGGTTTCCGAGAAAAGAGATCGATGGTTCCAACTTCAACTAATATATATATGCTATAATAATTTGTATTATATTAATACAAAACATGCATGAGGAAAATCTCGAATACTATATAATATTTTGAAGACTTAAAAAGTCATGATCAAACTCGGCACCAAATTTTTTGTAAAATGATGAAGAACAACACATAAAACTCGGCATCAATTTGGATTATCTGAATTAATTGATTTTTTTTTAAGTGTATTACAAATACTAAGAAGTAATATTATTATTTTATTTATATTATAATATGTAAATTTCATATTTTAAGTTCTAACTTATTAATTATTAAGTGTATCCAGAATATCATTACATGATATTATCATTTCACTTATATTATAATACGCGAATTTCGTTACTTATTAGATCATATTATATGATACACAACTTATAAAAAGAGGTATGTTAGTTGCAAATTACGACAGTCTACTCTTTCGGAGACTGGGAACTGGGAACGACTCACACAACGCATCCCTGATTATAATAAGAATCCAACAACTAGGCCAACTTATGGTGGTAAATTTGTCCAAACCTTCCTTCTGGCTCTGTTTAAATTCGAATTGTTCGAATGCAACTAGTTTAGTGAAGAGCACTAAATATTTTAAGATGACTTTGGCCATGAAAGTCTTCCACGTACCGTCCGCCATGTAACTTTCTAAGAATTTTCATGTGTGGCGGATTTTCCTCAGATACTCTCTCATACCATGTAACTTTCTAAATATTTTCAAGTTTGGCGGATTTTCCTCACATCTCAACACGCTCCTCACTTGTGGCGGATTTTCCAGCCTATCACGTGGGATAACCCCGCTCTGATAGACTCTGATAACATGTAATTTTCTAAGAATTTTTCTCACATCTCAACACGTCTTCTCACGTGTGGCGGATTTTCCTCCCATCTCAACACACTCTCTCACATGTGACAGATTTTCCAACCTTCACGTGAGATAAACCCGTTGAGGTTCCACCCCATAGCCAATTGGAACCAATTAACTAAGGATGAAGTAGCCCGAGATCATATAAGACATAAATTGTAGTTGTGCTTCTCTAATGTGAGATATTTTACTCATATATCAACAAAACTATCCCCACCACCACCATCCTTATGCAAACACCCCCAATCATCACGAAACTTTTTAAGGACAGTAAATCTTAAACCATTGAACCACAAACAACCCTTTTGGTTCCCTTAACAGCAAACAAGTAAAATCAATATTCTGAAAAATATGGCTTTGATCTTGCTCGTAAGAGAGAGAGAGAGAAAAAGAAGAAGAAGTTGATTGTTATAAGTTTTGCTATAATTATGTACATGAGCATAGTTTTCTCATAATTTTTTAAATGTTGTGAAACGGTGTATAGGATGGCACGTTGAGTGCTGACAAGGCGTCGGTGGATGTAACAGCAGAGAAGAATATATCTGAAGAGGCTGGTGGAGATCGGAGAGGCGCTGTTGAAGAAGCCGGTGTCACGGGTGCGTTTGTATGACATTTTAAGAAATTTACAATTCCTATTATTTCCATTGCATGTACACTGAAAATTTAATAATTAATTATGAAGAAAATAAATATATTATCTCTAAGATATATATATATAAATATTTATTTTTTTATTTTCTTATTCAGCACATCCAATGAAGTTTCGGATTCTTGTCACTCGTACGTAATCTTGTAGACAGAACCTAATTTGCCCTTGGATCGAAACCATCCAACCAAAGTACCCAATTTCAAAGATTTTTTTTTCTTTTCGAGTCCTGTTGGCCACGAGGAGCAATTACTTGTCGACAAAACTATATAGATTAAATGATGTTCCGAATTTAATATAGGTTGAAAGTCTCGATCTGTCAAAATTTTAATGAAGTCATATAAAGTATTATGATATTCACTTGCTTGATTCTTTGCATCAATAGATATTACGTTTTCATTAAAAAGGGAAAGTTAATATTTGTAACGATACTCTATTGATAACTAATAAGGAGTCGATGTACAGTTGTAAACTATTATATGTATATATCTCCTAGCACCACAAGTGAGATAAAGGTTTTGACCCCTCACACTGTTTTGAAACTCCGTGGGGAAGGCCAAACCGCAAACCCCTAGTAGCTTAAGTCTAGGACGGATTAGGACCTAGGGGTGAGGCGGGGGGGGCATGAGATTCGGAAATTCTACATCACACACTGCAGGCGGGGGGACATGAGATTCGAAAATTCTACAACACCCTATCGCACTAAGTGCGGTGTGTGATGTAGTCCATTCACGGTTGAAAATGTCGCCAATATCGGCGATATATCGCCCAAAATTGGCCGGCCGCACATAAGGCGTCGGGAGGGGGGGGGGGGGGGGGGGGGTGGAAGAAATTTTGACATTTCGTCTTGTTTTCAGCTCATAGATTTCATTATTTGATGAAAGCGATTGAGATAGGACCAATGTTCATAAAAATTGGACGTAAAACATGTGAATTCCAGTCGGGTCATGCCGCCGGGTCAAAAAATCCGAATGGCAGACCCACGGGAGGAAGAAGAAGACTCTGAAATAGTGTTAGTTGGTTTACTTTATATATTACACCGTTGTTATATTGTCAACTATGTTGGGCTAGTTGAGTTGGCTGGGCATTTAAAAGCTTTCCCTTTAAATGACCAGGGGTCGTCATCGGCAGAACCCAATTATATCATATTATTCATCATTTATTTATTATATCAAAGTCATTTTATAGTTTTTATTAGTCCTATATAATCATCATTGGGTACTTAAGTTTTTCCCAAAATTTCATTCCAAATTTATAACTTTTAGACCGAATTTCCATCATTTTTGTTAACCGTAAACGATATCGATATTTAGGACGAGATATCCGTAAATTTAACTAGCGATATATCCGTCGATATCGATATTTCAATCCTTGAGTCCATTAGATCAAAATCTAATGGCTAGAAAATAAAAAAGATATTTTTTTTATTATTATTTTTTATTATATCCTATTGAAAAAATACAATGTATTTAATACGGTGGTGTACTATAGTCATTCCCCATGAGATCGGCTTTGGCCTGCGACATTATATGTATATAATTGTATAAATGTATTTTTTTTTTCTTTTTAAATACCATTAATTAGCGGAATGATAAAAAATCGTATGAATAGAACTACACATTAAAATTTAGTCATCGGGTTACAACTGCACTCAATCTTCCCAACGCATAATACAATTGAGATGTAGATTGCTACATGTATATATTTGTACAAAGGTTGATCCATCATTATCATATGCTTATATTATATAAACGTAGTTAACATGTAGTTGGTCGATCATTATCTAGCTATTGGTCTTTGATTAATTTTGATTAGGCAGGGTTTCCGAGAAAAGAGATCGATGGTTCCAACTTCAACTAATATATATATATATGCTATAATAATTTGTATTATATTAATACAAAACATGCACGAGGAAAATCTCGAATACTATATAATATTTTGAAGACTTAAAAAGTCATGATCAAACTCGGCACCAAAATTTTTGTAAAATGATGAAGAACAACACATAAAACTCGGCATCAATTTGGATTATCTGAATTAATTGATTTTTTTTTAAGTGTATTACAAATACCGAGAAGTAATATTATTATTTTATTTATATTATAATATGTAAATTTCATATTTTAAGTTCTAACTTATTAATTATTAAGTGTATCCAGAATATCATTACATGATATTATCATTTCACTTATATTATAATACGCGAATTTCGTTACTTATTAGATCATATTATATGATACACAACTTATAAAAAGAGGTATGTTAGTTGCAAATTACGACAGTCTACTCTTTCGGAGACTGGGAACTGGGAACGACTCAAACAACGCATCCCTGATTATAATAAGAATCCAACAACTAGGCCAACCTATGGTGGTAAATTTGTCCAAACCTTCCTTCTGGCTCTGTTTAAATTCGAATTGTTCGAATGCAACTAGTTTAGTGAAGAGCACTAAATATTTTAAGATGACTTTGGCCATGAAAGTCTTCCACGTACCGTCCGCCATGGCTGCTCAACTATCCATTAGTCAAACACTATTTGATTTCTTCCTATAAAATTAAGACCATAGTTCATCACTGAAATGCTTCAAGGCTGCTCAACTATCCATTAGTCGAACATGGCGGGTCTGGCCAAGAGAAAGATGGTGACAGTGCTGAGCATTGATGGAGGCGGCATTCGAGGCTTAATTCCCAGCACTCTTCTGACCTTTCTTGAATCTAACAGTAGTCTATATACGATAACAATCTACAGTAGTATATATATTTATATAGAATATGTACATCGACAATATTTCACGTACTCCGTACACCCACCAGGGAGGAAACACAGTGGATCTCAAGAGCGTAACTGCTCTATTATTATGTTAAAAATATATGATCGAAGAGAAACGCTGAATACATACTTAAATTGATATTAACGTAAAATGTGTACAAGGTTATAAAAGCAAGCATAAGAGAGCATTTTATACAGGGATAAAAAAATGTAATAATGATCGCAAATAATTAGAAATTTTATTGGCAAAGATAGCACATAAAAATTAATGTTCAAAATGGTGCTCTTAGGGTGACTGATAGGGACTTAGTGCTTAGCTAGTTAGCCGGGATCTAGGCAGGAGCCGAGGTGATTTTTATTAAAAAAAAATTAATAAATTAATAAAATAATGAATACTATCAAATAATTAGTAAAAAATTAATTATATACATAGATAAATTGAATTATGAATCATAAATGTTAAAAATATAAGTTTTTTTATTAAATTTAATAATACAATATTCTATGTTCTTTATTTTATCATATTTGTTTTAATTAATATTTATATTATTAAGTATTTAATAATAAAATAACTTATATAATGATATATATATATATGAAGTCAGGATAGCACGGTACAGTTCGATACGGATATTGACAATATCTAAATCCAAACCGTTAAAATCTTAACGATTCGATACAGTTTGAATTTTCGAAAATTAGAAATAAAATTGTTTCGATTCAAAACGTTACTAACGGTTTGGTTTGGATAGAAATGATTTAAAACCGTTTAGGAATTTAAATAAACAAGGATAAAAAATAATAATTAATGTTCAAAATTTTATATATTAAGCTTGCTAAGTATTGAATTGTAAACATTATTACTATACTATGATTTATCAAACACACATTATTATTTAATAATATTATTTTTATACTCTTATATGAGTATATATATACTTATATGGGTATATCTATGTATCATTTTATTTTTATTATTTTTACTTTGTATTAATAATATATTTAAAAATTAGTAAAAATTAATATATTTCTTAACGGTCCGATTTCGAATTTAACGAATTTTCAAAATGAAAATCCAAATCCAAACCGTTACTAAAGGTTTGGATTCTCAAACCGTTTGATTTTTATCCGGTCACCCTATAAAGACTCTAAGTTGAATTTATAAACTAAACGGATTTACAAACAAATCCACCTAGATGCCTTGCCAATATGCGGGGCGTTCCTCACCTTCGAGCGCTTAAGTGCTGGGTTTAGACGATCTTCATTTTGAATAGTGATAAAAATAAATCAAATCTTAACTAAAAAATATTTTTCAATGATAATACTAATATTACGAAGTTTATTTCAACAAAATTTCCGGTTGAGATAACTTCATGGCGTCGATAACAACTATGGCGGGTGCGATGACGGGGCCAAAATACGATGGGGAATACCTACGCGACTTGACCGATAGGCTGCTTGGCAACCTCACTCTCAAACAAACTCTAACCAATGTGATTATACCCGTGTTCGATATCAAGTATCTTCAGCCCGTCGTCTTCTCAACCATCGATGTAAGATCAACGATAAAACGTTACTATCTTCAGCCCTCCATTGACACCCGGCCGTTCATCGACGAGCTTGAAAGGATGAAATCCGGCCTTGCAAGCGCTGAAACAGAGTCTAACAAGCCTGATATCATCTCAGAGCTTGAATCACAGATCAAGGCAACCAAAATAGGCATCAGAACGAAAAGGGAGGAGGGGGGCACAAGGCCAATAAGATCATCAATGAAACGAATCGAGCTCTGGATCAAATGCGTCAAGAGATGGAGAGGTATAAGTCGGAGATAGATGGAGCAAGGGAAGCAAGAACAGGATTGAAACAAGACCTGCTTCTGAGAGGACAGACTTTGCAAACACTGCATCTTGGAATTCGAGCTATACAAATAGAAAAAGAAGCTCTTGATGCATCGATGGCAGAAGCACTGCAATATATAAACTGTGCGGAAATGGACACAACGACAGTCCATCTCACGCTAGAAGACTACAATGCCTTGACAAAAAGAGCTGAAGAGGAAAAACACTCTTGCAGACTGGCATGTTTCAGTTTCAACCGAACAGAAGACTGCAACTGAAGCAAGCAGAAACAAAGCTTTGGCAAAATTGACCACACTATTCTCAGGAAAGATCAAGAGGAAGGGAAATTATAGAGGAAACTATAAGTGGAGACGAACACTATGGAGATCCAGAACTGACCCCCTGGGTTCGGAACAAAGGAATAGGCACATCATACCCGAGAAAACCACAAAAGCAGAGATCAAGCTATAACAATAAGAAGCTGTCTGTAAAAAAGAAACCATCTGTATTGCAAAAAATAAGGAACTTTTTTGTAACAAAGATAAAAGGGATGTTTGGATGATTTCAAATAAATTCAGAAAGTAGCGCGAGTTTTCCACAATAATAAAGTAATTCGTGCTAGACTAGCCTAACAAAAGGCGAATGCACTCAGAACAAAACTTGACATAACCTAGAGTTCTGGTCTTCCCTCCAGCCTTCTGTCAGTAGTCTGCTCTTCCTACCAAAAGTCAAGCAAAGATATAAACCTATTTCAAAATTCAGTTCGGTATAATCAGAAACAAAATAAATAATTTTTAGAGGGGAATTTTTTAGTTATCTAAACATAAACTAGGGGACCAAGATTGATACCTTTTTTTATATTAAGACTGCAAAAAGAAAAGCTCTGACCAGTTGACTATCTAAACTAGCAAGTGTCGAAGGAATCAAAATCAATTCATCCATAATATGTGCAGCCTCTACATAGCATTAACAAAAAGTCAGCTCCAACACTGGATAATATCATAACAATACTGATAAAAACTTACCACATAGTAGCCTTCATCAGTGAAACATTCTAGAATATGCTTTCTTTTCTTGGTCAGACCTATCAGAAACCTGTGAAAATTTTCGACTTTAAATCTCGGAACGGAAAGGAAAAACAGCAAGAATCCACTGTTTGGCGAGTGAATTTAAAAAATTAAGCCCACTTACCTTCTTTTTAGCAACCAGAAGCTCTTTCTTAATTCCTCCTGAAAAAAAGGAAACCCGATGAAAATTCCGCATCTATCCTTATAGTTGGACACTTTAGAAGCATATAAAGAATTTTGGTTGTATGCCACATATGTTTAATTAAAATTCAGAAGAAAAATATGAAGAATTTGAAGGATTGACATAAGAATCCTGTATCTGCTCTGATCTTGGTAAAAATGAACAGAGGAATTAATTTGTAATTTTAGCAAACTGTTACAGTTCCAAGAAGAAGCTAGTTCAACTTCACGAAAGACATTTTCGTTTTAAATTTTATACCTGACGTTTGGTAAATATTAACTAACATTACTGACCATCATTTGGTTCCAACTCCAGTGCCTTCTTAAAGCTTTCAACTGCAGCATCAATATCATTAACTGCCATATTGGCCTGCAAGCCAATAAGATGCACAGAGAGTAAGATGACAAACAGAAGCCAGTAAGCATTATGCCTAATTGTTAATCAAAGATTGTTACCTGGCCTTGGCGAAACAAAGCCTTCACATTGTCTTCCCAATCACGCAGTGCAAAATCTGCATCCAACAATGCTCCTTCTAGGTCTCCTAATTTCAATCTACAAGCCTAAACATAAAGTCACTAATTCGTAATCAAATAGATAAAGGAAATTGTCTTTGTTTGTAGTTGAGAAAAGTAAAAAGAAAGTACAACATAAGAAATACATATTACTTCTAAACACAAAAAAGTCAGTCTTAAAAAAAAAGCAGCAGCAGTAAAAACAATCTATCTTCTCGGTAACACTCATCATAGACTCTTCATGTTAACTAGGATAAGTGAGAACTTTAAGATCGTCGCTATTCCCCATGAATTGATGTACTAGAGTGCAACTATGGAACATGAAACAAGGAGGGTAATTTTAGCGTTTCGTAAGTGATGATCCTTAAAAGACTAGTGTTAATTTATGGCTTTCATTTCATTAGGATGACCAGAATGTAAGAATAACTGATCTTTTCATGTTCTCCAGTATGCAATCCTGGATTTGGAAAAAAAAATAGGGGATCCAAGCAATTAACTACGTACAGGCAATAAAAAAAATCTCAACTACACCTATGTTGTAAAAAATGCATCAAAATAAAAGGTCATGGTTGATGAAAACACACAATACTCCAGCTGGGGATCCTCCATGGAGGCCACCATGCATAGACTTCCAATTCAAAAAAGTAAATTAGAGACTTACTCACAATGACTTCACACAATAACTATCCCAAAGACCTTTAAATATAAAGATGTCACATAGATGGTCAATAATAACAATCAAGACAATCTTTGATGGCTCAATCCAAAAGGATCCAAAAATAACGAGGTCAAGGAAGGCCGGGAATTCAGAAGCACTAGCACTTTCTACGGTCCATCAGACTAATTCAAATATGAATAAGTTACTTCTATGTCAATGATTAGCACCCAGTACATAAACAATTTGTGCAATACAGGTAGTTCAACAAATTTTCATTACATCACTTGCGTAAAGATAATGAAATTATCAAAACATAAAGAAGATTTCTTAGAGATTTCATCTAACATCCCATGCTTTTATCGTGTGATAATGAAATTTCTTACTGAGCTATTAGTAAATATCTGAGACTTCGTTTTCCGCAAAGAGGAGCTCGTTTCTGCACAATTACAAACATAACGTAATCAGAAGATGAAAGAAGGTAAGGGACTCTATCTTGCAAACAAAATGGCTTACCTTCTTCTATCTCTTCCAACTCCCAGCATATGTCCAAGAAGCGCAACGCCTTGCGATACTTTCTAAGTGCCATCTTAAAGTCTTGCTTCTGTATTCAAAAATAAAAAGGAAACATCAAAGCTTGAAGGTGGGTGGTGATGATGCAAAAGATCAGAAGTCATAAAAATTAGTAAATGAAAAGTCTGACATATTTATAGTTTGTAAATATGATAATCTCAAAGGGAAAAAGCAAATGTCTTTCAAAAGCAAGTCATACAAATTGCTACGAACCTATCTACTTGCATGATAATCTCAATCAAAGCCATGTTTTACAATAATTGTGAGGTGAAATGAGATACCTTGTATTGCTCATTTCCAAGGGTCTTAATAAAGTCCACAGCCTTGACCCACCAAGAAATTTCCTCTGGTTTTGTATCAAGGTCAGTAGGCCAATCAGGATAAACATCACCATCTTTAAAGAAGTTACAAACCCCATCATCAGCCCCATCAGGAAGCTCGCCACAATCTGTAATAATAACTTGTTGGGTAGGAGCGTGCTCGTCTTCAGTGGTGACATGCTCCATGGAACGCACCACACCCATGCCTTTGATCACCTTCCCAAACACAACATGTTTGCCATCAAGATGGCAAGTCCGAGTGGTGGTAATGAAAAACTGGGAGCCATTGGTGTCGGGGCCCAAATTGGCCATTGACAACATCCCCTTCCTCTCATGTTTTATCTCGAAGTTTTCATCTTCAAACTTCTTACCATAAATGGACTCTCCTCCACTGCCATTGCCAGCTGAAATGTCCCCACCTTGCACCATAAAGCCCTTGATAATGCGGTGGAAACAAACACCCTGCAACTCAAAGTCATCCAATTCTTAAACCGACTTCAACCCATTAACAAAATTACACATTCTTCAACATACACAAAGAAATAAAATAAAATAAAAAGCCCAAAAATAAAACCAAAATAGAGAAAACCCAAAAAATAAAAATGGAAACTTTAACAAGGAATATAGAGAGGGACCTTGTAATGAAGAGGAGCACCAGTGTTGGGGCCAATGCCCATCTCACCAGTACAAAGAGCTCTGAAATTTTCAGCTGTCTTGGGCACAATGTCATTATAAAGCTCCACAACTATTCTTCCTTCTGGGTCGTCTCCTATGGCAATGTCCAAGTAGCACCTTGGCCTCACCATTTTCGTATGACCCAGAAGAGATTATAAGCAAACAAATTGGGAAAAGAGAAAAAAGAAAAAAAACCCTAATCCCGCTTTTATAAATTTGAACTGGTTTGCCTCAACACTCGGACTCAGCAACTCAGTAACTCCGTCTAGACCAGGTCACCTTCCAGAGTCTACTCAGCTTCTTCCGTGACGTCCCTATCTCGTTGAATCATACGAGTGGCTAATGCTAAAGTGCGCATGTGCGTATCATGCGCTTGGATTTGTCTCTATATGTCTTGGGCCTTGATAGTGTGCACTGTGCAGGGGAGGTGTACGGGACTAAGATGTGAAAGGACACTGATTCCTAGGGGCCAGGGCAATTTTGGTCCTGGTCAGAGGATAAGGGTATTCTTGGAAAGTAGCGAGGTTTCATTGAAGAGGCTAGAGAAAGATGGCTGTATCCCTTGGAATAGAGGTCAAGCACCGGTGTCCGAATCGAACCGAATTGAAAAAATCGGAAAAAAAAATTCTTGAAATATTAACCGATGTTAGAATTGTGTTTGATGTTCTTTCATAATTGTTCAATATTACATTAGTACTCCTCAGTGGGAAGGATTATTCTGAATACATAGCTAAATTTGGCCTGTTTACTCTTGGTGACAAACCTGATGATATGTTGAGATTGTGCAAATCTAGGTTGATTTTGTATACCAACTATTTTTTAGGATTTGCCACGAATTATTTTTTTAGAATATTTTTTTTTTATGCAAGAATATTGAGAGAGGATGATTATATTATATTATATTAATATTGAGTATCGACCTTAACCGAAAAGAGTCGAACTAGAAACTTCACACCTAACAAATGGAAAAAAATATCACTAACCACAACATCAAGTGGCTAGGATGTTCCTATATTAAACACGTGTACGAGGTTATTACTTAAAATTTAGAATTTGATGCAACGAAAATTTGCAAATACAAATTAATAAATTAGTGTATATATAACGTAATTAAATAGCATAATTGAAATTATAAGATAATGCAGGACTAATTAGAGAGACGAAAAAACTAGAATCCTATTTCCTTTTAAAAACAATTAATTACAAAGGAAGAAGAAGATATATCATGTCAAATATGCGTATGCAATCGTAAATAACAAATATAATATTCAATATGGAACATGCATATTGAGACATGAATTCGGAATTGAAAATAAAGGTGGATTGAACTTATTATTAAAAATAGATGAGGGCTAATTTAAAATCAATTTTCTTAGTAAAATAGTATTTAATAGAAATTTAATAAAAAAATATCTTTGAATTTTTCCCTTTTTTTTTTACGTTTAAGGTGGGTTGGAGCGCCTTTGCATATCCATATGCATTGTAGCTTGTAAGGATATGTCAGATCATTTTTTAGGTCCAAAACTTGGGGTGCTTAAAAAAAACATCTTCTACGTAACGTGTAGACGTATAGAGATGACCACCACTAAACTATAATACTAAATGACAGTGGTTTAAAAAAATTAATTTATGAACCTACAATTACACTAATTTTAACAAGAGTCAATGCCACCATATTAACAACAATATCAATCTTAAGCATGCTTAGTTTGCCCACACTTCCGAGAGAACTATGGTAAAAGAATAGCCGACATGAAATTATCCTAAAAGTTGCCTCCTTTAATCGAATCTAAACCTAATCTAAACCGTCAAAAAAATTATAAGAAAAATTATTCGAATTCGGATACATAACGACATAGTCAGTGGCGGACCGATGAAGGGGCAAGGAGGGTCACTTGACCCTCCAATCACCATAAATCTTCTATTGTGGCCGTAGATTGACCCCTGCCTCTTCTTGAACCTTGCCTTCAATTTCCCTTGAAATTTGGTTTCGGCGGCACCTTAGAAGACTTCTTTGCGAGGAAGAAGACTAGTTTGCAAAAAGTTTTTTTTTATCTTTTAAGTTTTCTAGGCCAACATCGTTTGGATTTAATAAAGGTATAAATTTTGGTTTAATGAAACTATGCGTTTAATGAAGTCATCTTCCTTGTTGTCGAATAAGTGCCAAGGGTGCTCTAAACCTCGTGTCGGGAATGCTATGTTATGACTTATGGGTAATATTTAGTTATCTTTGATGGTTAACATTTTCAATTGCACTTCAAATTTTGATGTGCTCCTTTGTATGTCTACTTAAAAAAAAAGAAAACAGAACAAACTCTACTGGATATCTCCAATTCCAAACACACACCAAAAAATCCAAATATGGGGGTTCTTACTCATCGATATCGTCATGCTTCAATACAAAAGAATTTTCTCCAAGAAGATTAGATCGAAAGGGGACTTAACAAAAATCATATGTTCTTGTAAAATCCAAATGAATACAGAGTTTATGGACACCATTTGCCAAATTTCCAATTACCAACATAATTAGCGATAAACTCAATGAAGCTTGATGTAATCAATCATTACAGAATAAGTAATCAAAGCAGCAATCTGTGCAATCATAGAAGCAGGAACAGCTGCATCCACATGAAAAAAAAAAACATAAAACCAGTAAAAATATTGAATTAACAATCAGCAAAAAGAATCCTTAATAACAAAAAAAAAAAAAACTAATAGAATACCATTCATTGACGACCTTGTCCTGCTCATCTTCTCTGTCCATGGCTTGTTCTGGTGGAGGCTCCATCTCTCTCTCTCTCTCTCCAGGCAGTGACAGAAAGTGGAAGGAGGAGAGAACTCAGAAGAGGACATATATATATGTGGGAAGCGTTTAGCGTTCAATCACGTGAAACCACTTGCCAATATGCTATTGGCTGCTTCGAACTCAAAAAAAAAATATTGATAATGCCAAATAAGGGTAGGATTCTTATTTTTCATTAATTTTGGAATAAATATTCCTTCTTTATTTTGATTTTGACCATGAATAGCTCATTAGTTGTCCCATCAAAATTTGACATGGATCACTAGCAATTAGGGATGTTAATGGATCGGTTTATATCATGTCATAAACTTTATTTTTCTTAAATATACTCAATTAGAATTCAACTCGTTTAATAATCTTGTTAAAGATGTTCAATTCGAACTCACATGTTAATAATCCATATAACCCGTTTAATAAATAGTTTGTACTCGAAATCCAATTAACATATGATACGTTTAACCCGTTTAACTTATTTGACATATTTAACATATTTAAAGTATACAATTTAATAGGTATATATGTAGGTAAATCGTAGATATATGAGTTAATAATTGACACGTTTATTAAATGAGTTAATATATAGGTTATTATACAGGTTAACAAGTTAACTTGAAATTTATCATTTATTAAACAGGTTAATAGACCATTATATGAGTTAACATGTTGCTTATTAAACATGTCATAACATGCCAACCAAAAAATGATCCGAAATTTTAATCGTGCAGGTTGACCTGGATAAATTCTGTGCGCATTTTGAATCGTGAATCGAGTTGTGTCAAAAATTACCACCCTTACTAACAACTAGCAAGAAAATGGTAAAAGGAATGAGAAAAGTAAATGGTTTTGGAGACTTGTAGTGGACCACAATTGAATAATGAATGAGTTTAGATTAAATATTACAATTTGATTCGTGGGAGATGTATGATGGATCATGAGAGGTTTAATTTGAGAGCATCATCTAAAATTCTCAATTTTTTATATGGCTTAAATTGGTTATATAAATTTAAAATTGGCTTAAAATTAATCCCGATTAAGTCCAAAATCACGATCATATCACTAGTAAGTTCTCGATCCTCTGTCATTCTTTCACTATGCGATGTGTTGTTGAGGGTGGATATTACTTGGGGTAAGTTTCAAATTTATATTCAATCTAAAGCATTTGATAAATTTAACGTAATAAAGTGATTTCCCAACTCAATTTTTTGTTATAACCAATCGTTCTAGTATTATTGGTTTAATCTAAAACTCTCTTAATATTATATTTTCTTGCTAGAAAACAAGGTATCTCTTGCATGTAGGTAGAGACTAATTCTCGAGCCGCGTAAGACTCCTATACAAGAGGAGTTCTTCCTAATGTTGGTCACTATATTCACAAGGCTCGGACTCGAGAGCTTACTTAAGGGAAATAAGGTTATTTCCACTTGAACCACCAACCATTAGTCTCTTGATATTATTCGATCTAATAAAAAACAGTTTTATTCTTTACAATAAAAAACTTTATGATTCATTGATATTCTTCCTTATTCCTATGTTTTTATATTAGTTTGAGCTTTTCGCATGGTAAATTTAGATTTGGCTTTCAGTTACATATCGTTTTCATTAATAGGTCATGTCCTGATTTTTTTGGGCAAGAGTAAATTCAGATTTGGCATTTAATTTCCCAATTTTTCAGTTTCAAAGCAATTAATTGCTTAGGTGCCTCTTTTAAAAAATAATTTGAGCCCTTTTGATATATGGACATTATTTTTTTTAAGTTTTTCCATCAATTGTTTGTACATTAGAGTAGGTGAAAGCAATTAATCACCTTTCCTCCTCAAGGCCTTGTTCAAAGGACTTGTTCTTCTGGAGCTCTAAAAATAGGGCTAATGGTATTAAAATTAAAAAATTAAAAAAATCTGCTTCTAAATTCCCAGGGCAAGATAAACTTCTCCACCATCAAAAACCGACGACGGAAAGATCCTACTACAACAGTAACACTCGACCGCCGTGAGTCACCTACAGCCGCCGCAGCGCTCTCTGCAGAACTGTTGACAGAAAGGGAAGCTATTGATTTCCCTTTCCGCAAGTCATCTGAAAATGTTGTACTTTCTGCAATTGCACCGCCGAGCTGTGATCCAGGAAGGCCCTCAGTGTAGGCGGAGAGCCCGAGGCCAGGTTTAAAATTCAAGCTTCGGAGGAGATCAATGTACAGCAAGGGAAGATGTGGCAATCACCAGATCGGAAACGCGCTGCTCTGCGGTGAAAGCATGCCCGAAATGATCAGTGGCTGATCTAGTTTTCTTTCAAGTTCCATTGGACTGGGCCTGTCCTGTGAACATATTAATGACACACTGTAATATGAATGACTAAAATTTCACAATAATATGAGTTAATTTTGATGAATGACTAAAAAAAAAAAAAAAAAAGCTCTCCAGTCACCCCTACTCAAGCAACCCCCCACCTCTTCCCAAAACTTTCTAAAACCTTAAGAAACTCTTAAATCCGAGGCAACACCCTTGATTTCGTTAAAGATAAACAAGTACAATCACAATTCAAAAATCGGATTTGCACTTTTTGCCCTTTGTTACGAATTAAGGGAAAACCCCATGGCTGTACTTCCATGTAATTTTGGTTATAACTGTGACATGAACTGTAATTTTCACTAATATGATAATAATAATAGAAAGTGGAATGAAATTTATATTTACCAAGTAATTCACCCCAGTAGGTGCATGGTTGAGAGACTGAGGAGGGACATCTTGCTGATGAGAGCTTTTCAAAAACCGATGCTCTAATAACATGGCGGCAGTTGCCCTCTCTGCAGGGTTTCTATGGAAGCAGCACCTTAGGAAATCCTTACCCTCAGATGACAATGTTTCGGGAATTGGTGGCGTGTCCTTCATAACTTTAAACAACGCTGCGGCCTGAATTAATAGACGATTAGTATCTTACAAGCGTCAACTACGTTGACACAAAATTAGAGCTTGGGACACAAAATTATCAAACAAGTTTTATGGTTGAGTTTATGTGCTTGCTTACCCCTTCGTACTCACTCCAAGGAGGTTTACCGGTGAACATTTCGATAATGGTGCAACCCAAACTCCATATATCAACAGCAAGAGCCAAATCGGAATTGTTATCTTTATGCATTGGAGATTGCATGAGCTGCAGGAAGAAGATTATATCAGTAATTCAGTATCACAAGTCATATGCATAGCTGCCTAAGCCAAGACATAGTAGTAATTAGCAAAATGTACCTCTGGAGCCATCCAGTATGGACTTCCCCTTAGAGAAAGATTCCCTGCGTGACCCGAAAGCTACACAACAAATAAACTCAAATTATGTAAACCCAAGATCAGATAGTGAAAAATAAGAATCTAAAGAAACTGGTAGAGAAACAACCACTACTCACATGTTTTGCCATTCCAAAGTCAGCTAGCTTGACAACCCCACATGAATCGACAAGCAAATTAGCTCCCTTGATATCCCTATCAACAGAAGAAAAAAAAATTAATACGCAATGTAATTAACGCCGAGCACAATTCTATGGGTTTTCGTTCTTGATTGCCACATCAAATCTAGTCTCCCATTCCATTTTCGCTATCAAATCGGGTATGTGACTGTACCTGTGTATCGTCTTGGTGCTGTGCAAGTAAGCCAACCCAGAGAGTATATGGCGAGTGAAATTTCGAACAATAGCTTCGGTTATGGCTCCACAATGATCATGGACATATTTGTTAATCGAACCAGGATGGACATATTCCAGATATATATAAAATCGATCATCAACCTGCATATACATGAAAGTAATTTGTGCTTTCTTTTAGTCATTTTCAATGGACAAATGTGAGTGTAGATGCCTAAACACGATGCTGCAACATTACTCACTACTTCACTTCCATAATATTGCACAATATTAGGATGCTTCAGCTGACTAAGAACATTGATTTCCTGGAAAAATTAAGAAATTAGTCAGACACACTGACAACATATCATTCATAAACTCAACACATTCGCAGAATCACTAAATCAGAGATTCAGAGTCCATCAAAATAGATTGCATGGAAATAATTACTGCCATGACCTCAGAGCACAAAAGAACATCGGCAGTCAAGTACATGTCAAATAGAAAAACGGAAGCAGCAAAATATACAGTTGGAGAAATGCTAGTCCATGCAGTATTAGATCAAAGTGAAAGATGATGAATTATAACCTGTTGTAGCTGCTTTATACATTCTGCAGCTTTTGGGTCATCAGGAAGTAATTCAACTTCTTTCATTGCACATAAAGCTCCAGTTTCTCTGTTACACCCAAAAACCTTTATCATCAGCATTTATGAAAGCATTTAGAAACCAGCATCGGCCGTACAAAGGAGCTATAAATACCTATTGGTAGCAACATAAACACTTCCGAACGTGCCACGCCCAATAAGCTTTCCCTTTTTCCATTTCACTTTCACTGGCTGGGAATCTGGTTTGGGCTGGGAATCTGTTTTAGGCTGGGAATCTGGTTTGGGCTGGGAATCTGTTTTAGGCTGGGAATCTGGTTTGGGTGTGAGTACAGCTAGGGGTGAAAGTAGGCTAAGGCTTGCTCCAGGGGGCAAAGGCAGCGGATGGACTTCACGCCGTGAGGTGGAGGCCTCAATTGATAACTTGGGAAGCATTGGGGATGTTGAACCTGGTTGGGTTTTGGCTGTTGGACATGAACTTCTATTCCTTGGACTCTGTAAAGGGGAAGAAGGATCGTTGCTAACCATGTCAGAGTTTGAAGGGGGAGGGAGCCCTGAGGTCATATCGGAACTGGGCATATCCGGGGCAGACCAGACTTGATTTGCGGCAGTGGGTCTGTGTGGGCTGATTGCAGGACTTGAGAAGGGACTAGCAGGAGCGCTCCAAATAGGAACATCAAGCTTGAAGTCATTTTGGTAGCTCTCTGAGCCAGTCCTATCTCGATTCTTCCTCCTCGCTGATCTTGATCTTCTCTCAAATGCGGCACGATCGTTGTCCTTCCGCGTAGATAAAAAGCTGAAAAAATCGCAAAACAAATATCTCAATTCTCAACCAAAAGCTCATAGCCTAAGTATCAGCACATGCACAAATGCTAGAATCCAAAATCAAATCTATAACAGACATGGATATGTTAATGTGTTGACTCAAAATCACAAATCTTTCATTTCAATTTCATGAACATCCATTAGTTATTTAATAGGAATTGAATTAGGAGCTTATGCGGCCAATTCAAAAAATAAATAAATAAATAAATCAAACCAGAAAGTTTTTACCTTTGAGTCGGAGTGTTTGAGGCGGCACCGTCACTGGCCCTGGGAGACGGCAATCGAGAGTCCGAGAAATCGCTGGAACTGCAACCCGGGAACCTCTCTTTCCGGCACCTCTCCTTCCAGCGCAACTCCGCGGCCAATTCCGGCAAAGGAAGCGGCTGCGGAGCCGCCGAACTCGAGCATTTATTCATGACCCCACATCCACCGTCTCGGTCTCCACCGCCCAGGCCCATCAAAAGCTGCTTCCTCTGTCGTGAGAGCTTCCCCCTCGATCGGAAATTCCTCAGTCCCCCGTCGTTGCTGGCCTTCTTTTTCGTTGGCGAATCCCCGGACGCCGATCTGAAAGGCGACGACGAGGATGAGGTGGAGGAGGAGGAAGAAGAGAATGTAATGTTAGACAACCAGCGCATCGTGGAAACCATTCATGATAACAATCAGAAACCTAATGATTGAGATTGGGATCGGGTGACGGCCAGATGAGGCAATTGGCGGGAATGGGGCTTAGGAGGTCCAGGAGAAGATCCATGAGGGATCTCGCTCGAGAGACCAGGCCATGAGATGAGCGAGAGAGAGAGAGAGAATCTATAACAGATGAAAACGCGGGTTTACAACGAACGTAAAGGGACGATCAAAGGCTTTTGCCTCCATTTTTGAGGAATTGAGAGGTCAATTATATTTTTATGCTCTGTTTTCTAACCAAGTTTCAAACGCGCGCGCTTGGGTTTTCCGTTTTTCTTGTGGCCGTTATTTCTGCTTATCTTTACAAAATTAATTAATTAATTAAGGATAATGCTTGATTTCACATTTTAATGGTAATTTCTCCTATTATCCTTTTGAAATCGTTATTTTTTAATTATTCAATATACGTATATTATAATTGAAATCGTTCAAGCTCTCACATAATTCTTTTGAGATCATCCCCACACATAAATCAATAACTTTGAAGATTTTTGAATTATTTATATGTACCAAACAAATCAACCCATTAGTAATAATAAAAATCATCAAAGTGAACCATCTATTAATTTACGTATAAGAGTGATTACATTATCTACAACTTAGTTTATTTTTATATAAACGATATTGAAATGAAGATCTAAGAATTGAACAGCTCTAATTATTAATATGTATAAGAATTATTCGATAAATCGAAAAGGTGGTACGATGAAACATCACCAACTTAGTGAATCGTATATTTAATTTACACATGAATAGTGAATCTTTATTTAATTGAATAGTTCTTTAGTTATTTTTATATAAATAGTAAATCGCCTATTTAATTTACACATACGAGTGAATAAATTATCTACAATTTAGTTTATTTTCATATAAATGATCTTGAAATGAAGATATAAGAATTGAACAACTCCGATGATTAATGTATATACAAATTATTCGTTAAATAAAAAAGATTGTACATCACCAAGAGTAAAAAACAAGAAAGAAATTTGTGAAAATATCCAATACGAGATTAAAAAAAAAATAGTTTACGTGGATGCATATGAGGTTTGTTAATTAGTTACTTATTAATTAATTAGCTGAAGAAAAAAAAAACTTATCTATCTTTATATCATCAACCACTAATCCAAAACATTACTCATTAATACATTAAATCAGTTACGAAAATCATCCGCTTTCTACTGATGGTCTTGTCATTTTCGAGATTCGGCAGCTAGCTTGCTCCTTGTGATATGCCTCCTGCTAATTTCGACCCCGTGGTTGTAACAGGCCGGCTCATCATCTAGTTCGATACGAATATTGACAATATCCAAATCCAAACCGTTAAAATCTTAACGGTTCGATACGGTTTGGATTTTCTAAAATTAGAAATAAAACCGTTTCAATCCAAATCGTTACTAATGGTTCGATTTGGATCGAAACAGTTTAAAACTGTTAAGGAATAAAAAAAATAAGGATATAGAAAAAATAACAATACAAAAAAAAAATCAATACTTAATATTCAAAATTTTACATATTAAGCTTGTTAAATATTGAATTGCAAATATTATCATTATACTAAGATTTATCAAACACACAAACTATTTAATAATATTTTATTATACTCTTAGATAAGTATATATATACTTATATGGGTATATCTAGGTATTCTTTTATTTTTATTATTTTTACTTTGTATTAATAATAGATTTACACATTAATAAAAATTAATATATTCATTAACGGTTCAGTTTGGATTTAATGGATTTCCAAAATGAAAATTCAAATCCAAACCGTTAATAACGGAACGGTTTGGATTCTCAAACCGTTTGACTTTTATCCGGTCAAACCTAAACCGTTGGATAAATAACGGTTTGAATCGAATCGGTTAGCGGTTTTAACGGATTCGTGCCCACCCCTAATTGAAACGATGCTACTTGAGGGTTTTTTTTTTAGCACAATCATACATTGTCTTAATCTAAAAACATTAAAGTCAGTGAAATTGTGAATGGATAAAAAATGACACGAGATGAAGAAAATAATTAATCGTCTACTTTCTAACATTTATAGCGAAAATGAGAGAATGAATGAGTTAATAATACCTAGGAATGGGCAAGATGCAATTCGATGAGATTTGATATCGTTTGAATTTTCTAAAATTAAAAATAAAACTGTTTCGATCCAAATAATTATTAAGGATATTAAAAATAAAAAGTAGGATATAAAAAAATAATAATCAATATTCAAAATTTTGTATATTAAGCTTGCGGATTGTAAACATTACTACTATATTAAAATTTATCAAACTATCTTGATATACATGTATTTATCTGAATATACCTAGGTATCTTTATATTTTCATTATTTTTATTTTATATTAATAATATATTTAAAAAATAATAAATTTTTTAACAGTTTAGTTTGGATTTAATTGATTTTTATTTTTGAAAATCCAAATCCAAACCGTTACTAACAGATCGATTTGAATTCTCAAACTGTTGGACTTTTATCCAGTCAAATTTAAATCGTTGGATAAATACCGATTGAAGTGATAACACCACATAACCCCGTGAAAGGAGAGTATGAATGAGTTAGTAACGCCACATAGCAGTTTGACAAAGCACCCGAGAAATGTGTAACAACAAAAAAAAACCAGCTCCAGACACCCAAAAGGGTCACAACAAATCAAGAATCAAAACAAATCCTGCAAAAGCTAACAACATGCTCATTTCAAACCTTCTAAATGCACAATAAGCCACATAAGAACTATTCAAATCAGCTACCATGTATGAAAATGAATTCGATTGAGGCACGAAAAACATGATAAATAGTAATCACGATCGTGTGAAACTATTCGATGCAGAAAAACAAGAACGAAGATATCGAACATAGCTGGTGTGCGCTGTAAATTCACATGCTTATATTCAGAGTGCTACAACGAAAGAACATCTGAATATGAACTAACAACAATGTCAAATTTTTTTTTCAACTTGGGCAGACAAAGAACAAGCACAATCAGTAGTAGCCTAGGGAAGATCAAGACTTATTTCTTCTCCTCGTGATTCATGACATCAAATGCAGGAAAAGGGTAAGATTTCGATTCAGTACCTAAACTCCTGCAGATTCTGGGTTCTCCAGGTTTGTTGTAACTACCTTACATATGGGCATGGTTTCGTTCTTACTTAGAAGCTTCATGGATGGAAGAACCTCAACATCGGGAATGAACACTCTGTCTCCTATATCTAGTTTGCTCACATCCACCTCAATTTTGGACGGAATGTGCTCAGCTGGGCAAATGTACTTTAGACTAGTCCTAATTTTGTTAAGACGGCCACCTGTTTTGGCAAGAACAAGTCATAATCAGCATAAAAATTGCACGCATTAGTATTGCAATACCAACAAATGTATGCGAATCAATGTATCAAGCTTCAATATTTATGGAGAACTTAGCAACAAAGCTTTCAAAATTGACAATCCACAAATAAAACTTTGAGTTTCTCAAAGATATTAAATTTACCTTTCTTGAGACCAGGGCAAACATCTTCTCCTTTGAAAACAACAGGGACATCCACTTTCAGCTCCGACCCCTCTTCCGCCCACACAAACACCAAATTTAGTATCTTTCCAGTCTCTTCGTCCCTATGAATCTACACAATCGTATCCCCAAATTTAAATTAGGTCATAAATTTCATTTTTTTTTCCTATGAATTGAGAACAAAATTAATCAATAAATTAAAATGAGTGCAGAAATGAAGTAACGCAAATTTACCTTGATGGGGAGGACATTTCCGGATTCAATCAGATATGATGACCCGGACCCGGCTCGGATCTGGAGCGGGAACCTAGTGGAGCAGAAAAATGGGAGTTCGACAGACTTGAGGATGGCTTGAATCTGCTTCCTCTCGGTGGTCAGCAGCTGCTTCCTGGCGATCGATTGAACGGTGGTAGTGCTAGGGTTCAGCTGCTGCGAGAAAACGACGGCTGGGATTCTTCCTTGGGCTCTGTCTTTGATCGAGACTCTGTTCCCAGTGACCTCTCTCGGGATGGCTTGGATCGTGTGATAGAGAGAGGCGAAGGATTGGAACGGCGGTTGTGGTCCCGAGCTGGGGTTTTGCACAACCGCGCGGAGGTTGTTTCCGGCTGAGCGCAACCGGCATGCCATTTTTGTTGGCTGTCGTTTCAGGTCGCTGAATTGTTCGTCCGAGGGTTTTGCGTTTAGTTTGGGGTTTAAGGTTGTGGGCCTCTGGAGACTGGACAGTGGTGACTTTTGCCTTAGTAGATTTCTGGGCTGATTATAATGGACTTATGTTATGCTGGGCTTTGTGGTGCCTTGGTGGGATATGGGCTTAAATGGAGGAAATTACTAAATAGTACCCGATGAAAAAAAAATATATATTATGTTTTGAATTAGTTGGTATGTTGTTGTAGTGGGCAAGCTTGCTCCCAACTGTTTGTTTGGTCAAACTCCACGGAAACCTTTATTAAAAAGTCATCGTTCTTTTTCGTGTAATAATTAAAACAGAAAATATTTCCACGGATTTGGAATGCAATCGAGGAAAAAGTAGGTCGCTCCCGGCTTCTGCTGGATGATGGCATGATCAGAATATTCACATATCAATCAGGCAAAATAATAATAATTAAAAAATTGATTGCCATTCTATTCCCATGTCAAATCCATGCACGTGACAGAGCTCTCACTTCGGCACTGGGCCACCGCGGCCCAGAATCCATGAAGAAAAGTCAACAGCAAAGAGGAGGGAACGACGCTCAGACAAAATGGTTGATATGGAAATTATGGATGCGGCCATATGACCTGGCAAATCTGCAAGACCGCAACTAAGTCCTCTCCCCTCTACTGTATCAGTAACTTTTGGGGTCGGTGATTTAAAAGTCTATGGTAATTTTCTTTACGTTCACACAAAGTCAAAAGCATATTTTTTTTTAAAGAGAAATTTTATTAAACTAATTGAACCGAAATATAAGATAAAATATTAAATAATTATGGGCTCAAGACCTTCTCACTTAAAATTACGTTTAACGCTTACAAAAAGTTACAGTTTCGTGAGTCGCAATATTATATTTAAAGGGGTGGATATGCGTAATTTGTATAATCTCAAAAAGGGGTTACATAGGTTAAAATCCTGAAAAGAAAAAAAAAATTTAATGGATATGCGTAATTTCAATGTTCGTATTCTTCACTGTATTTGATTAAATTTTCTTATTTTTAAGATTTTAACCTTATGTTTTTTACTTTTTGTGTATGTAAAAAAAAATTACCAAAGACTTTTTTGTAGTTCATTGTGTATATCGAATTAACCAATGAAAATCCAACAATCAGCAAGTTTTGAAAATTCGAATATTAAGCGTCATATAATCTCCACTGCTATTTATACACTCTCCCTCTCTGAAACTTTCAAAAATTCCTACTTTAAAACTGTTAAATTAAAGATAATGTCCTTAATTTTACCTTACAAATAAGTAAAATCACAATTTTAAAAAATTAAGATTATCCTTAGTTGTACGTAAAAAAAAATGACTAATTGTAATTTTATGTTGGAAGGATAGAGGGTGTTCTATCGAGGGCTCGATTCCCTCTCAATTCCTTTTTGCGTTGAGAGGATAGACTGCTCTATCACTCTAATGACTGATATATGATGTGTAATTCTGCTCGCTTAATACGTACTCATCTTAATCTTGTCATGTATATATATATATTATATATAATTGTGTTTTTAAATAAAAAAAATCCCAATTTTTACACTAACTAATTATATCACGTATTTTTATATATTTATACATATCATAAAATATATCTTAATATTTTGAATACACGTAACTATTTTAAACTTTGAAGTGTTATTTTGATCGTTGAGAGCCGAAATTTTTAACTGTTTTTGGAAAATTTTGAAGACCTGCATACAAAAATGATACAAACCAAACATCCCCATCCACACGTACGCGCCTTTTCTGTTTTTCGAATTTCCAATGTCTTTTCAAATCATGTAGGTCTGTGCTACCTCTCAAGTCAATTTTTTTCCTTTACCACAGAGTGCAAATCAGGCCATGACCCATGAGCTCATGGACCCAACAGAAAGTATCATGTGTGGAAGAAGCTTTTGGCTGCAATGATAGATAGGGTTTCATTTTCCTTTCGTGCATATTGGTGATAGCTTGAAGTTTGAACTTCGAATTCTAAAAATCTCATGAAAAATATATTACGAATGCATATACTGAAACGCAAATATTTTTATTTAATTTTAGGATGGAACATTTTTTTTATACGAATATCTAATTGTGTACTTATCTTCTTAAAAATTGTCGTTTGCACGAACTTTCTTTATGTCGATTTTCATTTATCCAAAGAAGACGAGGCTGGTCGGAAAAAAATAAACATTTTACAAACGCATGCTGCTCTTCTCAAATTTTCCGGCAAGATTCTGATTAACATTCAAAATCTCAATGATTTTATATGAAGAAGACAACAAATTTATGTACAAGAAGTGACGTACTCTATGTCTACACATATCTACCTTCGTACAAACATATTAGTCATGAAAGGAGTCGATCAGCAGCCAAGAAGTAATAGTATTTTCCTTGTGAACGAACAATATGTGAATAACTAAGTAATAGTATTTCCCCAACGATTTTTTTTAAGGCACAACCAAACCTCTCTCTATGTACAATTTCATTATGATTTTTTAATGATAAGCAGGCACGGACCGAGAGGGTTTTGAGGTGGGCTCCAGCCCACCTCAAATGTGAACAAATATGAAAAATTCAATTTTTTTATTTATTAAATTTCTAATAAATACTATTTTATTAAGCTAATTGGGTATAAATCAGTCATCTTCTATTCTTAATTATGAATTCAGCTCACCTCTATTTTCAATCCTGAGTTCGTGCCTGATGATAAGTCGTATTTCCGTGAAAAAAAAAATAATAAATAATAACCATCGAAATTAGTGATTCGAATGTGAGGTCATGTACTCATCATCACAGCTAATGAAGTGTGTACGCTACGTACTACTAAGAAAAATACAAATTAAGGTGCGCCTCGGCCGCTAATCTTTTACTAATCCATATATTAATATTTTGGTTTATGCTTAATTTCATTCCACGCGATATGGATTTGAAAGAAGTTGGTCAAACTAAACTTGGCCGAATTCCGAAGATGAGGGTATTGTCCATCGCATGTATCAGATGATTAAACATCTCCGACTTTGTTGATTTTTTGCAACGATTCAAATTATCATGCACATGCATTGGGAAATTTAATTCTCAACAGTTGGGTAAAAAAAAAAAAAACTAAGAAAGACCCAACCACATCTTTGTACGAAGAAAAATAAAGAATTTTTATTTTTTTTATGCAGAAGGAAAATGAAGGATGAAATAAAAGATTTGTAGAGGGATCGAAACGTCTGAGGTGGCAGATGGGACGAGGGTCGTGGGGTGGGCCAATCTGTTTCCTCTGGGCGCACACAGTACAGTGCGCCCCGAACTGTGAGGGCCTCAGTGGTACTGGTCGCACCACCACCATCTCTTCCCTCCCTTTTGTCTACCTCCGGTGGCTCCCACCTTCATTAGTGGCGTTAATTTCTTAAACGATCCATATTTCTCACATAATTTAGTTGAATTATATTGCTCCATTAAATAAATAAATAATAAACAAAAAATAACAATGTACATAAATAATATTTATGTATAAATATTTATTATCAACCACTATAATATAATTCGTTCACTATAACATAGTCAACATTTTAATCCGGTCGAGTATTAAACGTCTGACTAAATATTCAATCCATCTGATAGACAAATTAGTATATCCGACTAAAATAATCAGTATAATACGACATTCCAAGTGAGGCGTAAGTAATCTATATATGTATAATCACTTATATATGTATTAAAATTATTCGGAATTTACAAATTTTTAATAGTAATGGTATTTGGTGATAAAATTTGAATTTGAAAAGTGTATTAAATTAACTTTCTAATTTTAGAAGGTTTTTTTTTTTGTCGATTATAGTTCCAAGGGTTAGTTTTTTTTTTTTTTAATGGGAAGTCGGATAAGTAGTTTAAATTGGATCATATGTTACTAAATTATCCATCTTGTATTATATGGATTACTTGGTTCGTTAATGAGTCGATTTTTTAAAAAAAAAGCTTTCTTCCCACATACGACTATTAAATAAGACGAATTTGAATTCAATGAAGTTAAGTAAAGTAAAATTCGTAACAGAATACAACTCAACCCATTTTCAGTCCTATTAATATTCCATATGTTCAATCACTACAAAAAACAATCTTTTACCCGGTGAAAAGGAATCGTCAGGTAAAATAAGGGAATCATCTTAAATATATAATTAAGTCTTTGGTGTATCTCGAGGATATTTCAGTCCACTGGAGAGGGGAATACCTAATTATTCCACTTGACCATTCTTGGTGCCAGATGATAATTAGGGATTTCTTAGCCAGATGATAATTTATTAACCATCTTCCAAAGGATGGCAGATGATAATTTATCTCGAGGATAATTAGGAAGAATGGTCCTCGAGAAAATCCCTAATTATTCTCGAAGACCATTCTTCCAAATTGTATCATAGATGATAATTAAGTCTCATGACGTGCATATTCTATTCCACCCTAACATAAATTTTTTATTTTTTATTTATTCTTTTAACAATAAGTAGGTAACTTCATTTTTAAGAAATGAAGCTTGCATTCACATTAGGGATGGCACCAAGAATATGGTTGAGGTTTTTTTTAATATACAATAACAATACGAAGATTAAATCATAATCCATTGATTATAATTAAGTATCGAATTCAAAACTAAGAAAAATTACGAATTGAGATTTATTAAGTAAACACTCAATGTATGCATCGAAATTTATGGAAATACATAATCATATGATCACATTGAAATTAAAATTCATGTGAGTTGAAATTAAGAGTGTTGTAATGAAAATTCAATTCCTCAATATATTCTAACATTTTTTAACTTTATTTTTATTTTTCAGAATTTATTTATTCTTAAATAGTATTTTCAAAGTAAAAGTATAGAATTGAAATTAGGAAAATAAATATATAAAACAAAATAAATATAAAAATAAAAAAGTAAAGTGTAAATAATAAAATATAGAATAAGGAAATGAGCTCCCATGGCAATGTTAAGAATTTGGGAGTGGAATTCAGCTTTCTTAATAGTCATATCAAAATAAATATTATTGTACAGAAATAGTCACCACCCCACCCTATATCATGTTACACGTGGCGCCATGTTTTGGCGCAAATAAGGACACCAGGTTATAGTACTCGGGTCGGTCACATGCTGACTCGTATGGACTTGTATACACTCGAAGTTTTCACTTTATGCCTCGAAAAAAGAAAAACAAAAAATAATTACTCTTAATTAATATTAGTAGAACTCAATTATTAATTGACGCTTTGAGCGGTCAAAGCACAGCGCGCGACGTGATTAGCCGGTCGCGGTGACAGGCCCCTGCGACGGCTGAGCTCGCACCACCCATCAGTCCGCTCTTAAGGTTCGGTCACGTCGAAATGAATGTTAAAGGCAAAACGACTGTGCATCCGGAGGGAGGAGCGCCTCTGACCGTACGGAGGTTGAGGCAGCCTGACCGGCTTAGCCGGTCATTCATCATCATCAGCATCATCAACGAACCATCCCATTTGTCTGTCTCTCGAAACTCGTGCGGGCTGCTGATGCAAGGAAGGTTGAAGGAGGGGTATTAATGAGCGAATCGAGAGACGCGATGAGTAGGGGTTTTACCGCTTTGCCCTTCCCTGGGCGACGAGGGACAAGTGGACAACTGTCAATTTAAGAAGCTGCAGTGGGGTAAGAGCGGTAATTTGGTAAAAACAGCAGCTAGGGTTAACGCGCATGGTATCCGGACGTGCTGCAGTTACTGGGAAATGGATAATTATGCACGAACCAGTTAGCCCAGTGTGGAATTACTTATATGCCCATTCCAATATCAATACAAATATGAAATACAACTGAAAAATATTACCATAATCTACCAACATGATATTGTAAAAGAAAAAACAGAAATACCAAGATAATTTTGGGTCCCAGCAAATTAAGAAGATATGGGTATTTGAAATTTAAATTTTGCATACCTTATCTAGCTCTTCTTTTTTTTTAGTTCACACTAATTTTTAATTGAAAAGAAAATTAATAGTTATTTATTTTAAAAAAATATTATCTTTTTTATTTTAATCTAATTATATTCTTTCTCATTGTAAAGTAGTCGGTGTGAGTTCAAACTCATAAGATTCGTGATCAAGTGGTATTCTTCGGATCATAAAGTGTATGGTATCATGTCAAACTCATAAGTGGAGTGGATCATAGAGTACTGATGTCCTTCCCAATCCTAAAATATGTGTTCTTAGATCATATTCTCGTAAAGAGTAAAGTTGATATTTAGTTTATATAATTTTTTTACTTAAATGAAAAAATGAAAAAAAAATATGTAATTCGAGCTAAAAATACATCATGGGAAAGAAATAAAATTAATTGACTTTATTAAGAAAAAAAAGGAAAAAAAAATCTAAATCATTAATTGATGTAAGTATAGGTTGCAAGTTAGTTTAGCAACCACATTACAATCCATTATTAATTGGGATTAGTGACAACATATTAATTATACCAAATCAAGGATTTTTTAGAAGGAATGATTAGTAAAATTGATTATGTAATTTAAGCCAGTCTTTAATAAAACTTCCATAATTAGGATCCATCATCAATTAATATTTCTTTCTAAAAATATGATCATTAACTTTGTGCAACCATGCATCTTTGTCATTTTTGCTCAAAGTTTACATTAAGAACCCACCTAATACTACTCATACATCATCAAGAAAATTGAAAATGACTAAATTCACCTTAATATATTTTTTAACCAAATTGAAAATGACAAAAATCAAAACACAAAGCGGTTTAGGCTAGTTTATTTCTCTCGTATCGTAGGTCCGATTCTTTAATTCTAATATCAAAATCAAATTTAAATGGGAGGCCATAAATAAATTATTTCACTAATCTATATGAATTTTTACCTACCGATCGATAGCAAGTTATGATATAATAATAGGAGGGCAATTTAGTAAGTAGGTGGTTTGCATTGGCAACCAAGGCAAATGGGAGCGTCCGAAGGAGGGTATTATAGGAAATGGACGCAGACAGAGCAGGGACAAAGAGGAAACTCAGAATGCACTTAATGGTTGCTCAGAATAAGATGTCCTTCCTTATAGAGGTCAGTAATGGCTTAGCATACAAAAATAATAATAATAAATAAATAAATTCTTCGTGCCTCATCCGACGGTCACCCTGTCTGCCTCCAAATCTCAACGGTCACCAACACAAACCGCATTATAAAAATATTTGACGTGGACGCCATGGTAGCGCCCTCATCATCATCATTTCTCTCTCTCTTTGCTTCCTTTGCCTTTTTAATATATATTTTTATTTTCGATTAAATTTAATTTTTCGCTCCCTCCTTCGAAATAATAAAATTTCATTTTCCCATCCTTTTCTCTCTGCTTTTCTCGCTTCTGTTGGGATCCTGGAACGACTCGAAGATCGGATCGAGCGCTTCTCTCTGCTTCTCTGGAACCCGAAACCACCGAGCTCTCTCTCATCAAAGGTCGTTTCATCTCCTTCTCCTCCTTCAAAACGTCGGCGTTTCGGTGGTTTCTCAATATCGCAGTTGCATCTTTTGTTTCCTCACTCGCAGGTGTCGCGACTCGCTACACATGGACTTTGAAGCCTTGGAGAGAGAGAGGGCGGAGCCGTCAGACTGTGATCCGAACAATCTCTGATTCAACCTCGAGTTAAGAATCCAAGGTAAAAGGAAAAACTACCGTCATCTTCGTTTTTCGATTTTTTTCCGATTCATGAAATTAAAAGATGGAATTTCCTTTGGTTTTTCTTCTGTGGATCTGAGATTTTCTGCATTTTTCTTGAGCACGAAGTGAGAGAGAGAGAGAGAGGGAGTGAGTGACGACGTCGGCAAAATTGACAGCAAATTAGCTCTCGTTTCATTGTTTTCCGTTCCACTGTCGCTCTCTCTCTGTCTCTCTATTTCTCTCTCTAGCGCAGTGTACAGGAAGCCATTGTTGATCATGCTTTTGCAAAACTCGATCATCAGTTTTTTGAAAACGATTCGTTTCGGTATTTTTTTTTTCTGTTTCTGGAAATCATTTCTTAATGTTACTTCTTGCTTTGGATTAAAGAAACTGTTTGATTATAAGGTATCATGTCGATTTTAAGCTCTTTTTTCCAAAATCGTTGAAGCTTCTCCGAATCAATCCCCCATTGCATCTGATTTTTCTCACATTTCGATGCTATTATTAAAAAAAAAATAAAAAATCTCGCCCTTTCTCGCTTTCTAGCATTTTCTCTCTCTTTAATCTTTTTTTGTCCTTGGTGAAAAGTCCGCTTGTCTTTCTTGCATTGCTATCAAATTATCAAATATTGACTTGTGGATCGATTTTTATTACTTTAATCCCTAATTTTTTAATTTTTTTTGGGGCTTTCTTCCAATTTTTTGCAGCTGATTGATTAAAATAATGTCGTCCTCAAACTCACCGTGCGCAGCGTGCAAGTTTCTCAGGCGGAAATGCACGCAAGAGTGTGTCTTCGCGCCTTATTTCCCACCGGACCAGCCTCAAAAGTTCGCCAACGTCCATAAAGTCTTCGGCGCCAGCAATGTTGCCAAGATCCTCAACGAGCTCAGCGCGACGCAGCGAGAAGACGCCGTTAATTCGTTAGCGTACGAGGCAGAGGCACGCCTCCGAGACCCCGTCTACGGCTGCGTCGGCCTCATCTCCATCCTCCAGCAGCGGCTCAAGCAAGTCCACGCCGACCTATACAACGCCAAAAAAGAGCTCGCCAATTACATGGGCCCACAGGCTATGCTATCCATTCTTCAGCCACCGGCTTACCTTCCCCAGCAGCTTCAATCAAACGCTTCATCTTCCGGTGTTGCGCCGTACATGTCTCCGATGATGGGCATTCCTACCGGGCCCACTTCTGGGCAGCTGATGATTCGAGAACCACAGCAGCAGCAGATGTTTGACGCTCAGCAGTTAGCGGCGGTGGCGGCGAGAGAGCAGCAGGAGATGTTTCGGAGTTTTGATCAGAGTAAACAGACAATGCAAGAACATGTGAGGTTCAACAGTGGGCTTGACTCGTCGACCGGCTCAGTCACCGTTAGCGGGTTCACTCAGATGGCCGGATCAGTGGGCGGTTCTGTTTCACCTTCTTTAGCCCTTGGGTTTGATAATAACTCTTATCAACAGATTCAGCAGCCGCACCAACAACCTCAGCATAACCATAACCATTACCATCATCACCAACTTCAGTTTCATCAAGCTCAGCTCTTACTCCAAACCCAGCCGCCACAAGGACAGCAGGACCAGACCCAGCAGCCACAACAACCGCAGCAGCTGCAGCAAAAGTCCGACCCCGGCGAGGAGGGCGGTGGTGTTAGAAGTCTTGGCCCCTCTTGCTGACGTCTTCTTCAACCCTTCGTGGCTTCACCGCATTTTCATTCAACTAGTTTTCGTTCTAGGTAATCTTCACATCTTTCCTGTTCTTACCTAATTAAATTTCAATCATACTTGCTTCTGTTAACCTAAATTTTTTCTATAAATTTATTATGATTGGAACTAATCATCAAATTTGATATTTAAACGCTCAAAATTTATTCTAACGTATATCAATATATGAATAATTAAACGATTTAAATTTTTTGATTCTTCAAATGACATGGGGAATAATGATAAATGAATTATTTCAATATTAATAAATATATAGTCAATTTTGTTAAATAAAAAAAGTGAAGGGATGGAGATTTCTATGAATGCGATAGAAATATTTCCCATTAAATTTTACCCGAATTGAAATCCACGCATTTTATTAATTTTTTTGCTATAAATCCAAATAAAGTTGTGCATTTATGAAAGTGGGGATGATTTGATTTGATATGTCAATAAGGTTTGTTTTTTCATGAAAGCGGCAAAAAGATCATGGAGATTGGAAATTACTCTTTATTGCATAAGAGTAGGGTGAGTAAGTAGAGTAGAGGGTTTGGTGTAGGGAATTATTGTCTTTTCACAGCCAGGGATGTCCCCTTCTTCATAATCATCAATATTGACATTAACATCTGAGGTAGCAGCCTTAGGTTTTCATCACTTGCCCTTTGTGACACATCCCTTTCCCTCCCTCCCTCTTGATGAATATGTATAACTGTTAGGTCATTAATTATGGTTTTTGTCTGGAACATAAATATATACCTCCATTGATGTTATGCTTGTTTGAGCAAATTTGGTGCACATTGATTGCTTGCCTTGATGTCGATGATGGTCCAACTTCTGAAATAAGAAGAAATAAACTTTGCTTCTTGTTGCTTTTGACCCGGAAACAAAAATGATATACCCTATATATTCTAATAGTGTCACTAGTACTATAAATTTATCCGTATTTTTATCTTATTTCAAAAGAACGAGATCGATATATCGGTACCTTTACAATGGTTGTCAAGAAAAAAACAGCAGTCCAATGGGGTTTTTCCAATGCATTTTCGCTGACAACAGTATTTATGATCTTCACTACTATATGCTTGGATTGTTCTTCCTCATCGTGTGAAAAGACCATAACGCCCTTCTATCTTCCCTACCTACATCTAAGTCTTTCCCGTCTTTCTACTGTTACGTTTATACTGATAGGTGATGTTTCGTATTTCACACACAAATGAAAATAATCATTAAACTTTTTGTTTATCTTTTCTGACTTTAATTTGCGTTTTGAATAACTATCATTTCAGAGTCTCGATAATGATTTTTTTTTTTTTTTGGGTGCAGTTTATATGTGCCGCATACGACTGGAGATCTAGGGAGAGTTACAAATTGAGGAGATTTAGAGAGGCTGAAATCTGAGGTTCCAAGATGAGTATGATCATTTTTGAATTTTGAAGAGAGCTCTCATTTGATATATGTGTGTGTGTGTGTGAGAGAGAGAGAGAGAGAGAAGTGTAGGGTGGATATCGATCATTCTTCTGCAGTGATCTTCGAGTACAGTTCATCATCGATCTGGATCCGTAGTGATATTTAATCATCATCCTATCTAATTTTTGTTTTTGGGGGGAACATGTAAATCTGAACCTCTTGAAGTATCTATCTAATGCCTTTTACCATCTCTAAGATATATTATTTATTCCTTATTGTCTATCCTTGTTAGCTACTGTCTATTGCTATTTGTTGAAAGCATATTATTTTACCCTTTATCACGGTTCAAAACGGCGATTCTCTAGGCGTTCTAAAGTGAGAAACTGTCTCGCATAATGACTAAACATCTAAGGGAATTTGCGTGTACATCCTTATATGTATTTAGTTGTATAAGTTCTTATATATAGTCATATAAGTATGGATTAAAACAAAGATAATAAATTTAAAAAAATATAGAATGTACGTTGTATAATAAAATTAATAAAAAACTTACATTTTTAACTCCCAACTAAATTTCTTTTTCTAGATAATTAATTTTTGTTCCGAAATTATTTGATAGTATTTATTATATTATTAATTTGTTAAATTTTGTCTTTAAAAAAAAACCACATAAACCCCGCTAACCGTCTAAGCGTAAGGCCCTTATCGACCGTCTTAGGAGCGTCTAGCGCCGTTTTAAAGATTACCCTTAACACAAGTATTATAAAATGATCTTATTTCGATATAAGGAGTCCTTTTGAAAGGAACTCCATTAGCATTCATTTTGTTCCTTGTATATTTAGACATTGCTGGACCAGTTGCACGAATGGACGGATATTAAAATTCGTTCACTTTACAGGGTTGTATAATAATTAAAGTTTGTACGTTAGCATTGTTGTACTTTTGCATTCCATTTTTTATTTTCGGAGTTCACAAATTTAATATGGCTCGTATTACAAATCATTGGATTGCAATAGTTTAACAATAAACATGGGTAACTCAAGGCCATTCATGACCTATCTACGGCCACAGGGGCGACGACAGAGCTCAAAATTTTTAAATTTGACTTATTTTTATGGAGGAAAAAATGTAAGAATGTTTTGAATTCAGAAAAATATCTTCATTGAGTTGGCAACGATATTTTACCAAAAAATTTGGCTCATATTCCTGAAATATTATTAAGAGTTATTTTGATTAATGTATAATTATCTAGTTTGTCTTATAAAATCATTATGACTCTAACTCTAAATTTTTTGATAAAATTAATTTCACATTTTTCCTAAAAATATAATATTGTAGGACGACCATGTTTTCTATGTATGATTTATGCGGTGAAATTCTTGAATTTTTCTGGTATATTGTTAGGAAGATGAGAAAATAAATTAAAATTTGAAAAATTATATATTTTTTTGTGTGTGTAAATACAAATTATGGGGGCATTCTTATAATATTCGCCCTAGAAGTTCGAATTTATTGGATCGGCTATGTAGGTAGGTACCTATAGTGATCAGACTTGATATGTGTCAAAACGATCTAGACGCCATAATGCATAAAACAATATAATTTGAATCGTTAAGCATCATCAAGGCAATTGCTTCACAAATAAGTAAATAATTAAACTTTGCAATCACGCAAAAGAAAAAACCGAATATAACCAACTCAATATAAGACCGATGAATTTAGTTGCACAAAACAAACTCAAAAAAAAAATAAAAAATCCAATAAAAAACATAAATGAGTTACCACCACCGTATATATGTATAGTAATGATGCCACCCTATACTATCATTATTGTACTTGTTATTATTTTTTGGGTACTTGTTTTTTTTTTTATGTTAAATAATCACCCTTGTTATGATCAATATCATTATAGAATTACCAACATGACAGAGAGAACGAGAGAAGTGTTCACATTTGTACATGTGCATAATATATATAGCATGACTAGAATAAGATTGGTGCAACATAATGTCGCATGTGGACCTCTAAATTTAATAGTAAACACGTTGCTTAAAATATTCAAAATTTTTTTTATATCGAGTTAAAAATTCCAGCAAGATTTTAATGTGAGCATTTAAGATTTGCACCGCCGCAATATGTAAATTTCTCATATGCTACATTATCGTTTTTCCTCTTAATCCGATAAAATTTAATAAGGTTACTTAAAACTTGCACCACTGCAATATGTACAATTTTCCCATCTACTACGTTATCGTGTTTCTCTCAACTCGATAATCCCGGTAAAGTTTAACGAGGCCAATTAGGACTTGCACCACTGCAATATGTACAATTTTCCCATATACGACATTATCATTTTTTCCTCTCAACTTGAATGTCCCGGTAAGATTTAATGAGGCCACTTAAGACTTGCACCGCTGCAATATGTACAATTTTTCCATCTACTATCTTATCGTTTTTCTTTCAACTTGATAAACCCGGTAAAATTTAATGTGGCCGGCCACTTAAGATTTGCACCACTACAATATGTACAATTTTCCCATCTACTATGTTATCGTTTTTCCTCTCAACTCAATAATCCTAGTAAGATCTAATAAGGCCACTTAAGACTTACACCACTGCAATATGTACAATTTTTTCGTCTACTACATTATCTTTTTTTTTCTCTCCAAATATATATTCAAATTTTATTTTTAAATTTTCTTAAACATATGGATATATATATATTGTATACATATAGCACTGAAATATTATTATCCAAATGAAGCTGAGAAATTTAAAAGGATCATTTTTAATCCACAGTAATTTATTTTGATGCTAAAATAAATAAGTAAATAAATAAATAAAAAGAACTTTTTTTTGACGAAATATTGGGCTGTGATCAAAAGTTGGTGTAAACGTCACTCAAAGAAAAAGTATTTTAGGTCAGAATCAACACGTCCATCACAACTTAACAATAAAAACAGTACATAATAAAATAAAATAATATTCAATTGCATACCAAATATTTGAGATGTTACTTCGTATCTATTGGATATCGACTTTCATTTATTAAAATATTAACTTCAGATTTTATATTTAAAATCGGCTTATTTACATTAATAGTTCTTATACGGTATTGTTTTACGGTTACGTATTCATATGATTTAATTTTTATACAAGTGAATTAATTATGAAAAATATATTTGCATTGCACCCTCGTAGTATTTATCTCCTCATATCACATTTTCAGTTTTCAAGATGATATACCATAATTAATCAATTGTGCCGTATATATAATATAATATATATATATATATATATAAGCATGAACTCGTGAGTTAAAAATAAGGTAGGCTAAATTCTGGCTTGAATTTTTTTTTAAAATCCAATTTCGGAAGTATTAAATAAATTTCTTTGATAAAAAAAAATACACATACTAAAAATACATACTTTATATAAAGAAATAACAAATAATCATGCATTAAAATATAACATAAAATACTTGAATTGTAAAAAAGCTTATCTTTACGTGGATATATATGATATATCACATGATCCTCAACAAATTCATCATCACACTTATGCGTAAAATAAATTAATAAAGTCGACTATGCAAACTAGCATTGCATGTATTTTTCTTATTAGTTATCAATTTCGGGCCGTCTTAATCACGTCCCAGCCTATATATATATATATATATATATATATATATATATATAGCTAAGAGAGTCTAGTTTAATTGATTCTAGTGTCGACTCGTACATAATTGGTCTCAAATTCGAATTCTGATGACACATTGTATGAAAAAATTTCAAAAATTTACCCCTCCCTCGTAATAAAAAAAAATTAAATTATTTTGATGACAATTAAAATTATTATAACGACTCATTCCCATTCAATGAGTTCATATATATCAATAAATTAAAATTAAGTATTTTTCAAAATCATCTGAAATTAACACTATTGAAGATATGCTATGAAAATATTAATAAGTGGCGGTGGTCCACTTTAATCAGCCGGATTGATTTGACAACTTTATTGACTTTGATCTGCATCGATATTGACGCAATGGGGTTGTAGACTTGTAGGTGGTAGCAATAGCATACCTCTTTAGGGCTTAAAGGATGTGTTTTAATAATGAGATTGTTAAAAGCAAGAAGACCTTGACTTCCAAATGATTCGCTGCATGAAAGTGCATGGCATGCATTCTGGGCAAGACATGCAGAAAAAAGGCACAACATCAGCTGCCTAGCTACGACTATAAATTTGCCTATTAATATCAAACGAGGCCTAAGCCTGCCTCACATGTGCCAATTCCGTCATTAATTACTTTAATTAATTGCTTCATAATTAACTCACCACAGGCTATCAGAGTACGCCAGGATCCGGAGGAGCTATGTGATATCTCGGTCTCAGTTACAGTCCGCATCGTATCCAACCTGAAGGGTATTAAAAACCATAAAAGACTGTGAGTGGACAAAAAGTAATAAGTTCGTAAAACACATTTTATAAAAGACCTTTATACCCTTCACTAAAAAGCATGCATGCATAGTAAAATCATTTATCCAATCTCATATGTTTAAACAACCATATTTAGGGTCTCAGCCCCAAGTTCCGTAAATACAAGTCACACGGACTCCTGCCCAAAACCATTTACAGAAAACCATAACATAGTAAACATATGTGGGATCTCAGCCCAAATCCATTATTCATAATAAAACACAATTCCTCAAACCACTTGAAATCATGTTTATCCATTATATTTCATATCACCGAACCTGCCACGGTATATAGAGTTACACACGTGCTAACCGAGGTCTCAAACCCAAGTCTCTCCAGGGTCCATCCAGGTCAATGTCCGTAGATAAATGACCCTCCCTGAAGGTAACGAACCATGCCCTTCCCTGAGAGTAAGGAACCCAACTGGGGGGCGACTTCACTCAGTCAGTGTTCCGTGACTACTCCGGGGTCCACCCAGGCCAACGACCCTCACTGGAGGAGACAATCATATATAAAGGATGGCATATGAAAAACCGTTGAAATCATTCTTTAAACTTTTCCAGGATTCATGCCCGGCCCTCCTAAGGCGTCATGAACCATAAAATCCTTTCCAAGGGTTCATGCCGGTTCCCATAAACCGTCATGACCCGTAAATCCATTTCAAGGGTTCATGCATGTTCCCATAAACCATCATGAACCATAAAAACTATTTGTAACACATAGCTAGGCCCTAGGTCCGAATCCACATACAAACTGGACCTCCGGTTCGAATCGTAAACCAACTGGGCCTCCGGCCCAATGCCTCGTTAAATTAAATGGACCTCAAGTCCGAGAGTTCGTGAATCAAATGGGTTTCGAACCCGAGTTTACCTTTTCAAGTCCAAAACCATTTCATGAAATCATATCCAAAATCATAAGTACGGAAAATCAGTGCAAAATCGAAAAATCTCGATTTACGTGCAAGCACGTAAATTGCCTCGTAAAACGTGAAACCATATAAATCACAATCATCCAATTCAACATCATAAATCATATTCATAATCCATATAAAACATTTATGCATGCATCACAGTTTAGAAATCAAGGTCCACTCACAGACCGTTCGAAGCCGCGTCTCGAAACGCATGCCATAAGCGTCTCCTGGGTCAATCGTCGTCACCGGGACTCTTGGTCCTATCCAAATCGTAATAAAAGGTTACTAAATACCTAATTAACCTCCCACTAATGCCCCGTAATTTTCCGGTATTTTTAACTATTTTTAATCTCGAACCTAAACCTTCTGATGCCCCGAACACTATCGAGACGGTGTCTGATCGACACGAAACCAGTCCCAAAATATTCGTTACATCGAATAGAATGTTTCTTATGTTGAACACATTCCCAAACAGTGGGACACGCGCCCCCACGCGTCCAATGAAGGCTCCTGCGCTTGAGATCACGCGCCGCACTGTAGCGGTGTCTTCAACCCGCAGTGAACCGGTTCTCTGGTTCTTGGATCGATCTGGACCGGCGTGACCGATCCACTGGTTTTCCCCCTTTGTTTTGGTCCGATTCAAGCCCTAATTAATCCTATAATCTTTCTTACATCCATATGTGTAACAACCCGTCCCGAGAGCCGGGATTAAGATAGTGATTAAGGTGTGATTATTGAGGTTAAGCAGTGGGTAGGTGGTCCCGATGGGTCCATGAGCGTAGAATGACGATTTTGCCCCTGGTTCGGGCAAATAGTTGACTTTTAGTTGGGAGGTCGATTTGAGTGTTGATCGGTGACTAGGACGTAGTTTAGGACGTCACGAATCCATAGGCAAGTGGCTCGCTTGATTCCGACATCCGAGGAGGAAGTTGTGATGTTCGGAAGGTCGAGGGCATAACCGTAATTTGGGTAAATTAGGGGGAAAAGTTGACCTTTTGAATAATCGAGTTTTGGTAGGTTGACCTAGGATGGTTAGATAGATTCCGTCGTCCTGAGTTCGATAACAGGCGGCACGTATTCATCGGACTTACGAGGCGAGAGTTACGGGTCTAGGAAGTTTTGGTTAAATCGTAAATATAAGTTAAAAAGAAGGGTAATTTGGTCTTTCTGCACATTGGGATTTGTGCAGAAAGAAGGAAAGGGACGGCTGGGATGGAGCCATTTGGTGAGAGAGTGAAGAGGATTGGTGACACGTGCTAAAGGTGGAGTGGCTTCTGGTGAGTTCGAGTGTGTGCACGGCCCAAATAATTGGGGTGCACCCGTGTTTGTGGGTGGTGCTGGTTCAGAAAACAGAGGGAGATCGTGAAGGAAATTGAGGGTGGTGGTGTGTGTAACACCCCGGAAATTCGAGGATTCTCATTTTGTAATTTAATGTGTGATTTGACGATTTTACCCTTGTGAATGGTATGGTCAAATTATTGACTTTTTGATTGATGAACTAAATGGACTTTGACCTATGACCGTGACGTAGTTCGGGACGTCACGAGTTCATAGACAGGTAGCACGTTCGATTCGGACGATCAGGGTGAAAGTTACGACTATCGGAAGTTCAGGGGCATTACCGTAATTTGGACTTCCGGGGGAAAATGTTGACTTTTCTTTTGACAACTAATTTTCAGTTGACTCAAGGACCGTTGGGTAGGCCTCGACGTCCTGAGTCCGTAGACAGGCGGCACGCCGAAATCGGACTTCGTACGAGGAAGTTATGGTCAGAAACGTGAATTCGGGAAGTTCGTGTCTCGATTTTCGTGTCGAATATTAAATTCAGGAAATCTGATTGGAGGACATCTGGTGAGTGACAAGTGTCACTCACCCATTGGCTAGATTGGATCAGATCCACTATTGAATTAATTAACATTTGAATCAGCTTTAAATTTCAGCCTTTGGATTGAAAACCCCAGTTTTGATCTCAGCCCTTGATCTGATCTGGAGATCAAATCTGAGCCGTCCATTTCCTTCCCTCCATTTCTTTATAATTCATACCCGCAGAGCACATTCAGCCATTTCGATCCAACATTCCAGCAAACCATCCACTCTCTGTGTCTGTGTATTGGGGACTTGCCGGCGAGGCTGAACGGCGGCAGTGAGCACGGCGGAGGACGGCGGTGTGGGAGGAAGCAGGGGAACCCGAAACGGTTTCGAAACCAGATTTTTGGTAAATCCTTTTCCCACGTTCAATTTAGTCCATTATGATCCTAACCAACTCTAGGAACCTCCAGGAACTTACTGGAATCGATCACGTGGCCGGTGGAGCTCAGGGAGGTAGCAAAACGGCGACGGGAGGCCAGGGCTGTTCTTCGAGGTAGGCCTTCGATTCAATCTGTTTTTCTCAAATTTAATTACGTGGAACTAATCTAGGATTTAAGGCGAGTAAATACGAATTGAAAGGAACCAAAATGATTCAGAAATGAAGGAATGGCAACCGGGTCATGATCGCGGGTCTGATCGACCCGAGTTGCAGGAAAACGGGTCAACCCGTCTGAGGACAGTGGTGCTGACGTGGCACCCTGTCAGTCTGTCAGATGACGTGGACCAACCGTGAGCCGACACGTGTCACATGTCAGTGCACAGTCAGCACTGACATGTCAGTGACGTGGACCAGTCAGGGACTGCCACGTGTCACTGACATGTCAGTGACGTGGACCAGTGCCGTGCTGACACGTGGCACATGTCAGATCTGACACGTGGTCTGACAGATCAGTGAGGTGGACCAATCTGATGTTGACACGTGGCACCTGTCAGAGTCTGACATGTCAGACCTGACAGCTGTCAGATGACGTCAGCATGACGTCATGCTGACGTCAGCAGTGACGTCAGCGATGACGTCAGCAGGACTGTTCCACCGTTGACCGCCGCGTTGACCAGCGCGTGGGGGCGCGTGTGAACAGTGTTTCTGGTGGGACCACCACCATTCTTTAGGTTTCGACGATCCGGATCCAATGGCGGTGGTTTCGGGTCGATCGGAGATCATTAAGTTGGTCAAAATAAGGGTTATTGCCTTGGGAAGCGCGTTCGGGCGGCTTTCCCGGGTCGGTTTCGACCTAGGCTTTCATGGTTGAATGTTGGGGGTTTAATTTGACCTTTACTGTAACACCCCGGAAATTCGAGGATTTCCATATTGTAATTTATTGTGTGAATTGACGATTTTACCCCTGTGAATGGTATGGTCAAATTGTTGACTTTTTGATTGAGGAACTAAATGGACTTTGACCTATGACCGTGACGTAGTTCGGGACGTCACGAGTTCATAGACAGGTGGCACGTCCATTTCGGACGATCAGGGAAAAAGTTATGGCTATCGGAAGTTCAGGGGCATTACCGTAATTTGGACTCTCGGGGGAAAATGTTGACTTTTCTTTTGGCAACTAATTTTCAGTTGACTCAAGGACCGTTGGGTAGGCCTCGACGTCCTGAGTCCGTAGACAGGCGGCACGCCGAAATCGGACTTCGTACGAGGAAGTTATGGTCAGAAACGTGAATTCGGGAAGTTCGTGTCTCGGTTTTCGTGTCGAATATTATATTCAGAAATTCTGATTGAAGGACACCTGGGGAGTGACAAGTGTCACTCACCCATTGGCTAGATTGGATCAGATCCACTATTGGATTAATTAAACATTTGAACCAGCTTTAAATTTCAGCCTTTGGATTGAAAACCCCAGATCAGATCTCAGCCCTTGATCTAATCTGGAGATTCAATCTGAGCCGTCCATTTCCTTCCCTCCATTTCTTTATAATTCATACCCGCAGAGCACATTCTGCCATTTCGATCCAACCTTTCCAGCAAACCATCCACTCTCTGTGTCTGTGTATTGGGGACTTGCCGGCGAGGCTGAACGGTGGCAGTGAGCACGGCGGAGGACGGCGGCGTGGGAGGAAGCAGGGGAACCCGAAACGGTTTCGAAACCAGATTTTTGGTAAATCCTTTTCCCACGTTCAATTTAGTCCATTATGATCCTAACCAACTCTAGGAACCTCCAGGAACTTACTGGAATCGATCTCGTGGCCGGTGGAGCTCAGGGAGGTAGCAAAACGGCGACGGGAGGCCAGGGCTGTTCTTCGAGGTAGGCCTTCGATTCAATCCGTTTTTCTCAAATTTGATTTCATAGAACTAATCTAGGATTTAAGGCGAGTAAATACGAATTGGAAGGAATGAAAATGATTCAGAAATGAAGGAATGGCAACCGGGTCATGATCGCGGGTCTGATCGACCCGAGTTGCAGGAAAACGGGTCAACCCGTCTGAGGACAGTGGTGCTGACGTGGCACCCTGTCAGCCTGTCAGATGACGTGGACCAACCGTGAGCCGACACGTGTCACATGTCAGTGCACAGTCAGCACTGACATGTCAGTGACGTGGACCAGTCAGGGACTGCCACGTGTCACTGACATGTCAGTGACGTGGACCAGTGCCGTGCTGACACGTGGCACATGTCAGATCTGACACGTGGTCTGACAGATCAGTGAGGTGGACCAATCAGATGTTGACACGTGGCACCTGTCAGAGTCTGACATGTCAGACCTGGCAGCTGTCAGATGACGTCAGCATGACGTCATGCTGACGTCAGCAGTGACGTCAGCGATGACGTCAGCAGGAACTGTTCCTGCGTTGACCGCCGCGTTGACCGGCGCGTGGGGGCGCGTGTGAACAGTGTTTTTGGTGGGACCACCACCATTCTTTAGGTTTCGACGATCCGGATCCAATGGCGGTGGTTTCGGGTCGATCGGAGATCATTAAGTTGGTCAAAATAAGGTTTATTGCCTTGGGAAGCGCGTTCGGGCGGCTTTCCCGGGTCGGTTTCGACCTAGGCTTTCATGGTTGAATGTTGGGGGTTTAATTTGACCTTTACGAATACTTGGATTTGACAGGGATTGTACATTTGTACCAGGACGAGGGTATACGTTCGGTTTCTAGCAGGATTGTACTGTGAGTGGGCCATTTTCTTAAACCCTTGTGTGCATAAATGTTTTCTGGTTTTATTATACTTATTCACATGCTAAAACAATGATGGTTTTGATGATATGGAAAATATGGTTATGGCACGTTTCACGGTATTTGGGCTTGAGACCCGTCCGATGGAACTGAATGATTGGTTCGGATTCTACCTATGTATATATATGTTTGCATGTGGATATCAATAAAATGTATTTGTTACTGCACTGTATAGATCCTTCCATATTATATTGTCTCCTCCGGATGAGGTACCCCGGAGAGGTCACGGACGTCTAGTACGTCCAGCGTCTATGACGCTAAGCATCGGGGATGCTGTACCCGAACGGGGTTCGGGGATTGAACTCGGAATTGAGACCCGAGTGGCACGCGTAGCCTTGTGATTGTGACCTATTGGACGTCAGGGACGTCAGACATCAGGGATGTCGGGATTGGAGTGTATAGTGCAGCAACTAAAATTATGGTTATGGTTTTGTTATATGCCTTATGGTTCATATTATATGGTTTATGATTTTGGAAATTATGGGGCACGCATGTTTGGAAAACGGAGGGGTAAATTATATGTTTTACTTATCAAACGATTTCATAAACTTGAGTTTCGGTCCACTCACCCTTTATTGTTTTGATAACCCCTCCAGGTCGGGAAACTGAGGTAGAGGAGGAACCAGAGGCTGAGGCATAGATCTACTTCTGCGTACCTGAACCCCTGCTGGGCGGTGTACCCGCAGGATTACTTTAGAGTCGTGCTCGCAAATTTGTAATTTTGGATTATATCCCTTGTCTGACATTCGTTTAATTCGGATTTTATGTATGACTTTAATTTGGTTATTTATGCTTTTAAATGTTTTGAGGTTAAAATTGGTATGAATTATTGGGTGTCAGACGGGAGCAGGGCACGTCCCCTTGTGGTCCCTGTGGGATCGGGGCGGGTCCTGTCAGCTTGGTATCAGAGCACTAGGTTGTGGTCAGTACTAGGGTATTGGTCTGCATGCTAGACTAGCGATTAGTACTAGTTACTTTTCGACTTTTAAGAATGTTGTTTTCTGATCTATGCCTCTTGACAGTTGGTTATGCCTCCTAGGAGAATTCCGCATACTCGAACGGACGAGGATCTAGAAAGAGAGATGGAATGCGCGAGCATCGAAAGGGCTCAACGTTTGGGAGCCACTCCTTTCTGCGGGGGATCAAACCCCGAGGATGCTCACGACTGGATCACCAAGTGGGAGAGGATCTTCTCGGTGATGACCTGCCCTCCGGGCGAACGAGTGACTCTGGCAGCCTTCTTACTGGAGGGAGGAGCCTACCAGTGGTGGCATGGACTCGAAATGTCCGGGTGGTCTGTCCATACCACTACCTGGGAAGCTTTTCGTTCCAGGTTTCTGGACCAGTACTACCCGCGATCCTTTCGCGCGGCGCGGGAGGCGGAATTCCTGCGGCTGGAGCAGGGTGACATGTCTGTTTCAGACTACGAGCAAACTTTCGGGAGACTTTCCCGGTTCGCTGCCTCATTCGTAAGCACGGAGGAGGACAAATGCCAGCGGTTTGAGCTTGGACTCCGAGGGGAGATCCGGGCCAGTGTGACTGCTACCACTCATGCTTCTCTGAGGGATATGGTCGACGCAGCGGTGCGTGTCGAGGCCAGTCTGGCGGCACACCAATCACGACAACCTTCGGGGGAGGGGCGACGTCAGGATCGCCCACACCATGGACCTTCGGGCCGGAAGAACAACAGGGGAGGGAGCTACAGAGGAGCACCCTCATCCTTCAAGGGTCGTGGCTGGTCGGGTCGACGTGGAGGCTCTCAGGGCAGAGGATCTGGACACAACTCTGGGCAGCACTCATCTTGGAGTGGTGCATCTGGTGGGCATTCGGGCAGGCCAAGGCCAGTAACTTGTTTTGCTTGCGGAGAGGAAGGCCACTATGCCTGCGATTGTCCGCAGTTGTCCAAAAACAACGACGCTGGGGGCTCGAGTGTGGTGCAGAGCACGGCGTCCCACACTAACGGAGGTCGCGGTCAGGGAGGTGACCGTGGTGCTGGACGTGGCGCGCGCGGGCGCGGACGGAACGGAGGGCCGAGGGCCCAAGTGTTTGCAATGACCCAGCAGCAGGCGAGGACTGCTCCAGGCGTGGTCACAGGTACACTACATATCCTTAATTTTCTTGTACGTGTATTAATGGATGCGGGGGCTACACATTCTTTTATTTCGAAGAGTTGTGCTGGTTTGCTTGATTGTGTGGTATCAGCCTTAGATTGCGAAATGGGTGTTGGCACCCCGATGGGTACCGTGTACCTTGTGAATCAGGTGATTCGGAGGTGCCCGGTAAGAATTGAGGATGTGGATTTACCAGCAGACTTAATTATTGACACGACCCATCCCAATCCCCCCGGGATTACCATGGAATGTGACGTGCTCCCGTCTGACAAGAGGCGCCAGACAAGGGATAATCGATTGCCATTGCCCAAACGGGCTTCCAGAGTGCGTAAGGATCGATGGAGGAGGGGTACGATGCTCAAGTCTCTGCTGCAGTCGTATCCGGAATCAACCTGAAGGGCATTGAAAACAAAAGATGTGAGTGGACGAAAATAAACAAGTCTGTTTAAAACATTTATAAGACATTTATACCCCTCAGTAAAATCATATGCATGCACCAAAACCAATAATCCCATATTTGTTTAGAAATAACCATTAGGGCCTTAGCCCGGAAACCAAAGCATAGTTTCAATTTCCAAAAGTAAATCCAAGAGTTATTTCGTAAATCCAGTAATATGAACCATAAGGCATATAAACCATAACCATTATTTTAGTTGCTGTACTATACACTCCAATCCGACATCCCTGATGTCTGACGTCCCTGACGTCAATAAGGTCACAATCACAAGGCTACGCGTGCCACTCGGGTCTCAATTTCCGAGTTCAATCCCCGAACCCCGTTCGGGTACAGCATCCCCGATGCTTAGCGTCATAGACGCTGGACGTACTAGACGTCTGTGACCTCTCCGGGGTACCTCATCCGGAGGAGACAATATAATATGGAAGGATCTATACAGTGCAGTACCAAATACATTTTATAGATATCCACATGCAAAACATATAGGTATACATAGATAAAATCCGAACCATTCGTTACGTTTCATCAAACGGGTCTCATGCCCAAATACCGTGAAACGTGCCATAACCGAAATATCATCAAAACCATTTATAGATTCCAGCATGTGAACATATATAAAATGTAAACCAGAAAACATTTATTCAATTCCATTTTAGGGTCCCCGACCCGCAATCACATGTAGAAATCAACTGGGCCCCTGGCCCGATTTCACAAGTTAACTGGGCCCCTGGCCCGATCCACATGTTAACTGGGCCCCTGGCCCGATTTCATAGTTCAACTGGGCCCCTGGCCCGATTTTACTTTATTCAAGTTCGTAACCGTTTCATGAAATCATATTCAATCACATTTATGGAAATCGGTGAAAATCCAGAAAATCTCGGTTTACGTGCAAATACGTAATTCACCTCGAAATGCGTGAAATCATTTTAAATTCACCGATATCCAAAGTAAATCATTTAATCATAATTATAACAATCATAAAACAGTTATGCATGCATCGAATTTATGAAACCAATGTCCACTCACAGACCGTTTAACCGAGCGCCTCGATACGCGTGCCATAGGCCTTCCCGGGCCACCTCACTATCACCGGGACTCCCAATCCTGTTCAAATCAATTTAGAGGATCACTAACCTCATCATTAACATCCTATTCAAGTCCCGTAATTTTCCCGAATTTTTAAGTATTTTTAAACTGGATTTAAAACCTTCGGACATCCCGAACAATATCGAGACGGTGTCCGATCGACACGAAACCAATCCCAAAATGTTCGTTACAATGTATAGGATAAAAGTCATGTTGATCATACCTCGGGATTCGCACTCACGCGCCCCCACGCGCCACCGCAAGCGGCTGCGCGTGGAAGCCACGCGCCTGCTACAGTAACCCGCACAGTCATCCCTCTCACCCGTTTGTCTGTAAAACGGGTCGTTTAACCCGCGAGCAGACCCGGTTCAAATCCTACCAATTCGACGTTAAATCCTTCAATTGAACATTCACACGGCTTAGTTACAAGTCTAATTAGAGGTCTATGGACTTAACTACAAACGACATTACCTATAACCCCACGATCACAGTTGATCATTCGAAGGAGCTCCGGCCATTGTTCATCCTTCGAAAATCATCAAACCTTCACGATTTCGTTCAATTGATCCACCAGTAAGCTTCAATGAACTAAGAGAAACATTTCCCCTCCATCAATTGCTTCGTTTGATCACTCATTGATCACGACTCAACCTCGACTCAAGCTCTCTGTTACCAGACCCGTTCAGAGCCAATTCGGCCTCGATTCTTCTCGTTTTTGATCTGGTTCCACTCGTCTCCACCTCAGGAAGCTGTTTCCAAGCTTCAAATCGATCATCACGGCTCAATTCTTCCAATTTGATTTTCCCTCCCAATTTTCTAAAACCCGAAATCCAGTTCTACAGCCAACCACAATCCCTCGTGTTTCCCTCGCTGAATTCGTCTCTGAATTCTCTCCAATTCGCACTCACGAGTTCAGCTGATGGAGAGGAGATTAAGGTGGAAAGAATTTGTGTTTTGGGTTGTACACGGTTAAGGAAAACAGAAGAGAATTAATGGGAAATAAAAGGATAATTAAATAAAATAATATTAAAACATCATCATTTGGTCTCCCCCAAAATCATGGATCCATGTTTGTGCCTGATTTTAAGGGATGAGTGACACTTGTCACTCATCCAAGTGTGTCCAGTCACCGGGTACTGTTCATATTAAAATATCATTTAATTCCCGGTTCGTTCGGTTAACCGAGCCCGATTCCGTGACCATAACTTCGTCGTACGAAGTCCGATTTCGGCGTGCCGCCTGTCGTTGGATTCGCATCGACGAAACCTACGTAACGGTCCTTGGCCCTCGGCCATCGGACATCCCGGTCAAAAAGTCAACATTTCCCTTTATATCGTCCAAATTACGAAAATGCCCCTGGACTTCCGTACATCATAACTTTCACCACGAACGTCGGAATCGAACGTGCCACCTGTCTATGAACTCGTGACGTCCCGAACTACGTCACGGTCATCGGTCAAAGTCCATTTGACCATCCGAAATAAAAGTCAACGTTTTGCCCACACCTAGGGGCAAAACGGTCATTTTGCACCATTCGTCCGAAATCGCCCAACTAATCCCAGACTAGTAAATCACAATTAAATAATATTAAATTCCGATATTCGGGACGGGTCGCTACAACCTTCCCTCCTTAAAGAATTTCGTCCTCGAAATTACCAACAATCTTATTCCACAACCACCTTGTGGAAAACAATTCGACCACACATCTGTGTACACTTGTACACCCACATACTGGGATAACACCAGCCTCGTTTGTACCCAGACATACCATCTCAGTCATACGTCATAATAGCAACAACACTCGACCACCTCGAGTGGAAATGATTACCTGATCCGCGATAAAATCGCCTAACCATTTAGCTGACTCCTTCAGCTAGATGGTTCCTTTCCATTATCAATAAATCCTTACATTTGCTCCCGTTGGGAGTCACCAAATCTCATTTGTCAGTCCATGCTGACACCATCAGTCAAACTGTCACCACTAAGCTTTACCACCCTAGTAAAGCCCCAACCGATCGGTTAATCAATGACAACACCATGTACTACATCGCCCTTGATGTAGCGTAAGATCAACCACATGATCTCAATTCGCAGGGCAAGCCCATTCCTGCGACACAAAATAATCTCAATGTCCATAATCGCCGACTCCCTCAGCGAACCAAGACGCTGGAAAATCACGGTGTGATCAAGTCACACAAGGCTACTCGTGGTTACTCAGACCACCAATTCACTCATCCAGAGTGTACGTATACCGTCAATTAACCCAATCAAGTGGCGTAACTGGAACACATTGGATACCAGCCCAGCAGTGAACACACATCTCAATACTAGGGTTCCACAAGCCAACCATGGCTAAGAGCACCTGCTCATACAATCACTGAACCCGACAAGATCAATCCGCCCAGCGCACAGTATCCAATGTCCAGTCCACCATATAGCCAAACAAATGATATCAGAACCAAGCCGATTACCAACACATTTAATTACACACCACTGGTACATCCCATGTACCGCCATTAGGCACCACTCAGCCTAACCCGTAACAATCCTCGTATAACGTACCCTGTACGTATCACAATCCATCAATTTGACTATAGCCACCCAGGTCATAGCCAAACACGTACTAGTAATGAAGTACCTTTGTCCAACCCAACATGAGACAAAGCGAACTCCACCCGCCATCTCGTTCCAATTCTGAATCCGAATCCGCAATTTCGTAAGAAATCCCGAATCCGAACCCAACAACACATTTTTAATCCATGTCCAAATCCGAATTCGAAATCATTATTCCGTAAGCTAGCATTGGAATAATCATTCCGCACCCAAATCCGGTAATCCATTTTCGAGCTTTGTAATCGAATCCTGAATCGTCACCCAGAAATTCGGTTCCAAAACCCAAAACCTCGTTTACGTTCATCAAGACGTAACGTAACCGAACCTATCGGTTGCCTCTCCAAAACACTCGATTGACTTCATAGGGAAGCCAATCCCAATATTCACACGTCAAAGGTTGACAAAATCCGACCACATCGGAAACCTACTCAACCGAGTAACAAGCCATATGGACTTCACTCCGAAAAGAAGTTCAGTCCCGTCATCTACGACTCACATACCAAGGTAGGAGTGATAAACTCTCCACCCATCTGGATCATCAAGATCACAATCCATATCCATCGCTACGTCACCCGACAAGTAATATCACGATCCTAGATCGTCACATCGACCAAAGTCGACAACATCGCAAATCAGATCCACCTAGGATCCACACATGCTCACATAGCTAACAATCCATCTGAAAGCTGATCGTAGGGTCTTACACCCTCAATTGAATCCTTCGCCAAAATCTCTTGGTGGAAGGATGACCACGCATAACACCACCAAATCCAAAATCATACAAAACTTCTTGTGTCCAATGACCCAAGGCCAAACCTGGGTCCACCTACCAATACACGCTCAACGTACTGGTAGCAACAATCATCATCTGCCACTGCAGGAAAATATGAAGTCAACCCTAATGACTTCGGAATACCAATCACTGATTCGGAAACGAGCACTCCTCTCGTCTCCCAATCACAACTCTCCCCGAAACGGGAGTTCCAACCATGTTGGAAACAGGCATGCTTCCAATGAGATGTCAAGTCCAACCACTGGACTGCCCATGTCCATACCTTACTTGGACCACCACGTGTCCAAAATCAATTCATTACTCGGACCTCACGTCCGCCAATAATCATGTATGCACACACCCCGATTCCGAACGGAATATCCACAATTTGCCTGAATGTGCATACCACACTGCTTCCGTCTCACATCTCAACCTAAACAGGTTCAATCCTCAGGTTCCAAGTGATTCACAATCACAAAATCCCACATCAATACCACGAATGGTTTCCCCGACTTTTCCAATTCCAATAATTTCCTTGTACTCTCAGGGGATATAAGCAGTACACAAACTTACCAATCTCGGAGTTGACCACAACTCCCCAAATCCACCAACTCGCATGACATAGGGAACATCGTCCCTAGATTCCCCAAGTTTCAATCATACCATTTTATCCGTTCATCACTTGTCGTCATATATCTGTTAGGACTTATCCCAACACGACACAACCTCCACTGGATCCCATCCCATCCAAGACTCAACCACCACTGAGTCGCAGATACCAATCATCTGTTCATCATGACAGAGTCACACCCCAACTGGTGGCTCATCGTCATCACAATTACTGTCACCAGCACCAACGCACCATCATCAACACTAGTATCAGCACACTGGCATCCATACTAGTATTGGCATCAAAGCACCAACATACCAACATCCATACATAGCACACAAAGTGCAAAGTTGTTACCCTGGATCTCCGTTCATTCCGAACGACGATCCCGTAACACCACTCGTACCCCACGACTATGGGTACCTCCAATTTTTGCCATCGGCACATCAGGATAATGAACGTTCCCTGAACGTCCCCAAGTATTAAAACCACACTAACTACCCTCGATAGCCAGTTATCTCGACACAACTGTCGACCAACAGTCATCGTTGTCAAGATCCGTATCCACACATCACACTACTATTCGATCCAACACGGGATTCCATATTTTATCTCATAACCGCATCCGTGGATCGAATCCCATAATCCCGACTAGACTCACTAGAGTCATCCACATGGTCATCCATGACCTCAGCCGCTCGTCGCAGCACAAGTTCTCACTTAAAGTTCACCTTCCGGTCCATCGATTAAAATTAGGGTTCCAAGATCACACCCTAGGGTTCCACCGAACCCAACTGCCTTTTGCAGTAAAATCCCCAACCTGACCGACCCCGCGGTCCTGACATCATATAGACGTCCAATCCAATCCAATCGTCAATTCAACGTGGGTTCCATCGTGGGTTCCACCACGAAGGTCATCGGCTAACTCCGATGCACCAACCCCCGTACACTAGCCAACACTACTAGGGTCCAAAACTTAGACCAATACTCAACTGAGTTCACATTTCCATAACATTATTCAAATGGGGTTCCCTGAACCTAGCTGTGCCCGGTGGCACAACAATCCATCATCACATGACCGAACCGACGGTCCCACATTACCAGTTAATCGTATACAACCCCACCTGGGTTGAATCGCATCTATGCACGGCGTACCGGGCCAAACACACCCAATTCACCATACAAACCCAAAACTATCTATCAGGTTGACAACGGAACAGCAGCCCAAAGAGACATCACACCCTCGACCTTCGCGCACAAAAGAGCAAAACCTGCTCTGATACCACTTGACACGACCCATCCCAATCCCCCCGGGATTACCATGGAATGTGACGTGCTCCCGTCTGACAAGAGGCGCCAGACAAGGGATAATCGATTGCCATTGCCCAAACGGGCTTCCAGAGTGCGTAAGGATCGATGGAGGAGGGGTACGATGCTCAAGTCTCTGCTGCAGTCGTATCCGGAATCAACCTGAAGGGCATTGAAAACAAAAGATGTGAGTGGACGAAAATAAACAAGTCTGTTTAAAACATTTATAAGACATTTATACCCCTCAGTAAAATCATATGCATGCACCAAAACCAATAATCCCATATTTGTTTAGAAATAACCATTAGGGCCTTAGCCCGGAAACCAAAGCATAGTTTCAATTTCCAAAAGTAAATCCAGAGTTATTTCGTAAATCCAGTAATATGAACCATAAGGCATATAAACCATAACCATTATTTTAGTTGCTGTACTATACACTCCAATCCGACATCCCTGATGTCTGACGTCCCTGACGTCAATAAGGTCACAATCACAAGGCTACGCGTGCCACTCGGGTCTCAATTTCCGAGTTCAATCCCCGAACCCCGTTCGGGTACAGCATCCCCGATGCTTAGCGTCATAGACGCTGGACGTACTAGACGTCTGTGACCTCTCCGGGGTACCTCATCCGGAGGAGACAATATAATATGGAAGGATCTATACAGTGCAGTACCAAATACATTTTATAGATATCCACATGCAAAACATATAGGTATACATAGATAAAATCCGAACCATTCGTTACGTTTCATCAAACGGGTCTCATGCCCAAATACCGTGAAACGTGCCATAACCGAAATATCATCAAAACCATTTATAGATTCCAGCATGTGAACATATATAAAATGTAAACCAGAAAACATTTATTCAATTCCATTTTAGGGTCCCCGACCCGCAATCACATGTAGAAATCAACTGGGCCCCTGGCCCGATTTCACAAGTTAACTGGGCCCCTGGCCCGATCCACATGTTAACTGGGCCCCTGGCCCGATTTCATAGTTCAACTGGGCCCCTGGCCCGATTTTACTTTATTCAAGTTCGTAACCGTTTCATGAAATCATATTCAACCACATTTATGGAAATCGGTGAAAATCCAGAAAATCTCGGTTTACGTGCAAATACGTAATTCACCTCGAAATGCGTGAAATCATTTTAAATTCACCGATATCCAAAGTAAATCATTTAATCATAATTATAACAATCATAAAACAGTTATGCATGCATCGAATTTATGAAACCAATGTCCACTCACAGACCGTTTAACCGAGCGCCTCGATACGCGTGCCATAGGCCTTCCCGGGCCACCTCACTATCACCGGGACTCCCAATCCTGTTCAAATCAATTTAGAGGATCACTAACCTCATCATTAACATCCTATTCAAGTCCCGTAATTTTCCCGAATTTTTAAGTATTTTTAAACTGGATTTAAAACCTTCGGACATCCCGAACAATATCGAGACGGTGTCCGATCGACACGAAACCAATCCCAAAATGTTCGTTACAATGTATAGGATAAAAGTCATGTTGATCATACCTCGGGATTCGCACTCACGCGCCCCCACGCGCCACCGCAAGCGGCTGCGCGTGGAAGCCACGCGCCTGCTACAGTAACCCGCACAGTCATCCCTCTCACCCGTTTGTCTGTAAAACGGGTCGTTTAACCCGCGAGCAGACCCGGTTCAAATCCTACCAATTCGACGTTAAATCCTTCAATTGAACATTCACACGGCTTAGTTACAAGTCTAATTAGAGGTCTATGGACTTAACTACAAACGACATTACCTATAACCCCACGATCACAGTTGATCATTCGAAGGAGCTCCGGCCATTGTTCATCCTTCGAAAATCATCAAACCTTCACGATTTCGTTCAATTGATCCACCAGTAAGCTTCAATGAACTAAGAGAAACATTTCCCCTCCATCAATTGCTTCGTTTGATCACTCATTGATCACGACTCAACCTCGACTCAAGCTCTCTGTTACCAGACCCGTTCAGAGCCAATTCGGCCTCGATTCTTCTCGTTTTTGATCTGGTTCCACTCGTCTCCACCTCAGGAAGCTGTTTCCAAGCTTCAAATCGATCATCACGGCTCAATTCTTCCAATTTGATTTTCCCTCCCAATTTTCTAAAACCCGAAATCCAGTTCTACAGCCAACCACAATCCCTCGTGTTTCCCTCGCTGAATTCGTCTCTGAATTCTCTCCAATTCGCACTCACGAGTTCAGCTGATGGAGAGGAGATTAAGGTGGAAAGAATTTGTGTTTTGGGTTGTACACGGTTAAGGAAAACAGAAGAGAATTAATGGGAAATAAAAGGATAATTAAATAAAATAATATTAAAACATCATCATTTGGTCTCCCCCAAAATCATGGATCCATGTTTGTGCCTGATTTTAAGGGATGAGTGACACTTGTCACTCATCCAAGTGTGTCCAGTCACCGGGTACTGTTCATATTAAAATATCATTTAATTCCCGGTTCGTTCGGTTAACCGAGCCCGATTCCGTGACCATAACTTCGTCGTACGAAGTCCGATTTCGGCGTGCCGCCTGTCGTTGGATTCGCATCGACGAAACCTACGTAACGGTCCTTGGCCCTCGGCCATCGGACATCCCGGTCAAAAAGTCAACATTTCCCTTTATATCGTCCAAATTACGAAAATGCCCCTGGACTTCCGTACATCATAACTTTCACCACGAACGTCGGAATCGAACGTGCCACCTGTCTATGAACTCGTGACGTCCCGAACTACGTCACGGTCATCGGTCAAAGTCCATTTGACCATCCGAAATAAAAGTCAACGTTTTGCCCACACCTAGGGGCAAAACGGTCATTTTGCACCATTCGTCCGAAATCGCCCAACTAATCCCAGACTAGTAAATCACAATTAAATAATATTAAATTCCGATATTCGGGACGGGTCGCTACAACCTTCCCTCCTTAAAGAATTTCGTCCTCGAAATTACCAACAATCTTATTCCACAACCACCTTGTGGAAAACAATTCGACCACACATCTGTGTACACTTGTACACCCACATACTGGGATAACACCAGCCTCGTTTGTACCCAGACATACCATCTCAGTCATACGTCATAATAGCAACAACACTCGACCACCTCGAGTGGAAATGATTACCTGATCCGCGATAAAATCGCCTAACCATTTAGCTGACTCCTTCAGCTAGATGGTTCCTTTCCATTATCAATAAATCCTTACATTTGCTCCCGTTGGGAGTCACCAAATCTCATTTGTCAGTCCATGCTGACACCATCAGTCAAACTGTCACCACTAAGCTTTACCACCCTAGTAAAGCCCCAACCGATCGGTTAATCAATGACAACACCATGTACTACATCGCCCTTGATGTAGCGTAAGATCAACCACATGATCTCAATTCGCAGGGCAAGCCCATTCCTGCGACACAAAATAATCTCAATGTCCATAATCGCCGACTCCCTCAGCGAACCAAGACGCTGGAAAATCACGGTGTGATCAAGTCACACAAGGCTACTCGTGGTTACTCAGACCACCAATTCACTCATCCAGAGTGTACGTATACCGTCAATTAACCCAATCAAGTGGCGTAACTGGAACACATTGGATACCAGCCCAGCAGTGAACACACATCTCAATACTAGGGTTCCACAAGCCAACCATGGCTAAGAGCACCTGCTCATACAATCACTGAACCCGACAAGATCAATCCGCCCAGCGCACAGTATCCAATGTCCAGTCCACCATATAGCCAAACAAATGATATCAGAACCAAGCCGATTACCAACACATTTAATTACACACCACTGGTACATCCCATGTACCGCCATTAGGCACCACTCAGCCTAACCCGTAACAATCCTCGTATAACGTACCCTGTACGTATCACAATCCATCAATTTGACTATAGCCACCCAGGTCATAGCCAAACACGTACTAGTAATGAAGTACCTTTGTCCAACCCAACATGAGACAAAGCGAACTCCACCCGCCATCTCGTTCCAATTCTGAATCCGAATCCGCAATTTCGTAAGAAATCCCGAATCCGAACCCAACAACACATTTTTAATCCATGTCCAAATCCGAATTCGAAATCATTATTCCGTAAGCTAGCATTGGAATAATCATTCCGCACCCAAATCCGGTAATCCATTTTCGAGCTTTGTAATCGAATCCTGAATCGTCACCCAGAAATTCGGTTCCAAAACCCAAAACCTCGTTTACGTTCATCAAGACGTAACGTAACCGAACCTATCGGTTGCCTCTCCAAAACACTCGATTGACTTCATAGGGAAGCCAATCCCAATATTCACACGTCAAAGGTTGACAAAATCCGACCACATCGGAAACCTACTCAACCGAGTAACAAGCCATATGGACTTCACTCCGAAAAGAAGTTCAGTCCCGTCATCTACGACTCACATACCAAGGTAGGAGTGATAAACTCTCCACCCATCTGGATCATCAAGATCACAATCCATATCCATCGCTACGTCACCCGACAAGTAATATCACGATCCTAGATCGTCACATCGACCAAAGTCGACAACATCGCAAATCAGATCCACCTAGGATCCACACATGCTCACATAGCTAACAATCCATCTGAAAGCTGATCGTAGGGTCTTACACCCTCAATTGAATCCTTCGCCAAAATCTCTTGGTGGAAGGATGACCACGCATAACACCACCAAATCCAAAATCATACAAAACTTCTTGTGTCCAATGACCCAAGGCCAAACCTGGGTCCACCTACCAATACACGCTCAACGTACTGGTAGCAACAATCATCATCTGCCACTGCAGGAAAATATGAAGTCAACCCTAATGACTTCGGAATACCAATCACTGATTCGGAAACGAGCACTCCTCTCGTCTCCCAATCACAACTCTCCCCGAAACGGGAGTTCCAACCATGTTGGAAACAGGCATGCTTCCAATGAGATGTCAAGTCCAACCACTGGACTGCCCATGTCCATACCTTACTTGGACCACCACGTGTCCAAAATCAATTCATTACTCGGACCTCACGTCCGCCAATAATCATGTATGCACACACCCCGATTCCGAACGGAATATCCACAATTTGCCTGAATGTGCATACCACACTGCTTCCGTCTCACATCTCAACCTAAACAGGTTCAATCCTCAGGTTCCAAGTGATTCACAATCACAAAATCCCACATCAATACCACGAATGGTTTCCCCGACTTTTCCAATTCCAATAATTTCCTTGTACTCTCAGGGGATATAAGCAGTACACAAACTTACCAATCTCGGAGTTGACCACAACTCCCCAAATCCACCAACTCGCATGACATAGGGAACATCGTCCCTAGATTCCCCAAGTTTCAATCATACCATTTTATCCGTTCATCACTTGTCGTCATATATCTGTTAGGACTTATCCCAACACGACACAACCTCCACTGGATCCCATCCCATCCAAGACTCAACCACCACTGAGTCGCAGATACCAATCATCTGTTCATCATGACAGAGTCACACCCCAACTGGTGGCTCATCGTCATCACAATTACTGTCACCAGCACCAACGCACCATCATCAACACTAGTATCAGCACACTGGCATCCATACTAGTATTGGCATCAAAGCACCAACATACCAACATCCATACATAGCACACAAAGTGCAAAGTTGTTACCCTGGATCTCCGTTCATTCCGAACGACGATCCCGTAACACCACTCGTACCCCACGACTATGGGTACCTCCAATTTTTGCCATCGGCACATCAGGATAATGAACGTTCCCTGAACGTCCCCAAGTATTAAAACCACACTAACTACCCTCGATAGCCAGTTATCTCGACACAACTGTCGACCAACAGTCATCGTTGTCAAGATCCGTATCCACACATCACACTACTATTCGATCCAACACGGGATTCCATATTTTATCTCATAACCGCATCCGTGGATCGAATCCCATAATCCCGACTAGACTCACTAGAGTCATCCACATGGTCATCCATGACCTCAGCCGCTCGTCGCAGCACAAGTTCTCACTTAAAGTTCACCTTCCGGTCCATCGATTAAAATTAGGGTTCCAAGATCACACCCTAGGGTTCCACCGAACCCAACTGCCTTTTGCAGTAAAATCCCCAACCTGACCGACCCCGCGGTCCTGACATCATATAGACGTCCAATCCAATCCAATCGTCAATTCAACGTGGGTTCCATCGTGGGTTCCACCACGAAGGTCATCGGCTAACTCCGATGCACCAACCCCCGTACACTAGCCAACACTACTAGGGTCCAAAACTTAGACCAATACTCAACTGAGTTCACATTTCCATAACATTATTCAAATGGGGTTCCCTGAACCTAGCTGTGCCCGGTGGCACAACAATCCATCATCACATGACCGAACCGACGGTCCCACATTACCAGTTAATCGTATACAACCCCACCTGGGTTGAATCGCATCTATGCACGGCGTACCGGGCCAAACACACCCAATTCACCATACAAACCCAAAACTATCTATCAGGTTGACAACGGAACAGCAGCCCAAAGAGACATCACACCCTCGACCTTCGCGCACAAAAGAGCAAAACCTGCTCTGATACCACTTGACACGACCCATCCCAATCCCCCCGGGATTACCATGGAATGTGACGTGCTCCCGTCTGACAAGAGGCGCCAGACAAGGGATAATCGATTGCCATTGCCCAAACGGGCTTCCAGAGTGCGTAAGGATCGATGGAGGAGGGGTACGATGCTCAAGTCTCTGCTGCAGTCGTATCCGGAATCAACCTGAAGGGCATTGAAAACAAAAGATGTGAGTGGACGAAAATAAACAAGTCTGTTTAAAACATTTATAAGACATTTATACCCCTCAGTAAAATCATATGCATGCACCAAAACCAATAATCCCATATTTGTTTAGAAATAACCATTAGGGCCTTAGCCCGGAAACCAAAGCATAGTTTCAATTTCCAAAAGTAAATCCAGAGTTATTTCGTAAATCCAGTAATATGAACCATAAGGCATATAAACCATAACCATTATTTTAGTTGCTGTACTATACACTCCAATCCGACATCCCTGATGTCTGACGTCCCTGACGTCAATAAGGTCACAATCACAAGGCTACGCGTGCCACTCGGGTCTCAATTTCCGAGTTCAATCCCCGAACCCCGTTCGGGTACAGCATCCCCGATGCTTAGCGTCATAGACGCTGGACGTACTAGACGTCTGTGACCTCTCCGGGGTACCTCATCCGGAGGAGACAATATAATATGGAAGGATCTATACAGTGCAGTACCAAATACATTTTATAGATATCCACATGCAAAACATATAGGTATACATAGATAAAATCCGAACCATTCGTTACGTTTCATCAAACGGGTCTCATGCCCAAATACCGTGAAACGTGCCATAACCGAAATATCATCAAAACCATTTATAGATTCCAGCATGTGAACATATATAAAATGTAAACCAGAAAACATTTATTCAATTCCATTTTAGGGTCCCCGACCCGCAATCACATGTAGAAATCAACTGGGCCCCTGGCCCGATTTCACAAGTTAACTGGGCCCCTGGCCCGATCCACATGTTAACTGGGCCCCTGGCCCGATTTCATAGTTCAACTGGGCCCCTGGCCCGATTTTACTTTATTCAAGTTCGTAACCGTTTCATGAAATCATATTCAACCACATTTATGGAAATCGGTGAAAATCCAGAAAATCTCGGTTTACGTGCAAATACGTAATTCACCTCGAAATGCGTGAAATCATTTTAAATTCACCGATATCCAAAGTAAATCATTTAATCATAATTATAACAATCATAAAACAGTTATGCATGCATCGAATTTATGAAACCAATGTCCACTCACAGACCGTTTAACCGAGCGCCTCGATACGCGTGCCATAGGCCTTCCCGGGCCACCTCACTATCACCGGGACTCCCAATCCTGTTCAAATCAATTTAGAGGATCACTAACCTCATCATTAACATCCTATTCAAGTCCCGTAATTTTCCCGAATTTTTAAGTATTTTTAAACTGGATTTAAAACCTTCGGACATCCCGAACAATATCGAGACGGTGTCCGATCGACACGAAACCAATCCCAAAATGTTCGTTACAATGTATAGGATAAAAGTCATGTTGATCATACCTCGGGATTCGCACTCACGCGCCCCCACGCGCCACCGCAAGCGGCTGCGCGTGGAAGCCACGCGCCTGCTACAGTAACCCGCACAGTCATCCCTCTCACCCGTTTGTCTGTAAAACGGGTCGTTTAACCCGCGAGCAGACCCGGTTCAAATCCTACCAATTCGACGTTAAATCCTTCAATTGAACATTCACACGGCTTAGTTACAAGTCTAATTAGAGGTCTATGGACTTAACTACAAACGACATTACCTATAACCCCACGATCACAGTTGATCATTCGAAGGAGCTCCGGCCATTGTTCATCCTTCGAAAATCATCAAACCTTCACGATTTCATTCAATTGATCCACCAGTAAGCTTCAATGAACTAAGAGAAACATTTCCCCTCCATCAATTGCTTCGTTTGATCACTCATTGATCACGACTCAACCTCGACTCAAGCTCTCTGTTACCAGACCCGTTCAGAGCCAATTCGGCCTCGATTCTTCTCGTTTTTGATCTGGTTCCACTCGTCTCCACCTCAGGAAGCTGTTTCCAAGCTTCAAATCGATCATCACGGCTCAATTCTTCCAATTTGATTTTCCCTCCCAATTTTCTAAAACCCGAAATCCAGTTCTACAGCCAACCACAATCCCTCGTGTTTCCCTCGCTGAATTCGTCTCTGAATTCTCTCCAATTCGCACTCACGAGTTCAGCTGATGGAGAGGAGATTAAGGTGGAAAGAATTTGTGTTTTGGGTTGTACACGGTTAAGGAAAACAGAAGAGAATTAATGGGAAATAAAAGGATAATTAAATAAAATAATATTAAAACATCATCATTTGGTCTCCCCCAAAATCATGGATCCATGTTTGTGCCTGATTTTAAGGGATGAGTGACACTTGTCACTCATCCAAGTGTGTCCAGTCACCGGGTACTGTTCATATTAAAATATCATTTAATTCCCGGTTCGTTCGGTTAACCGAGCCCGATTCCGTGACCATAACTTCGTCGTACGAAGTCCGATTTCGGCGTGCCGCCTGTCGTTGGATTCGCATCGACGAAACCTACGTAACGGTCCTTGGCCCTCGGCCATCGGACATCCCGGTCAAAAAGTCAACATTTCCCTTTATATCGTCCAAATTACGAAAATGCCCCTGGACTTCCGTACATCATAACTTTCACCACGAACGTCGGAATCGAACGTGCCACCTGTCTATGAACTCGTGACGTCCCGAACTACGTCACGGTCATCGGTCAAAGTCCATTTGACCATCCGAAATAAAAGTCAACGTTTTGCCCACACCTAGGGGCAAAACGGTCATTTTGCACCATTCGTCCGAAATCGCCCAACTAATCCCAGACTAGTAAATCACAATTAAATAATATTAAATTCCGATATTCGGGACGGGTCGCTACAATTATTCTGGATATCCACGACTTCGATATAATCCTAGGGATGGATTGGCTGTCGGAGCACGGATCGCTCATCGACTGCTGTAGCAAGCAAGTAATTTTGCGGAGCCCGGGTTTGCCGGAAGTTATCTTTCAGGGGGAACGTGATGGTTCGCCTCCTGAAGTGATTTCGTCACTTACTGCTACCAAACTTCTACGGAAGGGATGCCAGGGTTATCTGGCGCATGTCGTGTCGGAACGGGTCGATACTCCGGTTATCGACGAAATACCGGTGGTCTGTGAGTTTCCGGACGTGTTCCCGGAAGACTTACCTGGATTGCCACCATCGCGGGAGATTGAGTTTACTATTGAACTACTCCCGGGTACCCGACCTATATCCCAGGCACCATACCGGATGGCGCCGGCCGAGTTACGGGAACTCAAGACTCAATTGCAGGAGTTGGTAGATTTGGGATATGTCCGACCGAGCACTTCACCGTGGGGAGCACCGGTGTTGTTCGTGAAGAAGAAGGAAGGAAGTCTCCGTTTATGTATTGATTATCGACAACTCAACAAGGTGACATTGAGGAACCAGTATCCTCTACCCAGGATTGATGACCTTTTCGACCAGTTGCGGGGAGCTCAGTGCTTCTCGAAAATTGATTTGCGGTCTGGGTATCACCAACTGAGGATTTCGGAGGAGGATATTCCGAAAACTGCTTTTCGAACCCGTTACGGGCACTACGAGTTCCTTGTTATGCCATTTGGTTTGACGAATGCTCCAGCAGCATTCATGGATCTGATGAACCGGGTCTTCCGACCCTACCTGGATAAGTTCGTGATTGTGTTCATCGATGATATTTTGGTATACTCGAGGAGTGCCCGTGCACATGAAGAACATCTACGGTTGGTCTTGGAGAAACTGAGACAAGAACAATTGTATGCCAAGCTGAGCAAGTGTCAGTTTTGGCTGAGCAGTATTGGTTTTCTGGGACACGTGATATCGACGGATGGGATTTGCGTGGATCCCCAGAAAACAGAAGCAGTGACCAACTGGGCTAGACCGACAACGGTGACCGAGGTGCGGAGTTTCGTCGGATTAGCAGGTTACTACCGGAGATTCGTGGAGGGTTTCTCCAAAATTGCTGCACCATTGACTCGTCTGACTCGGAAAGGAGTAAAGTTTATCTGGGACGAGCAGTGCGATCGGAGCTTTCAAGAGTTGAAGGATCGATTGACCACTGCACCTGTCCTTGCATTGCCGGACGACAGTGGAGAGTTTGTAGTTTTCAGTGATGCTTCACTGCAAGGTTTGGGCTGCGTGTTGATGCAAACTGGCAAGGTTATCGCCTATGCATCCCGGCAGCTGAAGACTCATGAGTTGAACTACCCTACCCATGATTTGGAGTTGGCGGCGGTGGTTCATGCTCTCAAAATCTGGAGACATTATCTATTCGGCGCAACGTGTCGGATTTACACCGACCACCAGAGTCTTAAGTACTTATTCACTCAGAAGGAACTCAACATGAGACAACGGAGATGGTTGGAGCTACTGAAGGACTATGACTGTACGATCGAGTACCATCCGGGTAAGGCCAATGTGGTGGCGGATGCACTCAGCAGGAAATCAGCAGGAACTATTGCACACCTTGGGGTGGTGTATCTTCCCTTGCTGGTGGAACTCCGGAAGGCGGGAGTTATTTTGGGTACTGACGAGCATGGAGCTTTGTTGGCCAGCTTCCATGTGCGACCAGTACTGATTGATCGGATCATTGAAGCACAACTGCAGGATCCGATACTCTGTATTTACAGAATTGAGGTCGATGCGGATGGGAGACAGGATTTTACCATCCGGGACGATGGAGCACTGGTGAAATTGGGCCGTTTGTGCGTACCTGCAGTGGCAGAGTTACGGGCCGAGATACTTGAGGAGGCCCACAGTTCGGCCTATGCTATGCATCCGGGAGGTACAAAGATGTACCGTACCCTCCGGAACCATTATTGGTGGCCAGGAATGAAGAAGGATATTGCTGAGTTCGTGAGCAAATGCTTAACCTGTCAGCAGGTTAAGGCGGAACGGCAGAGACCGTATGGGGCTATGCAGCCACTTCCGATTCCTGAGTGGAAGTGGGATCACATCACCATGGACTTCGTCTTTAAATTACCGAGGACTCAGAGTGGAGTGGACGGAGTATGGGTGATCGTGGATCGGTTAACCAAATCAGCCCATTTTCTGCCAGTTCAGGAAACCTATAAACCTAACCGACTGGCTCAGCTGTTTGTGAAGGAAATCATACGACTTCATGGTACGCCGGAATCGATCGTGTCTGATCGTGATCCGCGTTTCACTTCCAGGTTCTGGCGGAGTTTGCAAGCTACTTTGGGAACAAACCTACGTTTCAGTACTGCTTTCCATCCACAGACCGATGGACAGTCTGAGAGAACCATTCAAACCCTGGAGGACATGATGAGGTCATGTGTACTACAGTTTCAAGACTCTTGGGATACTCATTTGCCATTGATGGAATTCGCTTACAACAACAGCTATCAGGCAAGCATCGGGATGGCACCTTATGAGGCACTGTATGGCCGACAGTGCAGGACACCTATCTGCTGGACGGAGGTAGGGGAGCGAGCGGCTGTAGGGCCGGAGATAATGGACTTAACCATGGAAACTGTTCGCGTGATCAAGGAAAGATTGAAGGTGGCACAGGATCGCCAGAAGAGTTATGCCGACCGACGGATTCGAGACTTGGAGTTTGAAGTGGGAGATTTTGTCTTCCTGAAGTTGTCTCCGTGGAAAGGGATTATCCGTTTTGGCCGACGGGGGAAACTGAGTCCGCGTTTTATCGGACCTTATGAGATTGTGGAGAGAATTGGCAGAGTTGCATACAGATTGGCACTACCCCCAGAACTATCAAGAGTTCACGATGTTTTCCACGTATCGATGTTGCGGATGTACGTACGTGATGCTTCTCATGTACTTAAGGAACAACCTGTCGAACTACGGGAGGATTTGAGCTTTGAAGAACAACCAGTACAGATCTTGGATCGGAAGGACAAGGTACTACGTCGAAAGACGATCCCTCTCGTGAAAATTCTCTGGAGAAACCAGGATGTGGAAGAAGCCACAAGGGAGCCTGAGGCTCAGATGCGAGAACAATTTCCTCATTTGTTTCTTTGAAATTTCGGGACGAAATTTCTTAAGGGGGGAAGGTTGTAACACCCCGGAAATTCGAGGATTTCCATATTGTAATTTATTGTGTGAATTGACGATTTTACCCCTGTGAATGGTATGGTCAAATTGTTGACTTTTTGATTGAGGAACTAAATGGACTTTGACCTATGACCGTGACGTAGTTCGGGACGTCACGAGTTCATAGACAGGTGGCACGTCCATTTCGGACGATCAGGGAAAAAGTTATGGCTATCGGAAGTTCAGGGGCATTACCGTAATTTGGACTCTAGGGGGAAAATGTTGACTTTTCTTTTGGCAACTAATTTTCAGTTGACTCAAGGACCGTTGGGTAGGCCTCGACGTCCTGAGTCCGTAGACAGGCGGCACGCCGAAATCGGACTTCGTACGAGGAAGTTATGGTCAGAAACGTGAATTCGGGAAGTTCGTGTCTCGGTTTTCGTGTCGAATATTATATTCAGAAATTCTGATTGAAGGACACCTAGGGAGTGACAAGTGTCACTCACCCATTGGCTAGATTGGATCAGATCCACTATTGGATTAATTAAACATTTGAACCAGCTTTAAATTTCAGCCTTTGGATTGAAAACCCCAGATCAGATCTCAGCCCTTGATCTAATCTGGAGATTCAATCTGAGCCGTCCATTTCCTTCCCTCCATTTCTTTATAATTCATACCCGCAGAGCACATTCTGCCATTTCGATCCAACCTTTCCAGCAAACCATCCACTCTCTGTGTCTGTGTATTGGGGACTTGCTGGCGAGGCTGAACGGTGGCAGTGAGCACGGCGGAGGACGGCGGCGTGGGAGGAAGCAGGGGAACCCGAAACGGTTTCGAAACCAGATTTTTGGTAAATCCTTTTCCCACGTTCAATTTAGTCCATTATGATCCTAACCAACTCTAGGAACCTCCAGGAACTTACTGGAATCGATCTCGTGGCCGGTGGAGCTCAGGGAGGTAGCAAAACGGCGACGGGAGGCCAGGGCTGTTCTTCGAGGTAGGCCTTCGATTCAATCCGTTTTTCTCAAATTTGATTTCATAGAACTAATCTAGGATTTAAGGCGAGTAAATACGAATTGGAAGGAATGAAAATGATTCAGAAATGAAGGAATGGCAACCGGGTCATGATCGCGGGTCTGATCGACCCGAGTTGCAGGAAAACGGGTCAACCCGTCTGAGGACAGTGGTGCTGACGTGGCACCCTGTCAGCCTGTCAGATGACGTGGACCAACCGTGAGCCGACACGTGTCACATGTCAGTGCACAGTCAGCACTGACATGTCAGTGACGTGGACCAGTCAGGGACTGCCACGTGTCACTGACATGTCAGTGACGTGGACCAGTGCCGTGCTGACACGTGGCACATGTCAGATCTGACACGTGGTCTGACAGATCAGTGAGGTGGACCAATCAGATGTTGACACGTGGCACCTGTCAGAGTCTGACATGTCAGACCTGGCAGCTGTCAGATGACGTCAGCATGACGTCATGCTGACGTCAGCAGTGACGTCAGCGATGACGTCAGCAGGAACTGTTCCTGCGTTGACCGCCGCGTTGACCGGCGCGTGGGGGCGCGTGTGAACAGTGTTTTTGGTGGGACCACCACCATTCTTTAGGTTTCGACGATCCGGATCCAATGGCGGTGGTTTCGGGTCGATCGGAGATCATTAAGTTGGTCAAAATAAGGTTTATTGCCTTGGGAAGCGCGTTCGGGCGGCTTTCCCGGGTCGGTTTCGACCTAGGCTTTCATGGTTGAATGTTGGGGGTTTAATTTGACCTTTACGAATACTTGGATTTGACAGGGATTGTACATTTGTACCAGGACGAGGGTATACGTTCGGTTTCTAGCAGGATTGTACTGTGAGTGGGCCATTTTCTTAAACCCTTGTGTGCATAAATGTTTTCTGGTTTTATTATACTTATTCACATGCTAAAACAATGATGGTTTTGATGATATGGAAAATATGGTTATGGCACGTTTCACGGTATTTGGGCTTGAGACCCGTCCGATGGAACTGAATGATTGGTTCGGATTCTACCTATGTATATATATGTTTGCATGTGGATATCAATAAAATGTATTTGTTACTGCACTGTATAGATCCTTCCATATTATATTGTCTCCTCCGGATGAGGTACCCCGGAGAGGTCACGGACGTCTAGTACGTCCAGCGTCTATGACGCTAAGCATCGGGGATGCTGTACCCGAACGGGGTTCGGGGATTGAACTCGGAATTGAGACCCGAGTGGCACGCGTAGCCTTGTGATTGTGACCTATTGGACGTCAGGGACGTCAGACATCAGGGATGTCGGGATTGGAGTGTATAGTGCAGCAACTAAAATTATGGTTATGGTTTTGTTATATGCCTTATGGTTCATATTATATGGTTTATGATTTTGGAAATTATGGGGCACGCATGTTTGGAAAACGGAGGGGTAAATTATATGTTTTACTTATCAAACGATTTCATAAACTTGAGTTTCGGTCCACTCACCCTTTATTGTTTTGATAACCCCTCCAGGTCGGGAAACTGAGGTAGAGGAGGAACCAGAGGCTGAGGCATAGATCTACTTCTGCGTACCTGAACCCCTGCTGGGCGGTGTACCCGCAGGATTACTTTAGAGTCGTGCTCGCAAATTTGTAATTTTGGATTATATCCCTTGTCTGACATTCGTTTAATTCGGATTTTATGTATGACTTTAATTTGGTTATTTATGCTTTTAAATGTTTTGAGGTTAAAATTGGTATGAATTATTGGGTGTCAGACGGGAGCAGGGCACGTCCCCTTGTGGTCCCTGTGGGATCGGGGCGGGTCCTGTCATTTACGAATACTTGGACTTGACAGGGATTGTACATTTGTACCAGGACGAGGGTATACGTTCGGTTTCTAGCAGGATTGTACTGTGAGTGGGCCATTTTCTTAAACCCTTGTGTGCATAAATGTTTTCTGGTTTTATTATACTTATTCACATGCTAAAACAATGATGGTTTTGATGATATGGAAAATATGGTTATGGCACGTTTCACGGTATTTGGGCTTGAGACCCGTTTGATGAAACTTAATGATTGATTCGGTATATATATGTTTTGTATGTGGATATCAATAAAATGTATTTAGTACTGCACTGTATAGATCCTTCCATATTATATTGTCTCCTCCGGATGAGGTACCCCGGAGAGGTCACGGACGTCTAGTACGTCCAGCGTCTATGACGCTAAGCATCGGGGATGCTGTACCCGAACGGGGTTCGGGGATTGAACTCGGAAATTGAGACCCGAGTGGCACGCGTAGCCTTGTGATTGTGACCTTATTGGACGTCAGGGACGTCAGACATCAGGGATGTCGGGATTGGAGTGTATAGTGCAACAACTAAAATTATGGTTATGGTTTTGCTATATGCCTTATGGTTCATATTATATGGTTTATGATTTTGGAATTATGGTGCACGCATATTTGGAAAACGGAGGGGTAAATTATATGTTTTACTTATCAAACGATTTCATAAACTTGTGTTTCGGTCCACTCACCCTTACTGTTTTGATAACCCCTCCAGGTCGGGAAACTGAGGTAGAGGAGGAACCAGAGGCTGAGGCATAGATCTACTTCTGCGTACCTGAACCCCTGCTGGGCGGTGTACCCGCAGGATTACTTTAGAGTCGTGCTCGCAAATTTGTAATTTTGGATTATATCCCTTGTCTGACATTCGTTTAATTCGGATTTTATGTATGACTTTAATTTGGTTATTTATGCTTTTAAATGTTTTGAGGTTAAAATTGGTAGGAATTATTGGGTGTTAGACGGGAGCAGGGCACGTCCCCTTGTGGTCCCTGTGGGATCGGGGCGGGTCCTGTCAGTGTGTGTGCTGACGAATTGTGAGTGTGTGAGGGTGATCAGAGAGTGAGAGGGAAGCAGTGAGAGAGGTTGACGGTGTGGTGGCTGTGTGTGAGGGTGTCGAGAGCTGCGGGAAATTAGGGGGGAAACAGGAAGGAAACCAGGGAATTTGTGAGAATTGTGGCGGTGGCAGCCGTGTACGGGGTAAGTGGTGTCGTGCGGGTTGCGAGAAGTCAACCACTACCAGCGGAGCTCACGACGGCGACTGGAGGCAGGTAATTCTCTCATACCCATGTCGATACTCTGTTTTCCCGTTGAGTTTCAACGTGGAAGAAGTGGTTTGGGGGGTTGAATCGATGAGTCTAGAGTGGTCTAAGGGTTTTGGTTGAGTCCTAGGAGTAGTTTGGTTGTGCTGCCGTGATGGGTGGTGCACGGTGGCGGCAGGCACGACGGAGGTGTCTGTGTCCTCTGTTTTGGCCGTGGGTTTCAAACGGCGAGTCGTCGAGCTTGGGGCTGAGTCGACAGTCCAGGAAGGTTGGTTGAGGTTGGGTAGAGTCCTAGGAAGAGGTTGGTGTAGCCTCCGTGAAGGGGGAAGTCGTGGGTGGCCGGAGTAGGAAACAGAGCAGTGTACGGGTTTTTGTTCAAGGTTGAGTCGACGAGTTTTAGGGTGAGTGGAGGTGAGTGACATACGGAAGGGGTAGCCTAGGATGGGACGATGCTGTTGGTGAAGAGAGGAGTCGTTTTGGTGGACGGAATGAGGAGAACCGCTCTCGCCGGTTCAGGGTCCAGACCACTGTGGCGAACCGGGTTTGTCTGAGGAAGACGGTGCACTGTAGCGGGCGCGTGAGGGCCACGCGCAGCCACTTTGGGCGGCGCGTGGAGGCGCGTGCGGCGGTTCTGGGAGAAACGGTCAACATGACTTTTGGTCTAGGAATTGTGTTGAGTTCAGTGGAGTTGGTTTCGAGTCAATCGGACGTCGTTTGAGTTTAGTTCCGTGAGGGTGAGTGTTTAGGGTCCCGGGTTTTAGGTTTTCGATTCGGGGATTTTTGAGGGAATTTAGGTGAATGTTCGTGGACGTATTAGTGGCGTTTGTTGACGGTGATTGACAGGATCGGGATTTCCCGAGGAAGCCGAGGAACGGGCTGGACGTTCGGGACGCGAGTAGGGCTCAGTACTGTGAGTGGACCCTTTTCTTAAACTCGATCATGCATAACTGTTTTTATAGTCGTTTTTGATGGTTTTACTTAAGACACTATGTTTATCGCATATGTTATGATGGTTTTACGTGATTATACGTGATTGAGATATTTGCACGTTTTTCGAGGAAATGCTGGTTTTCGGATTTTGATGTCACATTTGGGGATTTTCACCTATAAAGGTTTTCTGATAATGATAAATGGGTATGAAATATGATTTGTGATTATATGTGGTTTTGGTATAAAAATGGATATTTTTCCGGATTTGGGTTCGGAATGACGGTTCTGAACGCCGGAAGGGTTTCAGACCAGTGATTTCGGATTCGGGTTTGGATGAGGATTTGGTAAATGGTTTTCAAATGGTTTTGGGATTGGATTGGCTGGATCTGGATATTGGGTTTAAAGACCCGGATATATGTGACGGGGGATCGGCCGGATTGGGTTTAAAGACCCGGATTGAGTTTAAAGACTCGGGAGTTTAAAGACTCGGATATATATTGATTTTCCCCCGTAGGCCTTGAGTTTAAAGACTCGGGAGTTTAAAGACTCGGATATGATTAAGGCCTGGATTGAGTTTAAAGACTCGGGAGTTTAAAGACTCGGATAGGTCCAGCAGGTTCGATCGGGAAATGAGGATTTGATACGGTTTCTGATACTCATGCTATGGTTTCTTATGATATTTTATAGTGTTTCTGTTTCTTATGATGTTTTATTACGATTATTTTATAACTGTGTTCATAACTGTTGGTTATGCATGTGGTTTCAAAACGGAGGGTTAAACTCGGTTTTCGTGTAAAAATGGTTTTGAACTTTTGTACTTTCTGGTCCACTCACACTTTTGCTTTAATTTGCCCTCCAGGTTGTGGAGCTAGCGCGGGGTCTTGACGTCGAGGTAGTGTCCGAGGCATAGAAGTAACGTGAGGGATCCTAGAAGAGTTTAAAGGCTTCTGTGTGCGTGTACTTTATTAGTTTTTATTTTCCTTGTAATTTAGTACTATGCTCTGTAAACGATAAGGTTGGAATATTGTGTAATTACTCCTGCGTCTGTCTGGGTTTGAGTGAGTTTTATTTGGGTGTTGTGTCGGGGAGTCAGACGGGAGCGGGATTTACCTCGGGTTTCGGGGTGAAACCGGGGTGGGTCCTGACAATATGAATCTAGATACATAATTAAAACACCATAAAACCCGTGAACCCGGAAGCCCCTTATGGTTTGATTTTCCCAGAAATCTACCCGGGCTTTCTTAGCCTCCAACCAACCTCAAAATCCTCTTATAACCTTTCTAGAAACTCCCTAATCATCTCCCAATCACCCACAACTAACCATAATGTCCTATTCGAAAATAATGGAAAAATGGACATAGGTCGGGTAATCGGGTTACCTGGGCCTTCACGGCCGTGTGCGGCGGTCCAGACACTCCCAGCCACCGTCCTCAGCTTCCTCAACCTTTCTCTCACTCTCTGGGTCTCAAAACCAAGGTCATAGGGTAAGGTTTGGGTTGCACAGAGGAGAGAAAATGGTGAGATCAGGTTGTGTTTGTGAAAGTAAGGGAAATGGTCGATGCATGAATACAATTTCATTGAGCAATGGATGGGTGACACTTGTCACTCATCCATTGGGCTTCCTTAAAATGTTTGGGCCCACTAGAATCAAAAAGTTAACTCGTTTCGTAATTCATGCAATAGTACCATTGAACTTTCGTGAACCGTACTTTGCCGTCGAACGTCCGAATTCGACGTGCAGCCTGTCTACAGATTCGTATCGTCCCGATCTACGTAATGGTCCTCGGCCATCGGCCATGGGACCTCCCTGTCAAAAAGTCAACTATTTGCCATTTTTACCCAAAATTACCAAAATGCTCTTGAACTTGCGAACGTCATAACTTCTTCCTCGAATGTCGGAATTGAACGTGGCACCTGTCTAACGGTCATCGGCCAAAGTCTGTTTGACCGCCATAATGAAAAGTCAACGTTTTGCCCACGCCTAGGGGAAAAATGGTCATTTTGCATCGTTCATCCGATTTTGCCCTACTAATCACCGATTAACCTCACTAATCGTGATTAGTCACAAATCTAATCCTGGAATTCGGGACGGGTCGTTACATTTGTGGCCTTACAAGGGTTGTGTGGAGCTTTTCCCCGTGGCCTTCTTCAGCTATTTCTTTTGCTTCTCCGTGGAAGGGTAAAATGATGGTTGTGATTTATGTCGTCTCGGCTTGGCGGTGTGTGTGCATGTTATTTGGTAGGAGCGGAATAACCGCCTTTATGGTGGTGCTCGGCGGACCCCATTATGGTTATTAACCAAATTATTTCTCTTAATCGCGATAGGCTCAGCTCCTTAAGATTCCCTCATTCTTTAGCTAACTCTTACGCTGTTGGGATATGTAATATTGATATGTAACTTGTTGTGTTGGTTGATGTGTAATTGTCTTCTTGTCCCTCTTTGAGGTTTGTCCTACTTTGTTTGTATGTGAGTTTGTGCTCCATGGTGGCTTTGCCGTTTTATTTATTGATTTAACAAAAAAAAAATCCTTGCACATATAAATTAGGGCTATTGGCCTGATATCGATTTCGTGTCAGCAATTTTATTAGAGTAAGTAGTTTCATACTAATATATGAGAAAATAACTTGTGCAGTAGAAAAATACATGTATTTGTTAATTTAGATTGAATGTACTTGTTTCTTTCGTGATTGATTATTGACTAGCCTGTATGTGATTGACACACGTAAACTATCCCAGTTGCGGTGTATTAGTAAGTGTGATAAACGAAACCGCTGAATTCGTTAAGCATCACATAAGGATCGATATAAAAATAAATAAAAACAATTAAATTGGGGATAACATATACAGTCGAGATATTTAAGGTGGATCATCAATTTAATATATGATTTATCAATATGTTTGAATTTTTTTCCTAAGGATCGATGTCTTTATATGATATTTAAAAAAAAAAAAACTGTTAATTATGACATTTACATATAGATCATTACAAAGAGAATTAGCATTTTCATTAGCCAGTTTTAAAGATATATACATATTTAATTACAAATTTGCGATAATAGTTTATTTCATTCAAGATTGCGATAGAATTGTTGGTGAGAAACCAATTTGTTTTCCTAGAAAAGGACAATAATAACACACCTAATAATACTCCAATTTTCATTAACCAATTTGCTACGTTTTTTTTTGTTGTTGATTAATTCTTTCTATTTAGTCGGCTAACTCATTCAAAATGAATAAGTCATATGTTTTTATTAGGCACGTCCAAACAGATCTTAGTGAAAAAGAATGATTAAATTGGAAAATTAATGGGAAGGATGAATTTATTCCATTTTATTTGTGTGTTTTTATTTGACAAGGAAATATATATATATATATATATATATTATATAATTTTATAATTATATAAGAATTATGTTGACTGATGTCTGATGGTAGGGTTTGATCATGATGATGAGAGGTCGTTTTTAACATGAATTTATATAATTTATATTTATTAGAGTAGTTGCACCCGATCGATCGTGATCCAATTTCATAGATTTCATATGGAAGGGATTTAACATGTGTTTTTCCCCCCCTTATGGAACCATTCGATCCTAGAGTTTGGTGAAGAATAGTGGTAACAAAAGATGCTAACGAGCTTAGAATTGAAGAAAGAATCGGAAAAACTTTATATCTCATTCTGGTGATATCTTTTCATATTACGTTTTCAATATATAAAATAATATTTATACATATATTATAATCTGTTCAACATCTAACCATTTCAAGTTCATCTATGCAAAAAAAAAAAATAAAAAAAAAATCAACAATTTCGAAGATTCTTTTGTTATTCTCATGGATAAAACAAGTCAATGATATTGATAGCAATAAAGATTCTCATGACAAACGGTCTATTTAGTTTATACACACGAATGGCTAAATGGTCTCTAATTTGACTAATACTTATATAAATGATCTTAAAATAATAATTTAGAAGTTAAACATTACAAATTATTCGATAAATTTAAAGAGATGTACGAGAAAGTACCACCATTATGTGTAATATGATCGTTTTATTTATTATAGATAAAACTGGATTCAAAATACAAGTTAAGTGCTACGATATCAAGACTTCTCGAAATTTGGTACCGAAAAAGTTTTTCAAGAATTTAACTTTATAGTCTAAAGATATTCTTCAGTGCTCTGTCGTATAATCTAATGATATTCGATCACGTCATTATATACTTATTGAGAAAACTAAATAAACTGGTATTTTAGCACCAAGAGTAAAACACAAGTTCCAGCCTTCCAAAATATAAATCTTGGATCAGAAAACATGACAAAATATAAGCTTTGACTTCCACAATCCAGCTCCATACAAACACATTGTTCTTAAGTCTCTCATTCTCTGCATTGTATTCCGAGTTTCGATATATATATATATATATATCTTTGACTTGCACTACAAATTTACAGCTTGTACAGCTCCTTACTCTTCTTCTTCAGATCTAGACATGGCAAGCTCTATGCTCACTTCCATGCATCTCCTCCTGCTTAAAACTGCGTGTTAATAGTTACGTTCCCTATACAAGAAAGCTAATAATCAACCCGCCTACAAAATATGTTGAACCGTAGGTGTATCCTTATGCATTGTTGAAACTTTGGTCAAATTTATAGATAGAACAAGTGAAAAGGAGAGGTAGGTTCACACTAACCGGAATGTTAATCTGAATCGGAGTCCATTTGAGAACGAGGATCCAACGTAGCAATCATCTTAGACAGAACCTCATCCATGTCTTGTAATTCATCCTTTGCAAAGCCCCAACTTCTAACTAACTCAGCCCCGGATGCTCCTCGGGCAATCCCAAAGCTACGAAGACTTGCCAACCTGTTCTCCAAAAATGGCAGGACAGCACTGCTAGACCGTAGTCTAGCTGCCATAGGGATGGAATGGACATCAAGTGATCCCCTTGACGGGGTATCATTAACCGCGGTGCTCAAGAGCTCACCGTGTTGACCAACACGATTCCCGAAGATAGAAGGGAAAGGCAGAGGTATTGGAAGAGGACATTCAGCAACCGACAAATGGCAGAACATCGGCCTCATTGTTGCACGCTCGTAAGCAGCATGAACCATGTCCTTTACTGCAGAAATTGATGCCCGATGACCTCCTATCGAACGGAAGTAATCCAGTTAAAATATAATAAGCATCCAGTCCTCAACAATCCAAACAGTACATTTCATAGTATTTCTCATTGCAAACCATCTGACTACTTTGTTTGAAGTTTCACCAATGGCTTTGTAATTCCACAAGCATCTACACGATATATTTCCTCTATATATAACTAGCTAGTTAGCATCCATCTGAGATGATTCAGATGTAATAAAAAACGTTCGCAATGATAAGAATAAGAAAGAAAAAGGGTACACTATTATTACAGGCCTAACATTTTATGCAAATTCAGGCACTACTAAACATCTGATATATGCTTTTAAGTCTCTCCCAAGTTTCAACTAAGAGCTGGCACTTAGATTTTCCACAAGTGTATAAATTGGCTTGGCCAGAAAAAGCAAAAGGGAAAAAGGGTCTAGCTTTAAGGTTCTAACTCTCATTCAACTAAGACAACCATAGGCGTTAACCAAATTGGATATTCTAAACATATGACCAGTTAAGGATGTCTCAGAAGCACAAAATATGGACCATTCTGAAAGAGCATGTTTAACATTATGACACTAATGGAGAAACTAACAGAAATAACTGATGCTTCCTCGGATCCAAGTCAGTACCTGATCCTTGGGCACCATGGACTATCATGGCCTCTACCGATTGTAAGTCCTCAACCTCCTCTGCTATCTCTGGTGTCAATGGCTTTAGATTCCCAAGCAAAGTTTGCTCAGACTGATTCCCTGCGTTTGATAATGCCAACTACATAAGAAAATCACTGAGGGTTTAATGTAAAACCAATTGAAGTATATACCTGTTAGAGAAGGGGCTGGCATTGCAACATCCAGTATGGCAACCATATTCTGCCTACCTTGCCCCGATAGAATCTGAACAACCTCATTAATAGTCACAGCACCAGAAGCATAGGATGAGTTTGCAGTGGGGCCAAGCGGATCCATTCGAAAAGGAAGACTAACAGAATGTAGGGTAGCAGCATACGTGGCACTGCAGTGATAAGGCTTTTCATCATTGATGCAGAGAAATGTTGAAGCTTTGCCTTTCAAATCAAGCAAATAGAATATCAGTCGACACGAAAGAGAACTTTTAGAACAAAGAAACTAATAGATTATCAACACTAATCATATAAATTGAATCGCAAGGCATTGGCTCAAACAAGCTTTTAACACCCAGCCTCCATATTAAGTATGCCAATACTCAAGAAAGTCTTTTTACACCTAGCCTCCCTAACAAGTACGCAATAGTCATGCCAACGGAAGGCTCCATGTCATGGCATGGCATGGAAAGTCATAATCATGCCAACGGAGAGCTCCATGGCATTGCATGGGCAGTGCTAGGCATGGAAAGCAATGCGCTAGGGCAACTTAGAAACAACTATATATCTGAGGGAAAGAACTCTAGAATCGCAGTAAGCAAGAGCATGTAAATGAGTCTGAAGAGCCTAGAGAATCAATCATAGGAATGATATTTAATAAGAACAATATTTCTTACTTGTACTCAATGAGGGTAACCCAACTGGCACAATCAGTTTACATAATGAAGATAGCCTTGAAAACGAAACTGCATCGTGAAGCTTCCTACTAAGTCTCTGCTTCTGGCTTCTGGGGCCCATGGAAGAACCAGAACCACGCACAGAATAGAGTAACACTGGAGCATTTGTGTATTCGTCTGCAATACTCTCCAGAACATCCACAGCTAAAGGAGAGAAACCTCCCGAGTCATCAACAATGAATTGAAAACCCTGTCAAAATACAAAGACTCGAGCCTATAAATTAAATCATCATTCATGCTGAAGAGCCCAACACTGGGAGATACATAAAAAACAGGGAGCTACAAAAGCTAGACTACTATTTCTACCTGCAATGTGCAAAAGACTAAAACCGACATATTTTTCAAATTCAATATTAGACTATGCATCAATCAGTTTCCAAAGCTTCAAGATTGCTCATTATCCAAGGATACGTATCTAATGTCCCATGGACAGTGGGCAGATAGCTGACAGTCTGAGATACATGAAGTCTCAAATAAATTCATCAATAGAGTACAATTGTTCATAACTACAAGAATATTTTTTATACACCATATCAGACAGTCTCAGATGCGGGTTTTCTCAAGGTTAAAATGAAGAACATGATAAAAATCAGTACAGTATTTTTAGAGTATCTTCGACTGCATAAGGTGGACACCCGTCACCAACTAAGCAGGAAACGAATTTAAATAAGTCCAAGTATAAGAAAATGGTTTATACTAAAAAACTATACCTGCATATGGTCACACTCTTCTACAAAAAAGCGAAGCCTCTCACTAATTTCTTCTCCTTGTAAACCACCAGATAAGGATTCTCTCCCAATCCCATAATTGTCAAATTTCTGAGGATCCACCCATAATCCACTTAATTCATATAGACTCTGGGGATGGTAGTGAACTTTTGAAAAGTCGGTCCAGTATTGAACACCACCTTCTAAACTCTCCACTATGTCCTTGTCATTAATTTCTCTTCGAGAATTATTCTGTCCACGATTGACACTATTTTCAAGAGTCAGAAAATTCTCCTGCTCTTCCTCGTACAAACTCTGTAAGAACAAATTCTTCTTATGAGGTTCAGCAGCCTGAGTAGAAACATTACCACCCCTGCACATTGGTATAGAGACACTAAATTCATCTAGCGCAACACATAAATAGAGAAAATATGGCAAATGTTCTAAAAAAATGCATTTTTTGAGAACCCCAAAAGAAAAAAAGGTCTCACCATGTAGGAACATTTGATGATGAAGATGAACCCTCATCATACAATGTACCACGCGAACTCATGGACCCAAGGAACCCTGAAACAATCAAAGAATGAACATTTGGCACTTCCATAGATTCTAGGCCACTAAAGACACAAACCCAATTGAAAATTTTCAGTTACCTTGAAGATCCACAGAAACCAGGCGGGGAGTATAAGTCAGAGTGCCCTGCTCAAGTAAAGTTCATAATCCTCTAAGTAAAAGAAACATTTTATTCTAACATCTAACTGTAAAATGAAAAGTGAATAAAAATCTGCACACCTGGTGCGTCTCACCAGAGCGGTAGAGAACGTCCATGTTTAAACATTGATTCTTGAATATTTGGTCTGCAGAAGGATCCTCCGCCAGCCCATTAAGCTCATCCTTCAAGCAAATCATGTGTATGAATATGTTAATTGAATAAGTCGAAGAAGGCACTAGGAATGGCAGAATTCATGGCTGTGTGAGTAAAGGTTAAAAATTTACCTGGAAATTCCAGAAATGCGAGCCCACAAAGTTTGCAAAGCCTCCAACTTGGAGGGTGACGAGCTCTCTCATGCTTGGGGAAGTAGCAGAATAGTTGCAGAGTGATCGGAGGGAGGGAATGAATTTGGAGGCAAAGGGTTTGGAGGGGACAAAGGGAGAGTTTGATAGTAAACGGTGCGTTCCATGGTTTGCACCTGACCAGTATGTGGACTTAGTTGGGCCTAAAACACAATTCAGAAGTCCAGCCCAAATGACTTTCGGCCCATAATCATCTCTACTTTGCACTTGCATAAAGAGTCCAGAGCCGTTTTGTTCAATATGAATTACCAACCAGGTTTTAAGGCTGGTAATGCGTCGTGTCGTGTCAGGTTCTTATCAAGTACTCTAGTTTATCTATTTAGACTCAATTCAAATTCGACTCGTTTATTAATTGTGTCGAGTTATATAAACCCAAACTCGAACTGTTTATTAAACAGGTAACCCGACCCAACATGTTTATTAAACAAGTCGTGTTGAATAGAACTCATTAACCTGTTTAACCCGACCCGACCTGTTTAACCTATTTAACCATATAAATGATATAATACTTACTTAAAGTAGAATTATGAAGTTTGTTAATGGTGAGTTTGATATTTTAGTGGAAATTCTACTTTTTTTAGCATTAAAATATCAAACTCACCATTAATAAACTTCATAATTCATATGTTCATAGCAATAATTTAGCATCCATTATCAACAATGTAACTTCATTAATGAAATTCTAAGTTCCAAAAAAAAGTAAACATCACATTTGCTCATTTAGTACATAATATCAAATAAAAATAAATCCGTCTAAGTAAACTCTAAGAGAAAATTTTCAGCCAAAAAAAAGTGTTAAGCTTGATTGTGTCTTCATAAATTGCACAACAAAACAGAAAGTAATCAACACCTACAATAAAACAAAGAAAATATTAGAATCCAACCTCAAAATTAACAACCAAAAAAAGAGAGAAATAAGTTAAGAGTATAATTTTTAAGTATCTAAAAGCTATCAATCAACGAAAATGATACTTGAACACTCAAAAGAATTCCAGGGAATAAAGAAAACCCAAAGAAACTCGGTAAATTACCAATGTAATTTTTTGGGTTTTCTTTTATTCCAATGTACTCTAAAGGGTACTTATATATATATATATATATCACAAATTAATTAATTATTCCTAATTGTATATATATATATATATATATGTCTATGGTCCTTTTGTCTTGGATACCCTCTGCTCGGGTATTATCCGATCTTCATAGACAGTTGAGCAGTCTAGTGGTGGATTTGTTTGAGGAGGAGGACACAAAACCTATTCTCTCTATCCCGTTGAGTAATTATGGGTATACATATCAATATGTGTGGCATTTTTTGAAAAAATGGTAGGTATAATGTTCATTCAGGCTATTTGTTAGCTATAGAGATGCGCCTTAGTGGTGATTTGTTTGGGAGAGGCCGAGGGGATTCTTGTAGGATCAATGGGCAGCATAAGGTTTGGAAACATATTTGGAGCCTAAATGTCCCTCTCAAAGTTAGGCACTTTATTTGGTCCTGCTATCGTGGTTTGATAGTTGTCCGGCGGAATCTGACCCTCCGCCTGGTCCATGTGGAGGCTCTATGCCCATTATGTGGGGAAGAGAAGGAGATTGACTCCCATCTTTTCTTCACTTGTCAGTTTACTCAAACCTTTTGGTTTGGAGGATTGATTCAATGGTGACTACTGATCTCCAAAACCTTTCGTTTCTTAATTGTTGGCATGTGCTTGAAGAGGTTTATGAGCGCAAGGAGAATACAGGTGAGCTCTTTCAGGTAATAGCTTTTGGGTGTTGGCGGATTTGGAAGGCGCATAATGAGAAATGCTTCCAGATGAGGGAGTTCGTTAAGGCGCAGAGTGCGGAAGTGGTGGGGGTTCCCATGGCATTGCGTCACTAGGATGGTCATGGTGGTGGGGTGCGGGGATCTAGTTGGCAGTGGCCTAATCTTGGTGTCCTCAAGCTTAACTGTGATGGTGCATGGTCGAAAGGCACGTATATGGGGGCATACAGTTGAGTTCTTCGATCTTGGTTAGGCTCTTTCGAAGGGACTGGAGGTGAGAGAGAACTGGCTTGTTCTTCGGCTCTCCAGACTGAGGTTTTGGCGGTTCATTCAGGGATGGAGGCATATGTGCGGATTGGACACAGTAAGGTCATTGTTGAATCAGACTCGGGTCAATTAATTCAGTTGGTCTGTAGGAAGGGTATAGATGGTTCTATAGCCAGTATCCTGCATGATATTTATATGCTTGGCGAGTCCTTTACTTCAATTACTTTCCATGCTTGGTCTGAATTGGAGCCATCTTGGTTATTTAACCTGCTCGTCAAGGATGTTATAGTGTTGATTCGAGTTTAATGAATAAAGTTACATTTTTTGGGAAAAAAAAACACTAACAAGAGAGATGCTCTTGGGCATCAAACAGAAAAGAAAAGTTTTCATAGCCACACCGGGAGGAGGTACATAGCTCTCCTTTTAAACATACATGAAATTGAATAACGGAAAATCAAATGGCTCCGCGATCTTACTCACCAAACAAGTCCTGCAAATACTACAAGTCAACAAGAGAGACCACAGAGGGACGACGACGTTTGGTGCGGGCCATTCCTATGCCAACTGTCTCCTGCTTTCTCTCTTTCTCTCTCTCGCCAACAAATTATTTCCCAGAACAAAATACTAGCAGTATCAACTCATCCTGAATCTTGAATCTTGAATCTTCACATGACTGTGCACGCATTTGGATTCTCTTCAGGATGAGCTGTCAAGTAGAGATTCGTTGTTAGCCTTGGCATTCATAGCTGTGTTAATTGCTAAGAACAAAAATCACCCATCCTAATAGTGAATAATGATGAACAGAAACTAAGTTACCTGTTTGGACGTAATGCACCTGCGGAGGCTGCTGTTGCAGCACAGGCCTTGTGTCCGGCAGCGTCAGCTCCAACACTCTCCTATTCGTCGCTTCCAACCCAGCAAGTGTCACTGCAGTTTGCTTGGCCAACTCGAAGGTCTCCGTGGCGTTAATCCTTGGATCCTCCACCTGCAGCATCTCCAACAGCCTTCGATTAATCTTCTCCAAGTTGATGAGCTTCTGGGCATTTTGCCTGGCCAACAACAGCGTCTCCTTCACATCCCTCGTTGCGTGCACCTTGAGTCTCTCCGACAGCATCTTAAGAGAACCATCTAACTCAAGAATGTTGTCAGTGTACTGAGACCAGTTGCAGCAGTCCCATATGCGAACCTTGGACAAACTTTGAACCAGCTTGACACCCTCCTCCATTTGTGTTTCGAGCATTTTGAGGTCCTCATTGGAGAGGCCTAACTGCACGTTGAGATCTGAGATTTGTTGGAAGATGAGAGGCTGTAAGGAGTCGAGTGTCAATTTGAGAGCTCCGAGAAGGGGTTTGAACTGCACGGTCTTGCGCATTGCCAACTTAACTCCTTCATACAGGGCTCCAAACAATGTTCCTAGAGCAGCTCCTGCAGCTACTTCCACTGCCATATTTACACCAGCTCTGAAAATTTATATGAAAAATTTAAGACAACAGAGCTACTTATGGAATCCAATGGAGATAAAATTGATTCAAGATTTGAATTTCCAAGTCTCTAATGGGAGATCAAAGAGAACGTGAAACGAACAAAAAGTCTTGCATTGGAACCTATGAATTTCCAAGATATGAATCTCCAGATGAAACAAAAAATGATGTAATCGGACGATTGTTTTTTTATTTGAAAGGATTAGTATTGACTCTATTGACTCCATTAATAATATAAAATGACCAAGAATTAGCAAGCATCATTATAGAATTTACTATAATCAGACCCATTCTTGGTTAATTATATTTTCCAACTGACTCTATTAATAATATAAAATGACTAAAGAAGTCAAAAATCATCTATATAAATTATTGTACAATTATTAATTAAAGTCGAACTCGAATTCGGGTCTACTGGCCTGAAAAGCACAGCTGCATATTGGAATCTGGGCTTCATGCTTCGGAAAAGTCTAGCTATTGCGGTTTCGTTAGATCTCTTTCAAACATTCATGGAGTGAGAAAGTCACCACGTTACAATTTTTCTGGAGATTTCAATATGGTCGAAGAATTATAATTAAAAATGTTTTCAAATAAAAAAAATTGGGTCCTGTTTACACTTTAAAAAAATCTCCTCTGGCCGAAGCTATTGGCTCACCGAAATTAAAAACTCAAAGACACACAAACCTATTGCAACCAGCTCGAACGTGGAGAGGAAGTAAGTTTGGACGGCGTTGACAGAAAAAACGAAGAAAAAGGAGACAAGAGTGAGCGTTCCAACAAGATAAACGACAAAGCCAAACCTATAGGGAAACCCTAATCTGCAAGTAGCAAGCTCCTTCATAAAGAGTAACACAGCTTCTCAAAGGACCGATAATCAAACAATCAACCTCAACAAATTGATCGTCATTAATTTATGAACCTGTGAATACCTTTAACCAAGGTTTCATGGTTTAAAAATAGCTCGTCCTTGTGGCAAAAACTGCTCTTTCGAATTAGGAAATCAGGATGCAGCTTCTCTTCTCACCCCTTCGAGGTATTTATGCACTTGCCTAACCGTCTTTCTGACCAAATAGTGTCATAATGGTTGGCCTCTCATCCCTGCACAAACCTTCTTTCTATCCGCTCAAGTATCATAAGGGTCGCTCTCTTCTCAATTGACCAGTTCTTGGACTTTCGGCTGAGGTTCACGAAAAATTAACCTTTTTTTTACCACTCAGTGTCATAAGGGTTGATATTATCGATTACTGATATATGAACAGTCATCCCGACCACCGGCTCATGAATAGTTATTTCGACTACCGATTCACGGACAATCTCCAATCACCGTCTTATGGATAGTCATCCCAACTACCGACATACGGAAGGTCATCGAGGAATTCAAACCTCCATTTTTGACGTCTCACCATTGCATTTGAGTGCTCTGTCATCTCATCGCATGATTTCCAACTGATATTCATTTCAGTTGATAATTTCTCGAATTTTCTGCTCCTTACGGGCTTGAAATGTTAAGGAAATAATTTACTGTTTTCTGCACTTGTAATTTTAGTTGTTATTCAATTCCAGTGCTTTTACATTCTTGTATTTGTACTTCCATCTCCACAACCAGATTTTCTTACGTAGTGATTGGTGCTCGAAATATACCATCTAAGTGTAGTTCGTGACTCACCAAATAAGGACACCATCTTTGTGCATTGGTCTGAATGCTTTGATCCTGATTTGAGAGAACCTGAGACCATCTCTCATTTAACTACAGAAATAACAATGTCGCCAGCTTAAACATTATGGCAAAATAACTTCTGATTTGGGTATCGCTGGAAAGAAAATATTTTAAGTCCTTGAAAAAGACATAAAAAAGAACAGCGTGGGGATTTCTGGTTCGCTTACTTCACAATCGCATTGATCAGAAGGAAAGCTTTCGGGCCGAAAACAGAACCTAATTTTAATGTCCAGTACCACTTTCTCTACTGGTGGCACGTCTGCATCTAAGTTGAAAGGTCTACTTTCTTGTCGGTCTACTCATCTAGGGATCGATCGTGGCTTAAGGCCCATCACGCTCAGCCCATCCAACATCTCTATATTGCATTAAAGCAAAAGAGATCCCCACGAATGGTCCGCCTCACTCGCTTTGTAGAAAAAAAGTTTCCACGCGGAGGTCCAATTAAGGTTGCCTCGGGGCGTCTTGGCTCCTAAAATGAGCAAAAGATTTCGAGCATGAACATATCCCAACAAACGTTGCCTTTGTTCAAAGTACTGAATTTTGACTTTGCAGATCGAGCCGGCCTTCCTCATATAAATCAACATGTTTCATACACCATTGGAAAGATCCGGAAGTTAATTTTGTAGTGAATTTTACATTTTGTGATTCCAAACCACATAAAGGATGGTCAGATGATTTTAGTGCATGGTACGGCAATTGAAAAACTAGTGATAATTATACAAATTTTATACACGAATTGTATGCAACCTTCAAAACAAAACGATATAATGTCAACTACACAATGCTTCAAAGGATTCGCACAAAGTTGTTAAGAACTCGGCTAGTAGTGGATTTGTAGAATGGATAATTTCAAAGAATGACACATCTCAAGCACTTGTGTGCCAACACCAAAATCTTAGGCCATTGACTCATTTCTTAATGGAAGAATCTTCATAAGAGGTGGCTACAGCACGTTTTCAATCACCACTCACCACCATTGATTGTGCTCACAACCCCCAGACAATCAAAAGAGAATAAAATATTAAATATCAATCTTAATTTTTTTATGAGCCAATTTTATACGATACCATGTAATATAAGAAAACTAAACTTGAAGCTCTTTAGGCCATTGGCTTGTGATGGGAAAAACTTTCCTAGAGGATGATGGAAGTGTTGAGTAATGTTGGAATAACGTGCTAATCACTCACGTGACATGCAATTTTCTCGTTAAGATATAACTGAGAATGAAGAGAAGAAACATAATTAAGAACATGATAGAGGTTGTGTTCGGTCTTTTTCAGTAAGAGTGTGTTTGAATGAAGGAGAATAATAAGGGATTTGATGAAAATTTAGAATTTCAAAATTTCTATGGATCAATTTCTTTGTTTGGATAATAAAAATTAGAATTTACAAATTCTAAAAAAATAGAAATAAAAAATTTGGATGCCCTAAATTCCTATTTTAAGAGTGTATTTGAACGAAAGATTTTTAGTTTAATGAGAATTTACAAATTTTATAATTTTACAATTCCGTATTTACAATTTCCCCTAGATTTTCCTCTGGGCTGACTTAGTTTCTCAAACGAAGGAAAACCAATTTTCCGTTTACCAAATGCTCCCCTCACCCCGAATGACCTCTTTATTTCTTGGATTTAAATGCACCCTAAATTCCATATCAAAAGGTGTTATTTTCAAAATTTTATCTTTATAACTACAATTTATATATAAATATTAAATTTTATTTTACTTTTATGTTATCTAAACATAAGATTTTATAAATTCTTAAAACTAATTTCCAATAATTTAAATTAAATTATTTGATAAATTCTTAATAATCTAAAAAAAATTTATCCAAACATACCCTAAAATAAAAGAAAATAATGGCATGTATGTAGCCAAGTGATGACTAAAAATGTAATGGGAGACGCAGGTGCCCATGCTTCGCCACTCCAGGTCCAAGCGAAAAGAAAAGGCTTGCATAATGGTCTGGTCACATGGTGAGTGATGTAGGAACACATGTTTCATTTATTTCGAGACATGTAAGCTTATGTTCAGATCATAAGTGAGAAGTAGAAAAATGAATTGAGTTACACATGTGTTCAACCTCATCTTGGTGAAAAGGAAAAACTTGACAACAACTGAGTGTGTTACTTATGGTTGATGTAAGAGCACATGTCTTATCTCCATCCGAGCCATATAAATTTCTCTCCAAGTCTCACATTGGAACGAAGAAGAAAGAATTGGATTAGGATTGGGACAAGTGATGCATTTGACCTCAACCAAAGATATAAAATTTGCGAGAATGTGACGAAATAAAGGTCTAATATTGCAACCTTACAAGTGCGTATAAGGAATTCAGTTATCCACGTGTGAGGTCAAACCTCAATGTCTTGTCCACTTAGTATGTTTGAAAGTTCACTACACGTCTTAGAGATGGTTGGATTCTATTGTTTGTTGTGTCCTTGAAGGCAAAAGTTAAGCTGCATTCTTCCATGGACTGATCTCAACAATTTGAACCTTCCAACTGCAGAAGTTAGAGCAAAACTATACAGGAGAGAAATTAAGTATAGCATAGAAATAAAATAAACTGAATATTATGTTAATACCGACAACCAACAAGGGGATGATTACATAAACAACCTGTATAAAAGAACTAGAGGAAGAAACTTGCTCAACAATGGCAGATTTTCATCTCCTCTTTCTCTAAATAAGTAGTGCCTCAAAACTAAGGAGTCCTCAGCTCCTGTCCCTTATTAACTATGCTCATGATTCTCAGTCTAGATTTCCCCATGTATATTTGTATATCTGCAAAATTCATGGGGACGACGACGATGATTATTATATGTCTATACATTCCCCCCTTGGTTATTCTGAGCCTCACATTTCCAGCTCTGTCCATCGGACCTCTCATCTTCTTCGGCTTCTCTGCTGTCACCGGACTCACCTCCAGTCGTCGACCGGCCTTTGCTGAACCCAACTGCAAGGAGAGGACCCTGTGGAGAACCAGACTGCACATTGTTTGCTTTAGATTGGTCTCTATCTAGTGACATCCATAACCCATTATTGCCTTCTCCACCACAAGAGGGTGTTACCTTCCGGACATGAAGCCGGTATTTCTGCATAATACACAACATCGACAATATACAAACAGATTAAGGTTGTCACTTATGGTTCGAAAAAGATTAAGGAAAACCCACGGATCAATTACGAGTATGAACACCTGTAAATGGCTCTTGACTTCATCATTGGTAAGACCATCCACCTGCATAAGTTCTCTGATCTGCTTGGGGGTGGCTACTACAAAAAAAACAATACAACAAATAAGGAACAACATCAAGGAGTCAAAATAAGAACCAAGTTCTAACATTTTTGGCATAGAAAAAAGCATCAAGATCAATTTTTTTCTGAAAATTGTCCAATAAATCTCACAACTTCACAAGTGGAAAATGACTAAATGATCAAACACCAGAATCACAACTCAAATTTGGAGTCTAAATTCAATTATATCAATTAGCTTAATTATAACATTTTCTAGCCTCAATTTCCAACCTTGTGTTCCTCCAAGCTGCTGGAGGGTATCAACAAAACGGCGGTGAAGCTCCGGTGACCAGCACCGCCTTTGCTTCCTCAAGGATGGCTGCTGCTGCTGCTGCTGCTGCTGCTGCTGTGGCGGTGGCTGCTGTTGAGGCCTGTTCGGTAATTTCACAGCCAAACCAGCTCTGCAGCTGTTGCTGCTGCTCTTAGAATTTTTTCTATTGCCGGAATTGCCCTCTATCATCGCTTCAGACATCAATGGAGTCATAAGAGAGAGGCTTGGGACCTCAGAAACCTCCTTGTCATCCTTCAATGACGCAAATGCCCCTCCCATGCCTTGGCTTGGGTCCTCAGCCACCGACCGATCAGCTTCCACAGTCCTCTGCTGCATCCAAAGAAAAATATGAAAATCCGGAAAAAATCTCAATAAAGTTTCAATCTTAATTGAAATTTAGAATTTAACCAGTTTGAGCTCTGAGGTATTGAGGGTTGTGCTGCTCCATAGCTGAGCAGAACTCATCCAGTTCTTCTTATCACCATTTTCCTTTCCCGAAACTACCCCTCCTTCTTCCTCAGAATTACCCTTCAATGGCAGAAACTCTTCAGTGACAGGCCGATTCTCCATTGCCTTCCCCTGCATTACTTCTCCATTCAACTTCTCAATTCCTACACATACAAAAAAAAACCCAACTAAATTAAACACTTAAAAAGACCCATAAATCAAATTAAAAACAAAATATCAATTGAATTGAAACACACCATCCTTTACAAGCAGCATGCAAAGTGGAAGCTCGCGCTTGAAAACCTCAATCTTCCTCAGTTCCTCCTCGAGCCTCTTCACAAAGCTAACGAGCTCTGCCGACCTCTGAGACACATCTCCAATGGTGGAAATCTGAGAAAGGAAGTCGGAGATCGTTTTCGGGACGAAAACTACCGAGCTCGATGAGTCCAAGCTCAGCTCCATTTTCTCTCGGTCCTAATTTCTCTGTGGCTGTATCAATTAATTGAATCTCTCTCTGTTTCTCTCTGTTTCTGAGTCTCTAACATTTGCCCCCAGATATAAAAACCCGATGAGGAACAGAGGCGCCCCCATTTTATATGTGTAAGGGAATTTCAGATTCAGGACACACAAAGATTCAGTGCTTCGCATACGGGTAGTCGCGTCTACGGTTCATCTCGGTGACTCGGTTCATTCACTCGGATTAACGGGTTCTTGACGGTGGAATCTTGGGAAAGCCGTATTCACGCGGCGAAAATGTAATTATTATTATTTGTAATTAACTTTCGGTTTGTATTTTGTGTGAATACGGCTTGTCGTACTAATGAGACAAACGTTGACCTTGTCGTACTAATGTGAGGAGATTGAGGGCAATTTTGTCACCCGGTGAAAACTATGTTTTAAAAAAAAATATTGTTCAATTTAGTGCTTTTGGATCCTCTAATTTCCTTATAAAATATATTTTGGTTTTTTTTTTCTTCATGTATAACTTAAACTAAATTACAAAAAAAAAATAATTACTCCACCTCACTACCTTAACACATTTGCACTATCAGAGAAGTAAATACATACATTCAATTTAGCAGAAAAATAGATAATTTATGTTTAATTAAGGTAAATAGATTCTTACGCCAAAAATGAATGGAAGGTGTATATATATTAGATAATCTTTTCAATGCATCAAGGTATTTAGTAACAACATGGATAATATGTTCAACCAACTTGGAATCTCTTAAAATTGAGTCGTTAGTCGTGACTTGTGAATGGCGTCTCAATGAAACCAGTTCCGAAAAAGTAAGATGGCGTAATAAACACTTAAGCGTTGTAACGTTACAAATGTGACATTGAACATAACATTTACAGTATCTATGCGATATATCTTAATCATCAATTGACCTCAAATCAATCAAGAAAACAATCAATAAAGAATGCGTGCGAAGTGCAAAAGCCAAACGAGAGATTTTGTAAGTTTTCTTATTAAGAATTGAAGATTTATCAAATTTAATTTTTTTTTTTCTAAAGGAACCATTATATATTGGATAAATTTAGCAAAACGATGGGTTAAGAAAATAATTATTGTATATCTAGGAATTTTTTCACTTTTGTCACTTGTTATTTCCAACTATGCCCTTGCCAATAACATGAATGTTTTTTTGGTTGGTGACCTCCAAAAGGTTCAAAAATATTTTTATTAGGGCACCCTTCTTTCCACCAAATTTTTACATTGCACTTATTTTGTTGGTGTGTCAATTATGCACCCCAACCAACAAAGGGCCCAAGGGTAGACAATTATATATTAAACAAGCAGACATGGATTCAAAAATTAAAAATAGATGAGTTAAATTTTAATATAATTTTTTATTTATTAAATTTTAATAGTTCAAATAAATTTTTTTTATTAAAAAACTATTAGGTAAAAATACATATTTTATGCATAAATACAACAAATAATTATACCTAAACAAGGTAATTATTCTTTCAGATCATATCAACTAATCACATAATTTATTATAACGATAATTATTTATAAATTAACAGCCAATCACAAACTAAATATTCCTTACTATAATTAAAAATGGGGGATTCCCTAATTGAGCCAATTTAAATGGTCAACATAAAAATGGGGAAATAAAAAGTACTAAACGTTTGGCATGTGAAAGATTTAGATTCCTTTTAAGAAAACACTAGGTCTCACAAGAGAGTGGACGAAAAAACCATGCCACCCCCAACAAGATAACACGTGGCGCACGATCTACATATGTGAAGCGTTGATATTCCTCGCCGTTACTCGTCCGTTACAATGGTGGTTCCGGAATTTGATGGCTCGGTGCCGACTACATCTTCGATTCCTAGCGTAAGATTCCTCATCAGAAGACCGACACGTGTCCGGGGCATCCGGTTTTTGGTCCTGAAGGGCTAAAAATAGGGGTATTTCTGTACTTTTGCTTTGTTAAGGGATAAGGATTCTTTATGATGGGCTTTGATTGGTTTTTGTTTACTTTCTTTGAGGACAAAGATGCTCATCTCATACAATATGACAACAACTATTTGCAACCATCCATTGTGAATTAATTGTCAAATATTTTTTATTTTTTGTCTAATTTTTTTTTTTTTTTTAAAATGACGAAACCTTGACTACTTTTTTTGGATGCTACTTACAAATAATTGAAAGCTTGTAAATATTATTAAGAAAAATAAATAAATCGAAGAAGTTGATGGTGGCATCTAAGAAGAAGGGAGATTTTCATACATAACATGTAAATTGGATTCGAATTTGAAATTATTGATTAATAAGTCATGATTTTTATCAATTGAGTTGGACTATTTTGATAGATAAAATATCTTTATTGAAAAAAAAAAATTAGATAATTTAGATGGTACTGTCTTATAACTATATAACTTATCTAATCCACGTATTTTGATACGAATAGACGATAAAGTTCAATTTTCTTATTTTATAGGGTATACTATTATAAATATGTACTTATATAATATATGAACGGAATATAATACATGATCATGATATCATATCATAATCTCTCAAATTATTGAGTGTCGCAATTCGTCATTAAACACATACTTAATGCTTTAATGGGTTCATTTTCTGAAAATGGAACTTTTCCTACTTACAAATCAAGGAAAAATGGGAAGAGTGTTTACTCCCAAGCTCCATTTGATATCAATCAAACATATACTTAAGAGTTCATTCATGTTAATATGGAGGCCGGACAGTTCATTTTAATTGTCGAAATCGAAATCGTACAAGCTAAAAAAATCTCCATGATCCTTGCAAACAGCAAATAAGAAATTATCATTTGTCTCGATCCAAGCCTAAGAGGATTGTTCGACAAAAAACATTCTGATGTTTAAGTTAGTTTTGAGAGAGAAATTACAAGAGCCTTATAAGCATTGAGACAACTTACCTCTTAAATGAGCTTCACTATTTATAAAGAAATATTGTGAATCTCGAAGCATTCTGATTGATCGATGAAATTTTCTATTAATAAATAATTATTTTGTACGGATTAGCTCTATAATTAGTTCATTTGCTGTAAAGAATGTGAATATATACCAAAAAAATATGGGTTTCTTTAGAATCTAAAGTAAATTTTGTACGGATCATGATAATCGAAAGAATATGGTTCTCTTGAGGAATTATTGATAAATGTTGTTTTGTCTTTGTTTAAAACAGTAACCATGTTTAATTTTTAGGAATTTCGAATCTGGTAATAACATTACAGAAATTATGGGGGGCTAGGGATCCAACTTTTGGAGGAATAGTTTATATCAGAATGGTAGCAATTCAAAAGAAAGAGCTTTAGCTAGGAATACTTTCAAAACCATCATCATCATTAAAATTAGAGACACTAAATGGAGTTTTGCAAAAGGATGATATTTATATTGCATCCTCGTGATATTTTCTCGCACCATATTTTTGATTTGCCGAATAATCTTATACATATATCATAACAACAATCGTTTAATTTCTAAGTTATTATTAGCCTTTAATTTATATGTGTAAACTAAACAAATACTCGAGGGCGAATGTATATATGAAGGGACCAGAGTGATTCTAGCCCCTCCAATATATATATAATTACACCAATATTATTAAAATGCTTAGAATTTATTTATTTTCTATTACTTTTTTCTGCCTTTCTAATTTTCTCTTAACATGCCAATTTCATTGATTAAGCATTGATAATTTGGGTGTATGAATATATATATTTATTTATTTAATTTTTAAGTATTTAAAATAGATGATTACCATAATTATATTTGGAAAATGGATAACATATATGGCTATACAAAAATTTCATCCATTGGTAATGCATTGACATTATATTTTTATGTTATCTGTCATATAGTCTACATAAATATAAAATTAAAGTACTAATTCATAACGAAGTCAAACACACATATTTTCTTTCACCGAAACAAAATGCTAAGCATTTATCTACATAAAGGACCCATTCTGACTTAAATTCCTGGCTACGCCTCTGCGGACGTTTCATTATAAGGAATAAGGAACTTCCTTATTACCAATAATGTCTAATTGTTTAATACATATAAATGACTAAATAAATAGACCAATACCAATAAAAAAAACAAAAAAAAAAAAACCCTCAAAAATGGAATGCTATTGGCCATGTGGGTGTTTTTTGCCCTCATTAGTAGGTCATTGGAAGCATTCACAAACTAAAGTTATATATGGTTGCAATTTGAAAAGAATATTACTCTAATCCTAAATTCCTTGCTAATCATCTCTCTCTCCCTCTCTCTAGGCCTCAACCTGTGCATTACAGCCATGCATGCCAATTAGTCTGTGTCTGCAAATCTAGTCAGAATTTGCAAGTTATATCAACTTCCTCGCTAAAAAAACAAAGATGCAGACACCCTAGCATGTTTCCAATGAAGAATGAAGAGTACTCTGCCCAGAAAGCATCTTCTCCTCGATTGTACCCAACGAAAGATGTGGAATATTTCTTTATTTTGAAAGAGTGGCATATCGTTAAGGAATAAACAGAACATTATGGCTGGTCCATCATCCATGCATGCTTATTTTCTTGTTTCGTGGCATTGTGGTTGCTAGCTGTATGCAAATCTTGATTGATGGATCTAATTACGTGCGGGTCAGTTTCAGAATAGAAGCTTGCTCGTAATTTTGAAATTATGTTGGAGAAAATACTATTGATGACCCAATTAATTACAGTAGTTGGTTGTCATTTTGGATTAGATGTGTAAAGAGAGACAATAATTAGGTTTAATTAGGGTACGTGCGTTAATTACGGTTTGGGTTCACTATCAATTATTGAAATCACAATGAAATTGGAAGAGGTGTAAAGAGGAGTCAATTATTGGAAACTTGACGTTCATATTGTGCCCTACATAACATAATTACCCATAAACCGAAACTTTTCTTCACGATGATATAATTTCAGTGATAGTAATAATAGTGATAGTGATATGTCTAGGTCTGGTACAGTTACAAATAAGTTTGATATTCATAGAATACAAAATCGATGTCTAATATACATATATATATATATATATATATAAGCATGGATACAGTGCAGCTAGGCATCGTCATTGGGCCGGGTCGGGCAAGCCCGGCCTAAAATTTTTGGGCTTGGGCCGGACCTATTTCATAATTAAAAAAATATCGGGGCGGGTCGGGCGGACTTGATCATAAATATGAAAGCCATGCCCTTTGTCGGGCCGGGTTTGGGCCGGGCTTTTATCGGGCTTTGCGGGTTGGGCCTATTAAGCCCACTTGGGCCGGGCCTACTAAGCCCATTTGTACCTACCTAATTGAAAAAAAAAAAATGAGTTGAACTTAAATATTATTATCAAATATTGAAATAAGCTAAGGAGTGTTACTATTGGATTTGGAGAATTGACTTAACTTTTCGACCATAAAGCCGAGATAGGATAAAGAGGTCGATAAGAGAGTCACAGACCTAGTGAGTTTTTTTTGAATTTAGGGTTAGAGTTTGGTTTGGGCATTGAGCTTTTAAATGACACTAGGTTGAGATTTGATTGGAGTTTTGGATTTTGGCTATGATAGTAGTAACAAGATTGGATTGGGTATCAATTCTTAATTTATAATTATTTTATATTTTTCGGGCTTATAGGTCGGGTTTACCTGGGCGGGTCGGGCTGGGCTTACCGGGCTTTATCGGGCTCGGGCCTATCGGGCTTAGCGGACTTGAATACCCTAAGCCCAAGTCCAACCCGTCAACATGCGGGCCGGGTCGGGCTTTTTGTCATCGGGCCTATCGGGTACCCATAAGCCCGTGGGCTTCTGGGCCAAATGATGAGGGCTAAGTGCAGCTCAATACGAACACTGAAAATATCCAAATTCAAATCGTGATACGGTTAAACTGTTGCGATGCAAATCGTTACCAACGGTTCGGTTTGGATCGAAACGGTTTGAAACTGTTTAGGAATAAATAAAAATATCAAGTATAAAAAAAAGTAGGGATATATATATATATATAAAACAGAATAATAAATACTCAAAATTTTATGTATTAAGCTTGTGGGGGATTGAATTGCAAACATTACCATTGTATAAAAATTTATCAAACAAATATTACTATTTAATAATTTGTTATATTATACTCTTATTTACTTGTACTTATGTGGGTATTATCTAGGTATCCTTTTATTTTTATTATTTTTACCTTATATTAATAATAGATTTAAAAATTATTAAAAATTAATATATTCTTTAATGGATCGATTTAGATTTAATGAATTTCCAAAATGAAAATCAAAATCCAAATTGTTACTTCTCAAACCGTTAGACTTTTATCCAGTCAAACTTAAACTGTTGGATAAATAAATCATTAGGTAAATAACGGTTTGAAGCGAATCGATTAGCGATTTTGACGGATTTATGCCCACCCTACATATATATGCTTTTTAGTTGAGATTGCACTAAAAAACTGTAACTTTAATCTTATTTTCACTCAAAATACTCATTCGTCTCACGTACCACCCAAAACCCACCCTCCATACAAAAATTGCAACCATTCCGTCAACATTAGGGGTAATTTTGTTTTCTCAATTCACAAGCTTATGAATGAGACACAAATTCATATGGCCCGAAAAATGGAAATGGATATAAACAAATTAGGATGGGTTATGAACCGTTTCAAATTGTTCATGCCTATCACCTATCACAATTAATTATTACGTTATTGGATTTAATGCCTCATTTATAACTATGTAGTCTAAGATGATAAAACTTTCCATGATATTAACGTCTATTGGATGAAGTTACGGAATTAGTGCATGTATCATATAAATGGTTGATTATGTGGACATTTTAGATGTATATATATATAACAAGAGCATCTATCCAAAATGCTGTATAGATCTATATCTATGTGCATACAATTTGGTCAGTATTTTGATGATTGATGATATGCCACAACGTAGAGAGGAGAAAGGTTGGTGATTTTGATCCTCCCTTAGGATAATGGAAACTGACGTTGGACCTATAAGATGAAGCAGTTCGCCGCATATGAGCTGAGATTCTTACACCTGTCCCATCCCAATCCCCCTTGTGTCTCCTGCCTTTCAATGGGTTGTGATCTATGCATTTCCCACTAGCATTTGTTTCCACTATTACGTAGTCGTACGCTCGTACATTCGTCCTTGCTTGGAAGCAATGGTTTAAAACTCGTCGGGCAATATTCTGGTGTTGCTAGAATAAATAATGAGGATACAAAAAACGCCGTCTGTGGGAATCGAACCCACGACCACGTGGTTAAAAGCCACGCGCTCTACCAGCTGAGCTAAGACGGCTGGGTTGTTGATCGCTATCTCCTTACAATCCTTCTGCCTTAACAGCTTTCAGACTTCAATAACAAATTGACCCCAAAAAAAACAAAATGTTGAATGCCATTTATGTGGTGGAAATCAACTTCTTTTCCAGGCCCATGTATGCATAACTTCCAGATCTCAGGCTGGCCCAGTCCTCTCAACTTGTCATGTCTTCAAGTTGGGTTTCTGGGTTACATTATTTCTTCACATCAGACTTTCTTCAATCAACCGCAACAAGAATTGCAAACAGAATAGAGTGAGAGTGTCGTCTCGTTAAAATTTTACAGAACTTTTTTAAACCTACTCGAAAGAAACAGTGAAGTTATTGAAGGAGTCGAGTCAAGTCAATATCCTAAAGTAGTAAAGTTGCTTGAATTTCTCATCACATAATGTTCTCCTCTTGCCAGATGGACATGTACAATGATAAATAGTGTACTATCTGGTAAGCAATGCCATTCAATATACACAACTGTCTGCCAAGTGCCAATAGAAAAGTAACGCAGCAAAATTTTCCCGGAAAAAAAAATGAAGAAGAAAATAATGTCTGCGGATTTGAATAAGGTTGAAGACAAATTGGAATTTGAAAATGGGGTTTGCTTTTGAGCCACAAAATACCGTCATATATTGACAGATACAAGCATCAACACCATTGCTACTAGTACTATTAATTCAATGCTGTTCTTATACATTATATAGTGGGACGGTTTTAGATTTGAATCTTGTAAAAAAAAAATCTTGAATTCAACTTTCGATTGGAAAAAGAAAATGAGTTCAATACCTTCCTCTCGACATCCTTGTATAGAAAAAAAATAAATAATGAAAACATTATCTGTAATGTTAGCATAATGACATAGTAGATTTAATTGGCAAGTTTAACTAGATTGTTAAGCTGAAAATTTAGCCTAACTCATCATTCGTGAAATTCCGTCAAAAAAATAGAAAGTAAAACATAGATCCAAATTTTGACAGGATTTGGTCCAAAAATACTTTGATAACCGTCACTAGTCATACTCATGTCTAACATTTTAGTTAATGTATTTGAAATACTCTAAGCATTTTTATACACAAAAAGAGAACTCGTCAAACAAGGATATATAGTGAATGAAATTAATATCTCGATATGTGAACCAAACAAAATTCGTCCTTGCGGGGTCACAACTCACATCCAACCCACAACACACAATCAAGCAATGGACTCTGTCACACGACCCCTTCTAAGCCTTAAGTTAATGTTTTGATTTAATGCAAGACTCGTTCTGACGTTCTTATCACATTATGACTATATAACCAATCTCCTGACACCACTAGAGGTCCAAATATGTCGAAACTAACAACTTGGTTACTTTGGAAAAATAAAACTATCTCGAGATCATAGCCAATCATCTCGAAAATTGCACAATTAGATTTATAGTTCAAAAACAAGAAAATTTCATATTGACCGTAACTTGAATGGTCGCCACACTTGCCGCTACACACCAACGAAGGATCAGCGAGTGAACCCCACAAGCATTGTAGCTACAATCACATTGGTTCTCGCCTCTGTCCTCCAGCCGAGTCACGAGTTCAACCCAGTTCTCTGCAATGGGCACCCGCGACCCGATTTCCATATATCAGCCAATCATTCACCAAATATTGTAATTCTTATATCAAATTGTAGGTAAAGGATGCCAGGGACTCAATGGTATATCCAATTTCCAAATTAATTCTCTGGTTCGATGGGATTATGTCCATGGAACTCGCAACTCCGTTGTCGAACCATAATCAACCGGTTACTGTGCATCCCTTCTTTTAGTGTTGGCATAATTCAACTCGCAGGGTTCAAATAAACACTTCCCCAACCTCAGTTTTCATCGAATGGATCTTTAAGTCTTCCCCCTTCCCAGAGAAGGACGTTCCATGAACAAATTTTCCCAATTCCTGCAACCACGGCCTTCGACAATATTCGAGACGTTAGAAAATCATTTGGTGAATGGAGGGAAACCATTTCCTAACAAAGCTACAACCTCCTCGCTAGAGTACTGTGGAGATGGTGGTTTTCCTAAAATTCGGTCCTCCCCCACCAAAACCCAATCTCTCATTCCCATTCCTTGTGTATCCTCCTTTTCTATTGTAACCATCAACTCAGCAATGATGGACACCCTTAGCGTTCCTAGGGTGACATTTGTCATTCTTGGGAATGGCTGCGTCATAAGGTGATGATTCATCAATCCCATCAAATGACCAAAATGCCCATGATGCCTAAATTACCAAAATACCGTCAGGGCATCTAGACCCGTAACTTTTTCATACTATCCCTATTTTTCGTATGTCCCTTGTCAACGGATTCCGGACGTTGAAACCTACATAATGGTCATCACGAAAAATCCAACAAACACTCTAAGCAAAAAGTCAACTTTTAAAATACTAGGGATAAAATCGTTAATTATAAAATTAATTTACGAAACTATCTCGATTTTTAGGACAGGTCATTACAAATTTGGTAAATATACACAAAGACCAGCATAAAGTCAGTCACATTATAATACATAGAAGGTGATACATAGAAGGTGTTGATTTTCATAGTAATTATAATGTTCTGACTAAATGTAAGCTTTAATAGTTGAAGCGTGAAGTAATTATGGTATTCGTTTAGACAAATCACATTATTATGTAACGTTTCTTGTAGAAATATAATAATGAATCCACACACTCGAGTCAATATTAACAAATTTTCCTCATTTTAGCTACTTAATAGATTAATGGATTGTAAGTTTTATTAAAAGTCTTCGACAACATATTATCGATAAGAGATTATATTATACACATTAAATATTAATTTTATCATTTATGAGAGTCAAATATAAAATATTTCATAATATATATATCACTAAATTATAATATTTCCCGACCATTGAATACTTGAAGGCTACGTTTGGTCCGCCGTATTAGAGACTGAATAAGATAATATAATACGAAATCAGTATTTGGTATTACTCGTATTAATTAACCATCGTATAAATTAAAATGATTGAGTGTCTTTATATGATTCGAACACGCTAAAATAATACTTTCCAACTTGTCTTTATATGAGTGTCTTTATATCAATAATTAATTTTTTAAAAAAATACACATAATTAATATTTATACATAAATATTTTTTATCAGCTACTGTAATATAATTCGTTAAGTATAATATAGTCGGTATTTTAATCCGATCAAACACCAAACACCCTATTAAATAGTCAGTATATTCAATAGACAAATAAATCTATTCGATTAAAATAATTAGTATAATATGACATACCAAATAATACCGAAATATTAGTTAAATGACAAAAAAAAGGTAGGAATTAGCCAATTTGGCAAAATTAGGTAACTTCTTTATATGATATTTTTCTCTAGATGCATGCTTCATATTGATATATATCCACATCATTTTCAACAGATCGAAATATCTCCGGGGAAAAAAGGCCCTCAAATCAACGCCCCACTCAAAGTGAGCCCACAAACCTTTATCCTTTTGCTTACGGATTTTAGTGAACTAAGCGTCTCTATGGCGTACGATGTTACATCGAATTCATTCTTATCAAATCAGATTTAAAAAAGAAAAATTATTTTAGGGAATTAGTAGTAAAACAATATGAAATTATACCTTAATAAATTTCTAATCAATATTTTGAATTTTCATTTATATTCGTCAAGTCCTGATTTAATTTTTTTTTAGTAATTGAAAGATATATATGAGAGACCTTAATTTATTAATTATGGACGAGTCCGAAAAAATTTTGTCATAAAAATTCTGAATATCTGAAAAAAACGGTGCAAAAATTCATATTTACGATTTTTCACTTGAGTCTTATAGCTTAATCGAAACGATAGTCTAAATTTATCCTAAATTTCTAATTGCACAGCAATTTAAGAATGATTAATGGTTGCTGTCTTCTGTTTTCCCTTTTTATTGCCAACGGTTCAAAAGGGAGGAACAGTGACAAAGGCTTAAAGTAAAGTGAAAGCCTATTGAAAGGGAAAGATGAATATGAATCAGAATAAATAAGGGTACCATCGATCGAATTGTTCTAGATTAATCCATGATTAATAAGTAAGCAATTTTCCCAAAAAAAAAAAAATAGAGCAAAATAAAACTACTCTATAGAATTGTATGACATGTACGAGCCATCCGGTGCTCTAATCCGTCCGAAATTGACGATCGACAACAAATTTTGTTTATTTTTAATTTTAGTATATATACCGCATCTGATTAATTTATTATGCACTTAAATAAGAGAGATAATGAATTATTTTAGGATTATATGATATAAAATTATCCACATAAAAGAGAAATTCGTTGTAATTTAAGTAGTATTTTATATTTATTGTATCATTTTGTATAATTATGTGTTGTTTTTATGTATAAAGTATGTATTTTGACGGGGTGTAATGTGTCATCTATGAAATTTGTTCATACGATCAAAATTTAATAAAAAAAAAAATCATGTAAAATTTTTGGCCCACTATATTTTTAATTTTTGTGTTGGTCCTTGACGACGCCGTCACCAGCTGCTCAGCTACTACATCGGGAAATAGCTTTTAGATTCCACTGAATATCCTCCCTCCGCTGTTAAAATATCCTTGGCGTGCTTTCGCACGATTACTCACCCATCGTTGGATCGATGGCCAGCTCCAAGATCCACCGTTCAATTGTCTGATAAACGTTTCTAAGCTTGTGGTGCGTCACAGAGAATCTCTGCCCTTGGGAGAGTTATCCAAATCAGGGCATTTTGGTCATTTAGTGAGAAGCCGGAGCCAATCATGATCGACGAAAACAGACAAAAACCAACAAACCAGCCGCAAGGAAAGGGAGCGAACCCATGCCGGTATGAAAGCAACTAAGCAACCTCCACTAGACGTCGTCGTATTGGTCCATTCCTAGCACTCCAGACACAGAGAAACGACGCCGTCTCGCTTGTCCTTTTCGCCTTGTATGCAAGTTGTTATATATCTCGTTGGTATTTGGTAGCACCATTTCCCTCTCTCCCAAGTCATCTCCCCTTCACTGCTTCTCAGAAAAACGAAAGCGATCAGAAAATATCTCGCCACAGCGCCTCAACCGAGTTGGAAATTCAGTACGCCGAGTCGCAACGGATCTACTCGGACCGAGTTATCCGAGCTCACCCTTCTTTGTCACTGTATTGATTGCGCTTAAGTACAAGCTTAGCTCAGACGACGTCGTGTGTAGACTGTAGACTTCTGATTCTTGGCTCTCTAATGTGAACGCTTTAGTACGGGACAAAGCCGTAACTTCATTGAAATGGATCGACAGATGATGACTGTTGGGCCGGCGATGGATATGCCGATCATGCACGACAGCGACCGATATGATTTCGTCCGAGATATCGGGTCTGGGAATTTCGGAGTCGCCAGGCTGATGAGAGACAAGCAGACCAAGGAGCTCCTTGCCGTCAAGTATATCGAGCGCGGTAACAAGGTCAGTCTTGGCACCTTGACCGGGCTGGGCATGGAAATTTTTATTTTTTTTCAATTGTTGATATTGTGATGTTATGTTTGGTTTCTAATTTTAGTATTTGTGATAAATTTTTAAGTAATTTTTTTTTTTTGCTGTGGTTTATTCTTTTTGTCTATTAGGCAAGCATTTATTTGCAGCAGTTGATGTCTTTACGATTAAATATTGCTACACGATTAATGTTAGAAATTTAGAATGTTATGAAAGATGATATTTTGTACAACAAATGAACCACATTATTAGCATAAAGCTGTATCTTTGAGTGAAAAAGATACGAAAAAGTTCTTTTATGGTTATTTTTTGATAAGTTGTTGTGTGATTGATAATTGTTTATTGTGTAATGCATTACTTGCAAGTGTAAAAGTTACCTTTAATGATTGAATGGTGAGATTTGGGTATTTGTTTCATCGTGGTGCTGGGAGTTGCAGATTGATGAAAATGTTCGAAGAGAGATAATTAATCATCGCTCGCTGAGGCATCCCAACATAATTAGATTCAAAGAGGTTTGTTAGTTGTTGCTTCTTGCTGATAAGATGTTGCTTATGTCTTACTAGTGATGTTCTGCTAAGTGGTAATCTACTCTGCATGTAGGTCATTCTGACTCCTACCCATCTGGCCATTGTGATGGAATATGCTTCTGGAGGAGAGATGTTTGAGCGAATATGCAATGCTGGGCGCTTCAGTGAGGATGAGGTCCTTATTTCAATATCTATAATTCCTCTCGATCTTTCTGTTTTACTTTATATGTTGAAAATGTGTATTTTATGTTTGTCCAGGCTCGCTTCTTTTTTCAACAGCTTATATCGGGAGTCAGTTACTGCCATGCAATGGTATATAAATATTTCCTTTTGGCTTTCTTGTAGACTTTATTCATTTACTGTGGGATATCAGATAGACAATTTATCTGGATGATTACTTTTCCTGATGAAGCACGTATGCCACCGGGACTTGAAGCTGGAAAACACTTTATTGGATGGAAGTCCTGCACCTCGTTTGAAAATATGTGATTTTGGGTACTCAAAGGTACAAGTCATTATTCGCTTTCTTGCGTATTTGGCTATGCTTATGTGTTTGTATCTTTAATTAAATAAAGGGAATCAAGGCTAACTTGAATATGGACTTATAATCTAGAGCTTTTATTGACAAGATTCTCGTAGTTCAGTTGCCTCGCATTTTTTCTTGCGAAGATACAGCTCCCTTGTAGATTAGATTTAGAGAGTTCATTGAGGTTAAGGAGAATTTTCATTGATGACATGGTTCATATTATAGTTATATTACCTTGATGGTACTCATTTGGTATTGAATCTAAGGACTTATAGTCAAAATTTTCCTTCATTTTGTATGAGGAGGAGGGAAAATAAGAGTCAACTTATTATAAGTTCATGTATAATGTTTATGTCTCTAATTGTGTGTATTTGTCAGTCTTCAGTGCTTCATTCACAACCAAAATCTACTGTGGGAACTCCTGCATACATTGCTCCAGAAGTATTGCGGGGGCAAGAATATGACGGGAAGGTATAAAATTCTGTAATCTTAGTAATCATTTATCAGGTTATGAGTCCCTCGGTTTTACTTTACTGATTTTGTATTTCTCTAGGTTTTGTTTGTAATTGACTGTCATGCCATTCTGGAATTGAACGTAAGGCAGAATTTGATAATGTTATTGATTTTTTGTTCCTTGCTTTGCCATCTAATTGTGTTTGAACAATCGATGGAGTGTAACTCGAAGAACCCCCAATATTTCTGTGTCCAATATATTCTCTCTGACCTTTCTTCTTTTTGGTCAATATTCACTCTCACCATTCAAGGTTTGCTTTTCTATTCCAAATACCATTTAGCTCTGTGACTCACTTAAAGATTACGGCTTTGTTTAAATGACTTATTGCATCCTAGTTACTTGTTTTACATGGTCAATTCAAAATTTAATTTACTTTTTCTTGCTCATACAAGTTTGAACTGCAGCTAACAGAAAGAGAAAAAGAGAGCAATTACTTGTTTTTGGTCATATTAACATGGGATCCTGTGATGGGATATCTAGATGTAATCCTAAGTTCCTAACCTTACTCCTTTTCCATGGAATAGCAGCTCTCAAGCATGACAGCCATTTTACAATTGCACCAGACAATACCTTGTAATGAGTTTTAAAGTCTCCTCCTTTTTTATGATAACAAATAACATGTGCTGGCTTTCATCATCTCTATATTTAGAGAATTATTCCTTAATTTTGAGCTGAAATTTATCATTTCTTCATGTTAAAGAATTATTGTTTAAATTTTTATGTTGTTCTTTTATGCCCAGTAGTAAAGAGCATGCAGTAATTACTGATTTCCTTTTAGGCCTGCCTATATGGATCAGCTAATTCTATGTGTATTGGCTTTACAGCTCATTTCTGGATTTGGAGTTTGAAAAGGACATACAAACACTCTGTATTGCATATCTTACTTCTTCCTTATAACCATTTTTTCCCCTATCCTTTTCATGTTGTGAAGTTGAAGTTTTTATGAGTCTGTAAATCCCTGCTAGTGAATAGAGAAGATTCTATCTTGATCTTTTGTTACGACACCAGATTGCAGATGTATGGTCATGTGGGGTAACCTTATATGTGATGCTGGTGGGAGCATATCCTTTTGAGGATCCTGATGAACCGAAGGATTTCAGGAAGACTATACAAGTATGTCATTCAGCCTTATCAGGGTAACAAATTCATATTGTAATTTGTTTGGCTCAAGATTATCTGTCCTCATCATGCAGAGAATACTCGGTGTCCAGTATTCCATTCCTGATACGGTTCAAATATCTTTTGAATGTCTAGAACTGATATCAAGAATATTTGTCACAGATCCTGCTGCGGTTAGTTTATTTTTCCTTTGAAATCTTGTTTATGCTACACTTGCTTGAGATGTACGAAATATATATATATATATATATATTTTTTTTTTTTCCTTCTATCAATTAACATGGGTGTCTATTTTTATCCAAAATCTGAAAAAGAACCTGGGTTTCATGGTACTCAAAATTTTATCATTGTTTTGGTCTATGTTTCTGTTGTAGCTAAATATATAGCCTTTATAAGTTTCTTCTTGGCATTGTATGTATAGAATTGGAGTTCTGGAGATATTGGGGCAACAGTTTGGTAAGCCCACTAGGGCCGGTAAGAATTAATTAAATTTGATGAATCTTAGCTCAAGAGTTTGAAATAATTTTTCTGGTCAAGGACAGTAAAGTGATTTAGAATAAGATTCAAGAGTTTTGAACACCATATTACCAGAAAATATAATGAGATACGTTAACAATTCCAAGTATAACCAAATGTGATAATCTTATTCCCTTGACATGTTATTCCAAATGGAAAAGATATGTGCCTAACATTCTGACTTTCTTATTACTTGACCTGATTTTGTGGCCTTATGCTATAGTGTTTTTGAGGCCTTGTTATGTTTCATAGTCTCAACATTTCGTTCGTCTCTCTTTGTTGTTGATTGTAATGTGTTTAAGGATATGCATCATGTAACAGAGAATTACAATCCCCGAGATAAAGAACCACTCTTGGTTCTTGAAGAATCTTCCCGCGGATTTGATGGATGAGATGACAATTGACAACCATTTCGAAGAGCCTGATCAACCAATGCAAAGCCTTGACACAATCATGCAAATAATGGCGGAGGCCACTGTACCAGCACCCGGAACGCCGAGCTCGTACATGACAGACAACCTCTATATGGACGACGATATGGACGACTTAGATTCAGAGTCTGACCTAGACGTGGATAGCAGCGGGGAAATAGTCTATGCGATTTAATTTGGGGTATGTGATTGATGTAATCAGAAAGAGTTTTGACTGTTGGTGAAAAAAACTAGCAAAATAGAATGTGCAATAGAGTATTTGATAGATTATTATTAGCATAGATAATGACAGAGATTAAGGAATTGGCTTTGTGTTGTCTCATCATCATATGCTCCTTGGAGTTGCCTTGTGTGTCATACTTTTATTCATAACAAGTAGAACTATGTATATTTTTTGACTCTGGGTAATTTGATTTTAATTCTACCCTGATCTGAGCGAGTGCGGTAAGTGACTAAGTGTTAGTGTAGTTGGTGCATATTTTACCCCACACATACTCCTCTTCGTTGAACCTCTATTTATTTTGCATTTTACTTTTTTTTCATTTATTCTTCTGTCTATTATTTTCTAGCATAAGCAGTAGACTGGACAAATTTTGCTGAATTTTTTTCGAGTTATTTTGTTCTTTAGTTTTTTCATTTTAAAAAGGTCATTACTTTTTACTCGGGAATTTGTTTAAAAATTATTTTTTACTTTTTAAATTTTATGTAAGTTTTTTAGATTTATGCCGTCATATAGATCCTATGAAAAATACAAAGAGGGAAGTGGGGATTGCAAAAACGCATCTGTCAAGAAGAGGAGAAAGATCATGACAGTAGTCCAAGTAATTAAGGATATGTTGGTTTTGTCTTAGTAAGGTTGATGCTCTACCAAGATGCCATTGAGTTTTGAGTTTTGAATTTATTTCTTTAGATTTTGAGTTTGAATTTTAAAATTATAAGGTTTATATGAGCTAGCATGGTCGATTGAAATTGTAGGTTGGAAAATGAATTTTTCTATTCTTTCTTTCTGAGTTCGGTTTTTCCATCATAAGATCTATCTTGTTCTCTAATATGTAACTGAGATTTTGAAGTAAATAATAATAATTATTTTCAAAATTTCGAGTTTGGATTTGGAGTAGCCCTCATCATTTGGCCCAGAAGCCCACGGGCTTATGAGTACCCGATAGGCCCGATGACAAAAAGCCCGACCCGGCCCGATATGGGCCGTGGGCCTGCCCGGCCCGTATGTTGACGGGCTGGACTTGGGCTTAGGGTATTCAAGCCCGCTAGGCCCGATAGGCCCGAGTCCGATAAAGCCCGGTAAGCCCAGCCCGACCCGCCCAGGTAAACCCGACCCATAAGCCCGAAAATATAAAATAATTATAAATTAAGAATTGATACCCAATCCAATCTTGTTACTACTATCATAGCCAAAATCCAAAACTCCAACCAAATCTCAACCTAGTGTCATTTAAAAGCCCAATGTCCAAACCAAACTCTAACCCTAAATTCAAAAAAACTCAATAGGTCTCTGACTCTCTTATCGACCTCCTTATCCTATCTCGGCTTTATGGTCTAAAAGTTAAGTCAATTCTCCAAATCCAATAGTACCCCTCCTTAGCTTATTTCAATATTCGATAATAATATTTAAGCTCAACTCACTTTTTTTTTTTTACAATTAGGTAGATACAAATGGGCTTAGTAGGCCCGGCCCAAGTGGGCTTAGTAGGCCCGACCCATAAAGCCCGATAAAAGCCCGGTCCAAACCCGGCCCGACAAAGGACATGGGCTTTCATATTAATGATCAAGCCCGCCCGACCCGGCCCGGTATTTTTTAAATTATGAAATAGGCCCGGCCCGGCCCGGCCCAAGCCCAAAAATTTTGGGCCGGGCTTGCCCGACCCGGCCCAATGACGAGGCCTAATTTGGAGTTGTAAAACTAAATAAATTTTAATGTTTGATATTTTAGGAATTGGAGAAAGAATTTTGATTTTTTAATTTTTTTGTTTTATTTATTTTTATATAGTAAGTTTCTTTTTTTATTAGAGTGGAGGATGAAATTTTGAAAATTTTTCATACAATATGTTATGGGGTTCGAATTTAAAACCAATTATTTACAAGTCAGCACTACAACTAACTGAACTATAAAAATAGAATTGAACTTATATAGTAAGTTTGATGGGCACTATAAGAATAGAATTTTGAAGTTCAAATTATTTTCGTCAAAATTTTGAGCTTGGAATTTGTAATTATAAAGTTCATATAAACCTTAGGAGGGCCGTTTCAATGCAAAATGAGGCCTAAAGCGATTTTTCAAGTTTTTATTGTTTTAAAAAATAAATTACAAATGAGATGTTATTTTATAGGTAAAAAAAATTTCTGAAATAATACATCTTATATTTTGAATTCAAAATTATAATTTAATTCAAATAACAAAATTTATATTTTATTTATTTTAATATAATGGAATTAATATAAGAGAAAAAAAAATAGCTTTATGTGTTTTTATCCATTTCTATGTTTTTTATTACAGGGGTTGGGAGAATTTTGAAAATTTTCCATACAATATATTATGGGAGTTTGAATTTGAAACCAAATGCCTTCAAGTCAACGTACTGTTTTCAAGTCAATATTAAAACTAACTGAATTAGATTAATTTGACCCAAATTTCTATGTTAAAACAAGTATACTATTAATGTATTAAAAATTAAATATGGTTTGGTATAGAATTGTAAAAGCCGAAAAAATATTTATGGGCCTTGTTTGTAGAAAATAAAATTAACGGAATTAAACTTTGGGTCTTAACAAAAATTGCATTTTTTTTGGTGACTATATTATTTGATTTGAACTTGATTTTAAGGCTCAAATAATTTTAAAATAAATTAATAGTACGGTTTAAATCTATTTCTAAAATTGAGGCCCTCCAATCATGTGAGGCTCAAGTGGCAAGCTTTACTCTTCTTGGGTTTGAGATTTTGAAATTGGAAATTTTATTCTAACTCTATCATTTGATTTACGAATTATAAAAAGAATCTTGACTATTTTCCTTTTTGAATTTGTTTTTTTATAGTAACGTTAATATGAACGACAACAATATAAGATTGAGATTTCGAACTTCCATTTATTTCTAATCAGAATTTTGAGTCTCTATTTTGATATGAACTCTATGGATTGATATTGCTGATAGGAGAAAAAATTTTGACGTTTTGTTTTGTTTTGAGTTTGGTTTTCTAAATCACGTTTGGTGTAAATTCAAACAATATGATACCAAGGTTCCAAAGTTCTAATTTTTTTTCTTCAAAATTTCGGATTCAGATGTTGTAATTGTAAGTTTTATATAAACTCTAGTGTTTGATATTGGATGGAGGAAATTTTTTTGACTTTCTTCCTTTTTTAAGTATTTTTTTTTTTGATAAGTCAAAAATAAATTAAAGGGCAAGCCCAAACGAACCCAAAAGGGGAACAGCACCACCTACAAAGGGGAGGCAATCCATCCGGCACCACCCACCTAGGCAACAACGAACCTAGGCAAAACGCCACAAACAAACAGATCTACAACTAATCAATAAGGATACCCCAGACATTAGCCAGACGGATATTACCTACGTTCCTTTTAAAATTAAATTTACACAACCTTAGTCGAATCAGCTCAATAATACGATTAAGGACAAGGCAGATAGCTTATGACAGTTGGTGATACTGAGCGTCTCTAGGTGAATAAGATCACATAGCTTGGCGTACAATTTCACCAAATCATCACAATAGTTAATGTTCAATTCCACTATATTTGGTAGTGCCTCGAAAAATTTGAACAAAGAGTTACTAAAAGCTGGACCAATCTTACACATAAAGAAAAACATCTTCTGTCGACTCTTCAATTGTACAGAGTTCTTGATTATGGAAGGAACTGAAATGCGTTCTAGTCGAATCCTCTTTAGATTACTTAAAGACCCCAGCATTTCAAAGTTACTTAACTCAGCATGTAAGGGACCGTAATTTGTGGCCGTTAGAACCTTCAAATTGTTCATTTTCTTCATAAACTTGGGTAAGGCATAGTTCTCCGTCTCAAAATTCAGAACTAGAACCTCAGCTTTTGGTAGCTGCATATTGTTCCACCTTCCGGAAAACCGTTCATCTACAAACAATTAATATGTTGTATTTTGTAAGTGAGAGGAGAACTTAATGTGAAGATGCTTCATGAGGCCTCAGTGTTTGTGTGTCTATGTGTCCATAGTGAGTGTCTGTGTGCATTGTGAAAGAAAGAGAAATGGGTACTTACCAGTTGAGATAGATAATAAGCGAGTCTTCTTGGGTTTTTCATTTTGCTGAGCCCACAACCGAGGAGGATCATTACCGATTATGTCTATAATCAATCTCTTTCCTAGTCCTACAAAGTTCCGACTTCCGAGCAGTTTGACGGATGGCCAGGTCTCTAAGCACACCATGTTGGGTAACCAAGTGTTCGCCGTAGTATCCGTCCGCCTCCATCTTCTCCTTTCTTGTTATGATCAAAATTAAGTTGCTTTGCAGGCATTTCTTAAACATGCATATTTCAATATACATCATGTTGATTATTAGTAGTAACTAGTCATGAATATCAAACGAGATAGAAGCTTGCATACCTTACGACTACAAGATTAGCCAAACTGCGGGCGGATAGCTCTTGAAGTTTCTCAATAGACCAGAGTTCATATAGCCCATATAACTCTGCCCAGATATCAATGAGAGCAGCAGCAGCAGGGATTTTATGGTTTTCAGGAAAGGAACCGAGATCTGAGAAACATTCCTTGACAGCAGTCATTGTTTTATCCAAGGCATCCACGCTACTTCGGAGGCAAACAAGCAAATCATTGGAAGTAGCATTTTTTTATCTACAGCTGTTTTTTCTCATTTACTTATAGGCTCCCAGCAAAGTGATTTGCCAACAATCACTGTAATGGCTAGTGGAAATCCTTGGCAACTTTCTACTATCTGGAGTTTAATTCTCTCAAGCAAAGTTAATTACTATTGAGATTTTGAGTTTCAGGCCTAAAAATGAAGTTTCAAGTAAGATTTAGCTCTCAAGTAAAGTATCTGCTGAACATAATTTATTTTCCCCTTTTCTGATGCACTATAAACAAGAATGCATATTTCATAATGAAAACAAGAAATCACCTGTTTTGCGAAAACTTCTGGTATATTATAGCTCCTACCTGGCGGGATAGCTGAACGGTGAAAAAGAGTCATTTCATCTTCAAACTCCAATGTTCCCAAATGATATGAACCAAATCCTGGAAATTGATATCTTGATGTTACCAAAATCTTGTATTTTGGCCTTCTAAACTCATTACACTTGTCAAGAATGGATTCTGAGTCAGGCCAAACATCATCCAGGACCAAAAGTAGAGGGTTTTGTTCTCTTTCCCTCAGAAAATTCTGCAGCCAGTTAAATGCAGTTGGTTCATCGGGGAAAGTGGGAACATGGGATCCGGTCTGTTTACATAGTTCTTGCACAACAACGTAGCTCGGTCGTTTTAAGGCAGTGACAAAAATGATATTCGTATCGAATATAGCCATAAAGCTGTTACCACCAAGACTTCATTAGAAGAACTTCATATCAGTTTAAAATATACCTCTAACTTCCTCATCTTGACAAAACATTTTTGCCAAAGTGGTTTTACCCACTCCACCTCTGGCAGTCACCACAAGCATTGACATATCACCCTTAAGAAGCTTCATCTTCACTTCCTTCAAACGCGCCTCCAACCCAACAGTAAAATTTGGAGGTTCAGGTACTGGAGACCAAACTCTAACTTCAATTTTATTTTTATTTTGATGTTGGGCTGCAACTTCCCCATCATTGGGGTTCCCCATCGTCGCAACATTGATTACCTTAGCCCTCACATCATTTGTTACATGTACTGCCAGTACACTCAACAGCATTTTGAGATTTTCATCCAAGGCAATAAGTTGCTGGGTGTAAAAAGGAATTTTGGCTCCATTACACTTCCATAAACGAGCCTTGGAGCACTTGACAACGAGTTTTTGGCCTTCCTCCAATTTTATTTTGAACTTCTCTAATCCCGGCACTCTGCGAAAAGCTACATCATTATGCTGTTAGATATCATCAGCCACATCTTGATAAGATTCCAGTGTGGACTGAATATCTCTGAATTGGGATTTAAACGTTATAACATTCCCTATCACTGCTATAACGCCATCAAGCAGGTGCTTCTAGGGCAGCGTCTGCAAGTTTGTCCCGATCCACACAAACAACGAATCGTGTCTGTTTCAATCAAACAATCAGACAAGAATTTGATCCATGGAAACTATGAAAACAAAGGTTGTCAGTTCTCTTAAAACAAAAGTTGGCAGTTCTCTTGCTTTCTTTGGCGCTGATGCAAGAGAAGACAAGCAAGAATATATATATAAGACATTCAAATATGCTTCATCAGTTTGAAGACGTACAAGATTATGTTGGAACCAGGTGACTCTCAGGGTGAACAGGGAAGCTTCGATCAAACAGCTGAAGACAAATAAAAAACTTTCTGGAAAGTTTTTGGCATAACTTCGGCTTCAAGAACTGAATAAACTAACGCCCAAAAGTGGGTTTGTGAAGACCAAGTTAAGATGAACACAGTTTTAATTCAACTTTTAAGGAGCATGTTGCACAAAGTTAGTCAACTCGTATAACTTAGACGTCCACTTCCTTTACCACTACGATCATTTTGTGCCTATTCTGACTTCATAAGTAGGATAACTGCTACAACAATAAACATAGAAATAAAAATAAAAGGACAATTAAATCATAAGTCCTCAAGCTCCTGCTTCTTGGTCACCACAGGAGCAGAACCAAAGCGAGCAGGACCAGTACCCTTAGTTGTTCTATACCTTGCAGGAGAAGGGTTCAAGTACCCATTCGGGGATTCAGTTTATTATTATTTAAAAGTAATATTAGTATCTAATCTATTTAAAGTAAGATAATTAAAAATAATAATTCTTCAATTTTTTTTTAAGATATTAAATAATTTGGTTAATTTCGTATAGTTTAGGATTTAATTCTTGAATTTTGTGTCATCGTACGATTTTCCACCACCATCTCACAAACCACCCCCTCTCCCTCAAAAATAAAAATTTATACTCTACCGTTGAATCTCAGACAATACAGACTTCATTTTTAGTTTTATAGAAAAAATTCAATTGTAACTATATACAATATATATAAGATACATATATAATATTTATTATATGCATAATATAATAAAGGGCCCAAGAGGCCAAAAAAATCAAACACTAAGGGGCACATGGGCAAAGAGGATAACAAAAATACTATTATTTTTAATTGTTTAAAAGAAGTCTCAATAATTCACTCTTGAGATATAAAAGGGTAAATATGAAATTTATTGCTTACAAATTCTGTTTAGGGACTTTTTGAATAAAAAAAAGTTTACGTTAAGATCATATTTTGTTTAATATACAAGTATTAAAGGTTTTAAATAAAAGTAGAGATTGTTAAAGATGTAACAATGATTTATTCAAACTAAAAAGACTTTCGAGGTTGCTTAAAATGAGATCAATGTCATTCCAACTCGTTAAGTGAAAATGGACACGAAAAATATTACAATTTCCATTCACATGAACCACACTCGGACACCTAAATTTACAAATTGACCAAAATAAAAATAAATAAATACACAGGAGAAGAAAAGGAAATTAAAGAGTAAAGCTGAAAAAAAAAATTTACATATATTGCTCAAAGAGATTAAGGAAGGTCAAATCTCAAGATGGGAACTTGTGGAGCCAATTTAGATTGAAATCTTCTTTGACCACCTTTATCTGTAAGTTTCTGAGAAAGGGTAAGAAGGGTTCCCACAAATATACTGCCTCTTCATCACATATCACATCCTTCAACTGCTCAAAATCCAAAACTGATGCAGGCAGTTCTTGCAATCTTGAGCACTGACTCAAGTTGAGCTTCACTAAACTGCACAATTCACCGATGTTTTCCGGCAACTCCTTCATGCTAAAGCAATTGGACATGTCAAGAAAGCGTAACTTTCCAAGGTTCCTAATCGACTCTGGCAACTCTACCACCCCTGAGCAGGACTTAAGCCTTAACACTTGCAAATTGACCAGATTTCCTAAGTTTTCAGGCAAGGCAGTCAATTTATGGCAATTGGTGATACTAAGCTTCCTAAGGTGTACAAGGTCACAAAGCTCAGCAGGCAATTCCACCAGATCATGGCAATAATCTATGCTCATTTCGGCTAGATTTGGAAATGCATCTAAAATTTGAATCGAACCTTGACAAAAAGCTTGCCCTATGTTACACATGAGTAAGGATATCTTCTCCAAACTTTTCAACTTCAAGAGGTTCTTACTTATGGAAGGAATTGAAATGTGTTCTAATCTGATTCTCTTAAGATTTGATAATGAACCAAGAAGTTGAATATTTTTCAAACCAGCAGGTAAGGGACCGTGATTTCTGACTATTAGAACTTTTAGTTTATCCATTTTCTTCACAAATTTGGGTAATGAGTAGTCCTCGGTTTGAAAACTTAGAACTAGAACCTCTGCTTCTGGTAGTTGCAAGTCTGGCCAGTTTGCCGAGAAGTCTCCATCTGCAAATAATATGCTATACGATATGAGCATATGTAGAAACTAAACTTGCAAAAGTACAATTAAAATGAGGAAGAGATAGATGGGACAACCAGTTGAGATAGATACAAGTCGAGCCTTGATGGGTTGATGCTTCTGTTTTTCCAACCACTGAGGAAGATTGTCTCCACATATGTCTATAAATAGCCGTTTTCTTTGTTCTATTGGGTCCTGACTCGCCTGATGGATAGCCAACTCTCTAAGCATATCGTGTTGGGTAACAAAGTGTTCGGTGTAATAGCCCTCTGCCTCACTTTTCTGAGTCCTGGTTATGAAGCGAAAAAAAGTTGGCTTATAAGAGATCTACAACATACATATTGGAATAGGACTTGTAAGCAACAACTAGTGGCAAATATAAAGGACATACCTCGTGACTACCAGATTGGCTAAACTTCGGTTGGTGAGTTCGTAGAGGTTTGCAATGGACACACTGTCTTCATCTAGATCATATAACTCTGCCCACATATCGATGAGGTTGGCAACAGATATTCTTTGGTCTTTGGGAAATGAACAAAGGTCTAGGAAATACTCCTTGATCGTAGGCTTTTCTTTATCCAAGTCATCTAAGCTTCTTTGAAGGCAATGACCCAAATCTTGGTTAGATGCAAGTACAGAAGAAGAACCTTTAGACCATTCCATTACTCTTTTTTGCCAGATCTCTATGGGCTGGCCGCAAAGTGATCTTCCGACCTCTTTAATGGCAAGTGGGAATCCCTTACATAGCTCTAGTATCTGCAGTTCAATTTTCCCAAATGAAGTCGATTACTACCTATATTGCAGGCTGAAAATTATAATGTCTAAATGTCATCAACGGTTTCATGAATTTATTTAAATAACTTAGTAATATTCTCTATTCTTATGGTAGAACTAGTTAAAGAAGTACGAATTAATATCTACTCTAAAAAGCAAACATAATATCTTGGCATCTTTTGTGAGGCATAATGCATATCTATTGTTCATTGCAGATTAAGAAATCACCTTTTTCGAAAGATCTTCCAGAGCATAAAAGCTCTTACCCACCAACGATGCTGAATGCTGAAAAAGAGCCATCGAGTTTTCCTCATTCAATGGTTCCAAATTATACGAGGAACCATATCTTGGAAATGAAAATCTTGATGTGACCAATATCTTGTGATTTGACATTTTGAATTGATCAAACTTCTCAAGAATGTAATCTGATCCAGACCAAACATCATCCAAGACAAAAAGTAAAGGTTTTTGTCCTCTTTCCTTGATAAATTGTTGCAACCGGTTAGCTGCAATCACTTGGTTTTTGAAAGGAGGCACCTGGGAACCCTTCCGTTCATATAACTCGTGTACAATAAGATCTAAGTTGGGCTTTTCCGCAAGATTGAAAAAGAAGATATGACTCTTGAATTTATCTGCAATTGTACAAAAGAAAAACAACATAAGCAAATGGTGAACATACAAACTAATTTCTGGGTCTCAATTGGAGGCCAAACATATGAAAAATGTAAGAGTTGAGGGAGGCAATTTATCTATTCAAATACAATATAAGAAAGGTCAATCGGATATGTTTTCACTTGTACAAAGAATACACTAATTGTGAAGTCATGCAAATTGATTTCCATCAAGGTCTCAATTGGAAGACTAGCATATGGAAATTGTAAAAACTGACCAAGTGATGCAATTTTATTAAGTATATAAGTCATGAAACGATTGAGGTTAGTTATCAGAAATAGGCATTACACGGTAATATTGCACAGGGTGGTACTGAAATAAGAAATTGGACAGAAATTTTCATTCCGAAGAAAGAAAGAAATTGATATACCTTTAACTTTTCAGCTAGGAAATAGAACTACTCTACCAACTAGAAGAAAAAAAGAAATTGATATACCTTTAACTTCCTGATCATGGCAAAACAATTTTGCCAATGTAGTTTTCCCGAACCCTCCCTCACCAGTCACCACAAGCATTGACACCTCATCATTAAAAAGCTTCATCTTCAACTCCTTCAAAGGTGCATCCAACCCGAATGTAACCCTTGGAGGTTCAGGCACTGCAGAATTAGGCCAACCTATAATCTTATTTTCACATTGACTTTGCATCCCCAAATTCCCTTCAATTCGATGGAGGGCCTTCTCTATATTCCTTAAGGAAAGCAATGTCTCCCTCAGATCCGTAAAGCCCTGAACTTTCAGCACACTCAATAGTTTTTGAAGGGATTCATCCAACTCATTAAGCTTACTGGTGTATCTGTATTTTATGCAGCAACTCCACCAACCAACCTTGCTGCATTTATGGACAAGTTTCACCCCTTTCTCCATACGAACTGTGAAATCCTCAATTGCCTTTTTAGGGTTGCATTTTTCTGTGTTTTTTATCAGATCCTCAATTGCCTCTTTAGGGTAGCATTTTTCTGTGTCTTTGATCAGTGGCTGTAAACAGTCTAATTTCAATTTGATATCTCCAAGAACAGGTTTGTACATCGTGGCCTCTTCCCTCACTGATATCACAGCATTAAGCAGCATTTGAAATGCTGCTCTAAGAGCATCCAATCCAACTAAACCCACTTCCATAGCTACAAAACAACACCGAAATCAGAAAAAAAGAAGGTTTAATCTTAATCTAATCGGAACCCAACACAAGAAATCAATAAATTAACAGACTGAACAAGAACCTAACAATAAAAAACTCAAAATTTTCTTACTCTGTTGGTGATGAGTGATGAATCTGCTTGTTGTTGAGTGACAAAAATAAAGTTCCGGGCTTTGAGAAAAGTAAATCGAGTAAATAAGTTACGGTGTTTGAAGTTTGAACCTGAGTTGATTTCAGGCTTTGAGCATATAAATACTATAGAAGTAAATGATACCGAGTTGAAAGACCACTGACGCGGCTTTTTTTACCGACCAAAACGAAACCAGTGAATGAACCAAGCAAATACCAAGGAGAAAACGAAAATAGAAAGGGAAAGACAAAAGAAACCAGCAAAAAGATTATTATTATTAAGTTATTATTATCGTTTCTTTTATAAAAAAAAAAACCAAAGTAAAATATGTGGAATGCCCCGAACTTTCATTTTGATGCTCTCTCTATAAAAATAAAGTACCATTCTTGAATAAGCTTTATAAAAAAAAAAAAAACCAAAGCAAAATACATGTAGTTTTTTTTTTTTCCAAGAAATACCTTTTTTATTAACTAAACACGAGAAGAAACGCCAACATCCGTAGCGAGAAAGTTAAACATCCAAGTTGGTTCCAGACCGGTCCAAACATGGTACCCACTCATACACTTTATGTAACAACCCGTTCCGAGAGTCGGGATTAGTAGAGTGGTTAAGGTATGATTAGTGAGGTTAATCAGTGGTTAGGCGGTCCCGATAGGTCCTTGCGTGTAGAATGACGATTTTGCTCCTAGTCCGGGCAAAATAGTTGACTTTTAGTTCGGGTGGTCAAATGGGGGTTGACCAGTGACCAGGACGTAGTTTAGGACGTCACGAATCCATAGGCAGGTGGCACGCCTGATTCCGACATCCGAGGAGGAAATTGTGATGTTCGGAAGGTTGAGGGCATGACCGTAATTTGAGTAAATTAGGGGGAATAGTTGACTTTTTGAGTAATCGTGTTTTGGTAGGTTGACCTAGGATGATTAGATAGTTCTTGTCGTCCTGAGTTCGATGACAGGCGGCACGTATTCATCGGACTTACGAGGCGAGAGTTACGGGTCTAGGAAGTTTTGGTAAAACGTAAAATGAGTAAAACAGGAGGGTATTTTGGTCTTTCTGCACATTGAGATTTGTGCAGAAAGAAGGAAATGGACGGCTGGGATTTCACCAGGTGGGATAAGGAGTGGAGTGGATGGTGACACATGGCAGGGGGCTAGAGGATTCTGGGAGAATCCTGTGTGGTCTCAGCCCAAATAATTGGGGTGCACTCGTGCTTACCCGTGGCTGTTCTTCGACAAACACAGAGAAACAGAGTGAGCTTGTGAGGAGGAATTGAGGATTGATCGTGGCTGGTGACGAGTTCTGGTGAGTGAGGAAGGAACGGGAGATTGAAAGGGAGTTGCTGATCGGGTTTTGGTGGTGCAATTGTGCACGGCGGCACGGCGGAGGTGCGGAGAAGTTTTGAAGGAAACAGGGAGGCCGTGAGTTCGAGGTGGTGGCTACGCCGTGAGGTGACTCAAACCAAGGCAGGGGAAGCTGCAAGAGGTTGCAGGGAGACTAACGAACACCGTGGCACGCGGCGGTGCGCACGGCGGAGCTGCAATCGAAGGTGAAATCTCTTTACTCTGTTTTTCCCGTAAACTTCATTTGGAAAGTCGTGAGGTTTGGCTGAGAGTCGAGAGGTTAGAAGGTCGAGGTGATGTTCAGGGAGGTCCTAGGAGTGGGTTGTGATGGTCGCCGTGACGGGGGCGTACACGGCGGAGCTCAGGCGAAGAGGAGTCTCTGTTACCCTGTTTCGACCATGAACTTCGAACCCAAAGTCGTGGACTTCTGGGGTGAGTCGAAGGGTTAGGGGTGTTGGACGTGGATCAGTGAGGTTGTGGGGTGAGTCTGGTATCGCCACCGTGACGGGAGGTTACCGGAACAGGTGATTTGTGAAACAGGGGAAAAGTGGCCGTCTGGTTCGAGCTTGAATCGACGATGACGGGGCTGTGTCGAGGTTAGAGGAGTTGAGGGATGGATTCGTGGTGTCTGGACGAAGCTGCAGGAGAAGAGAGGGAAGGAAAAGGTGGCCGGACGGTGGAGAATGCCTCTCGCCGGTCCAGTTGCAGCGGCTGGTTCAGCACAGTGCACTCGAGGTTGGGGGTGACACTGTAGCTGGCGCGTGAGGGCCACGCGCAGCCACTTTGGGCGGCGCGTGGGGGCGTGTGCGGCGGCGATGGGGAAAACGGTCAACAAGGTTTTTGGTCTAGGAGTTAGGGTGAGTTCAATGGAGTTGGTTTCAGGTCAATCGGAAGTCGTTTGAGTGTAGTTCCGCGAGGGTGAAGGTTTAGGGTCCCGGATTTTAGGTTTTCGATTCGGGGATTTTTGAGGGAATTTAGGTGAACCTTCGTAGACGTGTTAGTGACGTAATTTGACGGTGATTGACAGGATCGGGATTTCCCGAGGAAGCCGAGGAATGGGCTGGACGTTCGGGACGCGAGTAGGGCTCAGTACTGTGAGTGGACCTTTTCTTTAAACTCGAACATGCATAACTGTTTTCTATAATTGTTTTATGGTTTTGTTTATGGTTTCATGTTTCTCGAATATGTTTTGTTGGCTTTACATGTTTGTACGTTTTACGAGGAAGTACAGTTTTAGCACGTTTTACGAGGAAATGGTGATTTTGGAAAGATAAATGATTTCCATGATTTTAAGGGGTTTTTGGGACATGATTTCGATGATCAAGGTTTTCGATTTTAGAATCGGATTTCGGAAAGCGAGATTTGGTTTTAAAGTTGGAGAGTGGATTTCCGGATTTGGGTTCGGAATGACGGTTCTGGTTGCCGGAAGGGCATCAGACCGGGGATTTCGGATTCGAGTTTGGATATGGATTTCCAGTGGTTTTAAAATGGTTTTGGGATTGGATTTGCTGGATCTGGTTATTGGGTTTAAAGACCCGGATATATGTGACGGGGGACCGGCCGGCTTGGGTTTAAAGACCCGGATTGAGTTTAAAGACTCGGGAGTTTAAAGACTCGGATATATTGATTTCCCCCGTAGGCCTTGAGTTTAAAGACTCGGATATGATTAAGGCCTGGATTGAGTTTAAAGACTCGGGAGTTTAAAGACTCGGATAGGTCCAGCAGGTTTGATCGGGAATTGAGGACTTGATGTTTATGGTTTCTGATATGGTTTTATGATTCACATGCTGTGGTTTTTTTTCTAACTGTTTTATAATGTTTCTGTTTCTTATGATGTGATTTACGGTAATTTGGTTTATAACTGTTTCGGAAATGGGTTATGCATGTGGTTTTCAAAACGGAGGGTGAAACTTGGTTTTCTGATAAATGGTTTTAGAATTTTTCTTTTATTCTGGTCCACTCACACCTTGTGTTTTTAACTTGCCCTCCAGGTTGTGGAGCTAGCACGGGGTCTTGACGTCGAGGCAGTGTCAGAGGCATAGAAGGGACGTGAGGGATCCCGGAATAGTTTTACAGACTTCCGAGTGCGTGTAATTTATCGTTTTTTTAGTTCCTTGTATTTTCGTACTATGCTCTGTAAACGATAACGTTGGGATATTCAGTTAAGGACTCCTGCGTCTGACTGGGTTTGCATGAGTTTTACTTGGGTGTTGTGTCGGGGAGTCAGACGGGAGCGGGATTGACCTCGGGTTTCGGGGTGAAACCGGGGTGGGTCCTGACAATTTACATGGTTAGCAACAGCATGTGCCACCATGTTACACGCCCTAGGGGCAAATTGGAAAGTAATCGACAGAAAAGACTCACAAAGTACATATATATCATAAAGGATGTTGGTAAGAGTACCATCAGTGCCCTTCTTGCATAATAATTGAATCAGTTGTAGTGAGTCAGATTCCACAATTACAGTAGTATGGCCAGCCGTCACACAAGACTCCAGACCTGAACGAACAGCCAAAGCTTCCGCTTGAAGAGCCGACGAGCATGCAATCATACCAGCCCCCCCGACCCCCTCGAAGGAACCTAGCCAAGATCGTAGAACCCAGCCATAAGCCCCCTTGTGTGTGCCTCTAGACCAAGCTCCATCACAATTGAGTTTGAGGACTCCGGGGATGGGACGCTGCCAACCTTGGCCCTGTACACGCTGACAAGGCCCCGTTTTTTCAACCATAACCACCTCACCAACCACAGTCCCCTCAATTCTGGCCTTAGAGAACTCGGATATCTGTCGAAAAAACAAATCTAGAGCTGTGGCTGAAGATTGTAAAGTATGCTTAAAGCACTGTTCATTACGTGTTTTCCAAATCCGCCAACAACCAAAGGCAAGCATCTGGAAGATATTCCCTTCATCCTCTTTGTTACCATATTTGACTTGTAGAGCGTGCCAACAGTCACGAAACGAAAGGCCTTGAAGAGTATCAGTCACCAATTGAAGCGGTCCTCCATACCAGAAAGTTTGAACAAACTGACAAGTAAAAAAGAGGTGGGACTCTGACTCCTCCTCAACCCCACATAACGGGCACACCGTCTCCACATTTACTCGTCGACGGGTTAGATTCTGACGGGTAGCAATATATCCACGACAACAAGTCCAAATAAAGTGCCTGATTTTGTGTGGTACGTTCAGGCTCCAAATATGTTTCCAGATGCGTTGCTGCCCATTGGTCGTACTAGTCTCCCCACTACCTCTTCCAAATAACTCACCATTACGACACAGCTCCGTAGCCAATAAATACCCAGAGTGAACATTATATCGACCATTCGTCGAGAAGTGCCAGACATAACGGTCAGAACACCCATACTTACTTAACGGAATAGAGCAAATGGCATTAGTGTCCTCCTCATCAAACAAATTTGCCACCAGGCTAGACAACCATGTATGGCTAATAGGGCAAATCAACTCATTAACCAAATGTGGAAGGTTTGGATTAAGAGATTTTACCTTAAAGGGCCGGGCAACTGGAAGCCATGGGTCCGATCGAGTGTGAATTAGGGTCTCATCCCCTACATGCCAACTAAGGCCCGACTTCAGGATACGCAACCCCTTCAAGATGCCCTTCCAGCCCCATGACGACCCCGTCACATCCTTAGCTTCCAGAATTGTAGTCCCACTATGGTACTTTGCCCGTAATAACCTCGCCAGAAGGGATGAGGGTTGATCCAATAGCCTCCACCCTATTTTGGCAAGCATGTCTAGATTGAAGACCCTAATGTCCTGGAAGCCCAATCCCCCAGCATCTTTTGGAACCGTGAGTCTCTCCCAAGCAGCCCAATGCAGACCACGTTGTAGTTGTTGCTTACCCCACCAATACCGGGCCAATACCCGCTCAATATCCTTACAAACCCCCACCGGAAGTTGAAAACATGACATAGCATAATTAGGGAGAGCAAGAGCTATAGACTTAATAAGAACCTCTTTCCCTGCCTTGGAAAGAAATTGTTCGGACCAACCTAGGGCCTTCGCCTCCACTTTATTTCGAATATCATCAAACACTCTCTTCTTTGAAGTCCCAAAATCGGCTTGAAGACCCAGATATTTTCCAAACTCCACTTTAACACGGACACCTAGCACCCCGACAATCTGGTCCTGCAAGAGAGGAGGACAATCTGCACTGAACACGACGGAGCTCTTCTCAAAATTTATTTTCTGGCCCGAGCACAACTCATACAGTTGCAATATCTCCTTCAAACACACTGCCTCTGACACGACCCATCCCAATCCCCCCGGGATTACCATGGAATGTGACGTGCTCCCGTCTGACAAGAGGCGCCAGACAAGGGATAATCGATTGCCATTGCCCAAACGGGCTTCCAGAGTGCGTAAGGATCGATGGAGGAGGTGTACGATGCTCAAGTCTCTGCTACAGTCGTATCCGGAATCAACCTGAAGGGCATTGAAAACAAAAGCTGTGAGTGGACGAAAATAAACAAGTCTGTTAAAAACATTTATAAGACATTTATGCCCCTCAGTAAAATCATATGCATGCACCAAAAACCAATAATCCCATATTTATTTAGAAATAACCATTAGGGCCTTAGCCCGGAAACCAAAGCATAGTTTCAATTTCCAAAAGTAAACCCAAGAGTTATTTCATAAATCCAGTAATATGAACCATAAGGCATATAAACCATAACCATTATTTTAGTTGCTGCACTATACACTCCAATCCGACATCCCTGATGTCTGACGTCCCTGACGTCAATAAGGTCACAATCACAAGGCTACGCGTGCCACTCGGGTCTCAATTTCCGAGTTCAATCCCCGAACCCCGTTCGGGTACAGCATCCCCGATGCTTAGCGTCATAGACGCTGGACGTACTAGATGTCCGTGACCTCTCCGGGGTACCTCATCCGGAGGAGACAATATAATATGGAAGGATCTATACAGTGCAGTACCAAATACATTTTATAGATATCCACATGCAAAACATATAGGTATACATAGATAAAATCCGAACCATTCGTTACGTTTCATCAAACGGGTCTCATGCCCAAATACCGTGAAACGTGCCATAACCGAAATATCATCAAAACCATTTATAGATTCCAGCATGTGAACATATATAAAATGTAAACCAGGAAACATTTATTCAATTCCATTTTAGGGTCCCCGACCCGCAATCACATGTAGAAATCAACTGGGCCCCTGGCCCAATTTCACAAGTTAACTGGGCCCCTGGCCCGATCCACATGTTAACTGGGCCCCTAGCCCGATTTCATAGTTCAACTGGGCCCCTGGCCCGATTTTACTTTATTCAAGTACGTAACCGTTTCATGAAATCATATTCAACCACATTTATGGAAATCGGTGAAAATCCAGAAAATCTCGGTTTACGTGCAAATACGTAATTCACCTCGAAATGCGTGAAATCATTTTAAATTCACCGATATCCAAAGTAAATCATTTAATCATAATTATAACAATCATAAAACAGTTATGCATGCATCGAATTTATGAAACCAATGTCCACTCACAGACCGTTTAACCGAGCGCCTCGATACGCGTGCCATAGGCCTTCCCGGGCCACCTCACTATCACCGGGACTCCCAATCCTGTTCAAATCAATTTAGAGGATCACTAACCTCATCATTAACATCCTATTCAAGTCCCGTAATTTTTCCGAATTTTTAAGTATTTTTAAACTGGATTAAAAACCTTCGGACATCCCGAACAATATCGAGACGGTGTCCGATCGACACGAAACCAATCCCAAAATGTTCGTTACAATGTATAGGATAAAAGTCATGTTGATCATACCTCGGGATTCGCACTCACGCGCCCCCACGCGCCACCGCAAGCGGCTGCGCGTGGAAGCCACGCGCCTGCTACAGTAACCCGCACAGTCATCCCTCTCACCCGTTTGTCTGTAAAACGGGTTGAAAAACCCGCGAACAGACCCGGTCCAATTTCACCCAATTCGACATCAAATCCATCCGTTCTTTCCACTGATCCCTTGTAATCAATCACCAACTAAGTTCTGTAGATTGAATTACACAATTTAGGGTAAAAATCTCCACGACTCACGATAGATCCTCGACGGGTTTTCAAATCGGGTTCACCGATTCCGTCCCTGATTTCCAAATTAAATCATATAGTAAGCATCGTGAGAGTGTAAGGGATGCTTCTGCACAAACAATTTGATGAATTCACACCTTAAACTTACTGAACCCAAGCTCGAAATCGTGCTGCCATGGAAGCTCAGTTCTCCCTCAATCCGACATGGTTTCCTGTCGTTTTTGCTGCAAAGCTTCACGTTTTGATCCCAGAAGACTCCAGCTAATCCCCATTTTGATCGACACGGCCCAATTACTCCAATTCGAAATTCCCTCCAATTCCCCGAAACTTTGATTCTCGAATTACACCACCCCACACCGTCCCCCGTGCTCTCCCTCAGCCAGAACCTTCCCCAACTCACCAATTAAACATTTGTGCAATCAATTGTGGAAGAGAGATTGGCAATGGCCAGAACCCAATCTCTCAATTTTGTTGTTCACGGTGAGGGAGGAATGATCAGAAATGGAAGGGGGAAAATGAGATGGACGGCTGTGATGCAATCTGGGGGTGGAATGGATGGTTCAGATCAAAAGCAAGGATTAAATTCTAGATTATTATGTAGTGGAAGCTTTTAGTATAGTTTATGATTAGTGGATCAAGATCCAATCTAGCCAATGGGTGAGTGACACTTGTCACTCATCCAAGTGTCCTCCAACCACCAATTCTGAATAAAATAATCGACACGGTTACCGAGACGTAAATTTCCCCGATTCCACGTTTTAGACCATAACTTCTCCGTACGAAGTCCGATTTCGGCGTGCCGCCTGTCGTTGGATTCGCATCGACGAAACCTCCGTAACGGTCCTTGGCCCTCGGCCATCGGACATCCCGGTCAAAAAGTCAACATTTCCCCTTCTTTCGTCCAAATTACGAAAATGCCCCTGGACTTCCGTACATCATAACTTTCACCACGAACGTCGGAATCGAACGTGCCACCTGTCTATGAACTCGTGACGTCCCGAACTATGTCACGGTCATCGGTCAAAGTCCATTTGACCATCCGAAATAAAAGTCAACGTTTTGCCCACACCCAGGGGCAAAACGGTCATTTTGCACCATTCGTCCAAAATCGCCCAACTAATCCCAGATTAGTAAATCACAATTAAATATTATTAAATCCCGATATTCGGGACGGGTCGTTACAACCTTCCCTCCTTAAAGAATTTCGTCCTCGAAATTACCAACAATCTTATTCCACAACCACCTCGTGGAAAACATTTCGACCTCATATCATGTGTACACCTGTACACCCACATACTGGGACAACACCAGCCTCGTTTGTACCCAGACATCCCATCACAGTCATACGTCATAATAGCAACAACACTCGACCACCTCGAGTGGAAATGATCACCAGATCCGCGATAAAATCGCCTAACTATTTAGCTGACTCCTTCAGCTAGATGGTTCCTTTCCATTAACAATAAATCCTTACATTTGCTCCCGTTGGGAGTCACCAAATTTCATTTGTCAGTCCATGCTGACACCACTAGTCAAACTGTCATCACAAAACTTTACCACCCTAGTAAAGCCCCAACCGATCGGTCAAATCAAGACAACACCATGTACTACATCGCCCTTGATGTAGCGTAAGATCAACCACATGATCTCAATTCGCAGGGCAAGCCCATCCTGCGACATAAATAAATCTCAATGTCCATAATCGCCGACTCCCTCAGCGAACCAAGACGCTGGAAAATATAACGGCGTAGTAGCATCACGCAAGGCTACTCGTGGTTACTCTGACCACCAACTCACTCATCCTGAGTGTACGTATACCGTCAACTTACTCCATCAAGTGGTGTAACTGGAACACATTGAATACCAGCCCAGCAGTGAACACACATCTCAATACTAGGGTTCCACAAGCCAACCATGGCTAAGAGCACCTGCTCATAAAATCACTGAACCCGACAAGATCAATCTGCCCAGTGCACAGTATCCAATGTCCAGTCCACAATACAGCCAAACAAATGATATCAGAACCAATTCGATTACCAACACCTTAGTTACACACCACTGGTACATCCCACGTACCGCCATTAGGCACCACTCAGCCTAACCAGTATCAATCTTCGTACAACGTACCCTGTACGTACCTCAATCCATCAATCTGACTATAGCCACCCAGGTTATAGCCAAACACGTTCTAGTAATGGAGTACATTTGCCCAGCCCAACATGAGACAAAACGAACTCCACCCGTCATCTAGTTCCAATTCTGAATCCGAATTCGCAATTTCGTAAGAAATCCCGAACCCGAACCCAACATCATATTTTTAACCCATTTCCAAATCCGAATCCGAAATCATTATTCCGTAAGCTAGCATTGGAATAATCATTCCGCACCCAAATCCAGTAATCCATTTTCGAGCTTCGCAATCGAATCCTGAATCGTCACCCAGAAATTCGATTCCAAAACCCAAAATCTCGTTTACGTCCATCAAGACGTAACGTAACCGAATCTATCGGTTGCCTCTCCAAAACACTCGATTGACTTCATAGGGAAGCCAAACCCAATATCCACACGTCAAAGGTTGACAAAATCCGACCACATCGGAAACCTACTCAACCGAGTAACAACCATATGGACTCACTCCGAAAAGAAGTTCAGTCCCGTCATTAACGACTCACGTACCAAGGTAAGAGTGATAAACTCTCCACCCATCTGGATCATCAAGATCACAATCCCTATCCATCGTTACGTCACCCGACAAGTAGCATCACGATCCTAGATCGTCACATCGACCAAAGTCGACAACATCACAAATCAGATCCACCTGGGATCCACACATGCTCACATAGCTAACAATCCATCTGGAAGCTGATCGTAGGGTCTTACACCCTCAATTGAATCCTTTGCCAAATTCCCCTTGGTGGAAAGATGACCACGCATTTCACCATCAAATCCAAAATCATACACAACTGCTTGTGTCCAATGACCCAAGGCCAAACCTGGGTCCACCTACCAATACACGCTCAACGTACTGGTAGCAACAATCATCATCTGCCACGGCAGAAAATATGAAGTCAACCCTAATGACTTCGGAATACCAATCACTGATGCGGAAACGAGCACTCCTCTCGTTCCCCCAATCACAACTCTCCCCAGATCGGGAGTTCCAACCATGTTGGAAACAGACATGCTCCCAATGAGATGTCAAGTCCAACCGCTGGACTGCCCACGTCCATACCTCACTTGGACCACCACGTGTCCAAAATCAATTCATTACTCGGACCTCACGTCCGTCAATAATCATGTATGCACACATCCCGATTCCGAACGGGATATCCACAACACTGCCTGGATGTGCATACCCAACTGCCTTCGTCTCACATCACAACCTAAACAGGTTCAATCCTCAGGTTCCAAGTGATTCACAATCACAAAATACCACGAATGGTTTCCCCGACTTTTCCAATTTCAATAATTTCCTTGTATTTCCTGGGGATATAAGAAGTACACAAACTTACCAATCTCGGAGTTGACCACAACTCCCCAAATCCACCAACTCGCATGACATAGGGAACATCGTCCCTAGATTCCCCAAGTTTCAATCATACCATTTGATCCATTCATCACCTGTCATCATATACCTGTTAGGACTTATCCCAACACATCACGACCTCCACTGGATCCCATCCAGTCCAAGACTCAACCACCACTGAGTCGCATATACCAATCATCGGTCCATTATGACAGAGTCACACCCCAACTGGTGGCTCATTGTCAACACAATTTCTGACACCAGCACCAGCGCTAGTACCAGCACCATCGCACCATCATCAACACTAGTATCAGCACACAGGCATCCATACCAGTATTGGCATAAAGGTATCACCATACCGACATCCATACATAGCACACGAACATCCATGCTAGCACACAGCGTGCAAAGTTGTTACCCTGGATCTCCGTTCATTACGAACGACGATCCCGTAACACCACTCGTACCCCACGACTATGGGTACCTCCAATTTGACCACTGGCACATCAGGATAATGGACGTTCCCTGAACATCCCCAAGTATTAAAACCACACTAAATACCCTCGATAGCCAGTCATCTCGACACAACTGTCGACCAACAGTCATCGTTGTCAAGATCCGTATCCACACATCACACTACTATTCGATCCAACACGGTATTCCATATTTTATCTCATAACCGCATCCGTAGATCGAACCCATAAGACTCACTAGAGTCATCCACATGGTCATCCAAGACCTCAGCCGCACGTCGCAGCACAAATTCTCACTTAAGGTTCACCTTTCGGTCCATCAATTATAAATTAGGGTTCCAAGGTCACACCCTAGGGTTCCACCGAACCCAACTGCCTTTTGCAGTAAAATCCACAACCTGACCGACCCCGCGGTCCTGACATCATATAGACGTCCAATCCAATCCAATCGTCAACTCAACGTGGGTTCCATCGTAGGTTCCACCACGAAGGTCATCGGCTAACTCCGATGCACCAACCCCCGTACACTAGCCAACACTACTAGGGTCCAAAACTTAGACCAATACTCAACTGAGTTTCGCATTTCCAATCAAATGGGGTTCCCTGAACCTAGCTGTGCCCAGTGGCACAACAATCCATCATCACATGACCGAACCGACGGTCCCACATTACCAGTTAATCGTATACAACCCCACCTGGGTTGAATCGCAACCATGCACGGCGTATCGGGCCAAACACACCCAATTCACCATACAAACCCAAAACTATCTATCAGGTTGACAACGGAACAGCAGCCCAAAGAGACATCACACCCTCGTCCTTCGCGCACAAAAGAGCAAAACCTGCTCTGATACCACTTGACACGACCCATCCCAATCCCCCCGGGATTACCATGGAATGTGACGTGCTCCCGTCTGACAAGAGGCGCCAGACAAGGGATAATCGATTGCCATTGCCCAAACGGGCTTCCAGAGTGCGTAAGGATCGATGGAGGAGGTGTACGATGCTCAAGTCTCTGCTACAGTCGTATCCGGAATCAACCTGAAGGGCATTGAAAACAAAAGCTGTGAGTGGACGAAAATAAACAAGTCTGTTAAAAACATTTATAAGACATTTATGCCCCTCAGTAAAATCATATGCATGCACCAAAAACCAATAATCCCATATTTATTTAGAAATAACCATTAGGGCCTTAGCCGGGAAACCAAAGCATAGTTTCAATTTCCAAAAGTAAACCCAAGAGTTATTTCATAAATCCAGTAATATGAACCATAAGGCATATAAACCATAACCATTATTTTAGTTGCTGCACTATACACTCCAATCCGACATCCCTGATGTCTGACGTCCCTGACGTCAATAAGGTCACAATCACAAGGCTACGCGTGCCACTCGGGTCTCAATTTCCGAGTTCAATCCCCGAACCCCGTTCGGGTACAGCATCCCCGATGCTTAGCGTCATAGACGCTGGACGTACTAGACGTCCGTGACCTCTCCGGGGTACCTCATCCGGAGGAGACAATATAATATGGAAGGATCTATACAGTGCAGTACCAAATACATTTTATAGATATCCACATGCAAAACATATAGGTATACATAGATAAAATCCGAACCATTCGTTACGTTTCATCAAACGGGTCTCATGCCCAAATACCGTGAAACGTGCCATAACCGAAATATCATCAAAACCATTTATAGATTCCAGCATGTGAACATATATAAAATGTAAACCAGGAAACATTTATTCAATTCCATTTTAGGGTCCCCGACCCGCAATCACATGTAGAAATCAACTGGGCCCCTGGCCCAATTTCACAAGTTAACTGGGCCCCTGGCCCGATCCACATGTTAACTGGGCCCCTAGCCCGATTTCATAGTTCAACTGGGCCCCTGGCCCGATTTTACTTTATTCAAGTACGTAACCGTTTCATGAAATCATATTCAACCACATTTATGGAAATCGGTGAAAATCCAGAAAATCTCGGTTTACGTGCAAATACGTAATTCACCTCGAAATGCGTGAAATCATTTTAAATTCACCGATATCCAAAGTAAATCATTTAATCATAATTATAACAATCATAAAACAGTTATGCATGCATCGAATTTATGAAACCAATGTCCACTCACAGACCGTTTAACCGAGCGCCTCGATACGCGTGCCATAGGCCTTCCCGGGCCACCTCACTATCACCGGGACTCCCAATCCTGTTCAAATCAATTTAGAGGATCACTAACCTCATCATTAACATCCTATTCAAGTCCCGTAATTTTCCCGAATTTTTAAGTATTTTTAAACTGGATTTAAAACCTTCGGACATCCCGAACAATATCGAGACGGTGTCCGATCGACACGAAACCAATCCCAAAATGTTCGTTACAATGTATAGGATAAAAGTCATGTTGATCATACCTCGGGATTCGCACTCACGCGCCCCCACGCGCCACCGCAAGCGGCTGCGCGTGGAAGCCACGCGCCTGCTACAGTAACCCGCACAGTCATCCCTCTCACCCGTTTGTCTGTAAAACGGGTTGAAAAACCCGCGAACAGACCCGGTCCAATTTCACCCAATTCGACATCAAATCCATCCGTTCTTTCCACTGATCCCTTGTAATCAATCACCAACTAAGTTCTGTAGATTGAATTACACAATTTAGGGTAAAAATCTCCACGACTCACGATAGATCCTCGACGGGTTTTCAAATCGGGTTCACCGATTCCGTCCCTGATTTCCAAATTAAATCATATAGTAAGCATCGTGAGAGTGTAAGGGATGCTTCTGCACAAACAATTTGATGAATTCACACCTTAAACTTACTGAACCCAAGCTCGAAATCGTGCTGCCATGGAAGCTCAGTTCTCCCTCAATCCGACATGGTTTCCTGTCGTTTTTGCTGCAAAGCTTCACGTTTTGATCCCAGAAGACTCCAGCTAATCCCCATTTTGATCGACACGGCCCAATTACTCCAATTCGAAATTCCCTCCAATTCCCCGAAACTTTGATTCTCGAATTACACCACCCCACACCGTCCCCCGTGCTCTCCCTCAGCCAGAACCTTCCCCAACTCACCAATTAAACATTTGTGCAATCAATTGTGGAAGAGAGATTGGCAATGGCCAGAACCCAATCTCTCAATTTTGTTGTTCACGGTGAGGGAGGAATGATCAGAAATGGAAGGGGGAAAATGAGATGGACGGCTGTGATGCAATCTGGGGGTGGAATGGATGGTTCAGATCAAAAGCAAGGATTAAATTCTAGATTATTATGTAGTGGAAGCTTTTAGTATAGTTTATGATTAGTGGATCAAGATCCAATCTAGCCAATGGGTGAGTGACACTTGTCACTCATCCAAGTGTCCTCCAACCACCAATTCTGAATAAAATAATCGACACGGTTACCGAGACGTAAATTTCCCCGATTCCACGTTTTAGACCATAACTTCTCCGTACGAAGTCCGATTTCGGCGTGCCGCCTGTCGTTGGATTCGCATCGACGAAACCTCCGTAACGGTCCTTGGCCCTCGGCCATCGGACATCCCGGTCAAAAAGTCAACATTTCCCCTTCTTTCGTCCAAATTACGAAAATGCCCCTGGACTTCCGTACATCATAACTTTCACCACGAACGTCGGAATCGAACGTGCCACCTGTCTATGAACTCGTGACGTCCCGAACTATGTCACGGTCATCGGTCAAAGTCCATTTGACCATCCGAAATAAAAGTCAACGTTTTGCCCACACCCAGGGGCAAAACGGTCATTTTGCACCATTCGTCCAAAATCGCCCAACTAATCCCAGATTAGTAAATCACAATTAAATATTATTAAATCCCGATATTCGGGACGGGTCGTTACAACCTTCCCTCCTTAAAGAATTTCGTCCTCGAAATTACCAACAATCTTATTCCACAACCACCTCGTGGAAAACATTTCGACCTCATATCATGTGTACACCTGTACACCCACATACTGGGACAACACCAGCCTCGTTTGTACCCAGACATCCCATCACAGTCATACGTCATAATAGCAACAACACTCGACCACCTCGAGTGGAAATGATCACCAGATCCGCGATAAAATCGCCTAACTATTTAGCTGACTCCTTCAGCTAGATGGTTCCTTTCCATTAACAATAAATCCTTACATTTGCTCCCGTTGGGAGTCACCAAATTTCATTTGTCAGTCCATGCTGACACCACTAGTCAAACTGTCATCACAAAACTTTACCACCCTAGTAAAGCCCCAACCGATCGGTCAAATCAAGACAACACCATGTACTACATCGCCCTTGATGTAGCGTAAGATCAACCACATGATCTCAATTCGCAGGGCAAGCCCATCCTGCGACATAAATAAATCTCAATGTCCATAATCGCCGACTCCCTCAGCGAACCAAGACGCTGGAAAATATAACGGCGTAGTAGCATCACGCAAGGCTACTCGTGGTTACTCTGACCACCAACTCACTCATCCTGAGTGTACGTATACCGTCAACTTACTCCATCAAGTGGTGTAACTGGAACACATTGAATACCAGCCCAGCAGTGAACACACATCTCAATACTAGGGTTCCACAAGCCAACCATGGCTAAGAGCACCTGCTCATAAAATCACTGAACCCGACAAGATCAATCTGCCCAGTGCACAGTATCCAATGTCCAGTCCACAATACAGCCAAACAAATGATATCAGAACCAATTCGATTACCAACACCTTAGTTACACACCACTGGTACATCCCACGTACCGCCATTAGGCACCACTCAGCCTAACCAGTATCAATCTTCGTACAACGTACCCTGTACGTACCTCAATCCATCAATCTGACTATAGCCACCCAGGTTATAGCCAAACACGTTCTAGTAATGGAGTACATTTGCCCAGCCCAACATGAGACAAAACGAACTCCACCCGTCATCTAGTTCCAATTCTGAATCCGAATTCGCAATTTCGTAAGAAATCCCGAACCCGAACCCAACATCATATTTTTAACCCATTTCCAAATCCGAATCCGAAATCATTATTCCGTAAGCTAGCATTGGAATAATCATTCCGCACCCAAATCCAGTAATCCATTTTCGAGCTTCGCAATCGAATCCTGAATCGTCACCCAGAAATTCGATTCCAAAACCCAAAATCTCGTTTACGTCCATCAAGACGTAACGTAACCGAATCTATCGGTTGCCTCTCCAAAACACTCGATTGACTTCATAGGGAAGCCAAACCCAATATCCACACGTCAAAGGTTGACAAAATCCGACCACATCGGAAACCTACTCAACCGAGTAACAACCATATGGACTCACTCCGAAAAGAAGTTCAGTCCCGTCATTAACGACTCACGTACCAAGGTAAGAGTGATAAACTCTCCACCCATCTGGATCATCAAGATCACAATCCCTATCCATCGTTACGTCACCCGACAAGTAGCATCACGATCCTAGATCGTCACATCGACCAAAGTCGACAACATCACAAATCAGATCCACCTGGGATCCACACATGCTCACATAGCTAACAATCCATCTGGAAGCTGATCGTAGGGTCTTACACCCTCAATTGAATCCTTTGCCAAATTCCCCTTGGTGGAAAGATGACCACGCATTTCACCATCAAATCCAAAATCATACACAACTGCTTGTGTCCAATGACCCAAGGCCAAACCTGGGTCCACCTACCAATACACGCTCAACGTACTGGTAGCAACAATCATCATCTGCCACGGCAGAAAATATGAAGTCAACCCTAATGACTTCGGAATACCAATCACTGATGCGGAAACGAGCACTCCTCTCGTTCCCCCAATCACAACTCTCCCCAGATCGGGAGTTCCAACCATGTTGGAAACAGACATGCTCCCAATGAGATGTCAAGTCCAACCGCTGGACTGCCCACGTCCATACCTCACTTGGACCACCACGTGTCCAAAATCAATTCATTACTCGGACCTCACGTCCGTCAATAATCATGTATGCACACATCCCGATTCCGAACGGGATATCCACAACACTGCCTGGATGTGCATACCCAACTGCCTTCGTCTCACATCACAACCTAAACAGGTTCAATCCTCAGGTTCCAAGTGATTCACAATCACAAAATACCACGAATGGTTTCCCCGACTTTTCCAATTTCAATAATTTCCTTGTATTTCCTGGGGATATAAGAAGTACACAAACTTACCAATCTCGGAGTTGACCACAACTCCCCAAATCCACCAACTCGCATGACATAGGGAACATCGTCCCTAGATTCCCCAAGTTTCAATCATACCATTTGATCCATTCATCACCTGTCATCATATACCTGTTAGGACTTATCCCAACACATCACGACCTCCACTGGATCCCATCCAGTCCAAGACTCAACCACCACTGAGTCGCATATACCAATCATCGGTCCATTATGACAGAGTCACACCCCAACTGGTGGCTCATTGTCAACACAATTTCTGACACCAGCACCAGCGCTAGTACCAGCACCATCGCACCATCATCAACACTAGTATCAGCACACAGGCATCCATACCAGTATTGGCATAAAGGTATCACCATACCGACATCCATACATAGCACACGAACATCCATGCTAGCACACAGCGTGCAAAGTTGTTACCCTGGATCTCCGTTCATTACGAACGACGATCCCGTAACACCACTCGTACCCCACGACTATGGGTACCTCCAATTTGACCACTGGCACATCAGGATAATGGACGTTCCCTGAACATCCCCAAGTATTAAAACCACACTAAATACCCTCGATAGCCAGTCATCTCGACACAACTGTCGACCAACAGTCATCGTTGTCAAGATCCGTATCCACACATCACACTACTATTCGATCCAACACGGTATTCCATATTTTATCTCATAACCGCATCCGTAGATCGAACCCATAAGACTCACTAGAGTCATCCACATGGTCATCCAAGACCTCAGCCGCACGTCGCAGCACAAATTCTCACTTAAGGTTCACCTTTCGGTCCATCAATTATAAATTAGGGTTCCAAGGTCACACCCTAGGGTTCCACCGAACCCAACTGCCTTTTGCAGTAAAATCCACAACCTGACCGACCCCGCGGTCCTGACATCATATAGACGTCCAATCCAATCCAATCGTCAACTCAACGTGGGTTCCATCGTAGGTTCCACCACGAAGGTCATCGGCTAACTCCGATGCACCAACCCCCGTACACTAGCCAACACTACTAGGGTCCAAAACTTAGACCAATACTCAACTGAGTTTCGCATTTCCAATCAAATGGGGTTCCCTGAACCTAGCTGTGCCCAGTGGCACAACAATCCATCATCACATGACCGAACCGACGGTCCCACATTACCAGTTAATCGTATACAACCCCACCTGGGTTGAATCGCAACCATGCACGGCGTATCGGGCCAAACACACCCAATTCACCATACAAACCCAAAACTATCTATCAGGTTGACAACGGAACAGCAGCCCAAAGAGACATCACACCCTCGTCCTTCGCGCACAAAAGAGCAAAACCTGCTCTGATACCACTTGACACGACCCATCCCAATCCCCCCGGGATTACCATGGAATGTGACGTGCTCCCGTCTGACAAGAGGCGCCAGACAAGGGATAATCGATTGCCATTGCCCAAACGGGCTTCCAGAGTGCGTAAGGATCGATGGAGGAGGTGTACGATGCTCAAGTCTCTGCTACAGTCGTATCCGGAATCAACCTGAAGGGCATTGAAAACAAAAGCTGTGAGTGGACGAAAATAAACAAGTCTGTTAAAAACATTTATAAGACATTTATGCCCCTCAGTAAAATCATATGCATGCACCAAAAACCAATAATCCCATATTTATTTAGAAATAACCATTAGGGCCTTAGCCGGGAAACCAAAGCATAGTTTCAATTTCCAAAAGTAAACCCAAGAGTTATTTCATAAATCCAGTAATATGAACCATAAGGCATATAAACCATAACCATTATTTTAGTTGCTGCACTATACACTCCAATCCGACATCCCTGATGTCTGACGTCCCTGACGTCAATAAGGTCACAATCACAAGGCTACGCGTGCCACTCGGGTCTCAATTTCCGAGTTCAATCCCCGAACCCCGTTCGGGTACAGCATCCCCGATGCTTAGCGTCATAGACGCTGGACGTACTAGACGTCCGTGACCTCTCCGGGGTACCTCATCCGGAGGAGACAATATAATATGGAAGGATCTATACAGTGCAGTACCAAATACATTTTATAGATATCCACATGCAAAACATATAGGTATACATAGATAAAATCCGAACCATTCGTTACGTTTCATCAAACGGGTCTCATGCCCAAATACCGTGAAACGTGCCATAACCGAAATATCATCAAAACCATTTATAGATTCCAGCATGTGAACATATATAAAATGTAAACCAGGAAACATTTATTCAATTCCATTTTAGGGTCCCCGACCCGCAATCACATGTAGAAATCAACTGGGCCCCTGGCCCAATTTCACAAGTTAACTGGGCCCCTGGCCCGATCCACATGTTAACTGGGCCCCTAGCCCGATTTCATAGTTCAACTGGGCCCCTGGCCCGATTTTACTTTATTCAAGTACGTAACCGTTTCATGAAATCATATTCAACCACATTTATGGAAATCGGTGAAAATCCAGAAAATCTCGGTTTACGTGCAAATACGTAATTCACCTCGAAATGCGTGAAATCATTTTAAATTCACCGATATCCAAAGTAAATCATTTAATCATAATTATAACAATCATAAAACAGTTATGCATGCATCGAATTTATGAAACCAATGTCCACTCACAGACCGTTTAACCGAGCGCCTCGATACGCGTGCCATAGGCCTTCCCGGGCCACCTCACTATCACCGGGACTCCCAATCCTGTTCAAATCAATTTAGAGGATCACTAACCTCATCATTAACATCCTATTCAAGTCCCGTAATTTTCCCGAATTTTTAAGTATTTTTAAACTGGATTTAAAACCTTCGGACATCCCGAACAATATCGAGACGGTGTCCGATCGACACGAAACCAATCCCAAAATGTTCGTTACAATGTATAGGATAAAAGTCATGTTGATCATACCTCGGGATTCGCACTCACGCGCCCCCACGCGCCACCGCAAGCGGCTGCGCGTGGAAGCCACGCGCCTGCTACAGTAACCCGCACAGTCATCCCTCTCACCCGTTTGTCTGTAAAACGGGTTGAAAAACCCGCGAACAGACCCGGTCCAATTTCACCCAATTCGACATCAAATCCATCCGTTCTTTCCACTGATCCCTTGTAATCAATCACCAACTAAGTTCTGTAGATTGAATTACACAATTTAGGGTAAAAATCTCCACGACTCACGATAGATCCTCGACGGGTTTTCAAATCGGGTTCACCGATTCCGTCCCTGATTTCCAAATTAAATCATATAGTAAGCATCGTGAGAGTGTAAGGGATGCTTCTGCACAAACAATTTGATGAATTCACACCTTAAACTTACTGAACCCAAGCTCGAAATCGTGCTGCCATGGAAGCTCAGTTCTCCCTCAATCCGACATGGTTTCCTGTCGTTTTTGCTGCAAAGCTTCACGTTTTGATCCCAGAAGACTCCAGCTAATCCCCATTTTGATCGACACGGCCCAATTACTCCAATTCGAAATTCCCTCCAATTCCCCGAAACTTTGATTCTCGAATTACACCACCCCACACCGTCCCCCGTGCTCTCCCTCAGCCAGAACCTTCCCCAACTCACCAATTAAACATTTGTGCAATCAATTGTGGAAGAGAGATTGGCAATGGCCAGAACCCAATCTCTCAATTTTGTTGTTCACGGTGAGGGAGGAATGATCAGAAATGGAAGGGGGAAAATGAGATGGACGGCTGTGATGCAATCTGGGCGTGGAATGGATGGTTCAGATCAAAAGCAAGGATTAAATTCTAGATTATTATGTAGTGGAAGCTTTTAGTATAGTTTATGATTAGTGGATCAAGATCCAATCTAGCCAATGGGTGAGTGACACTTGTCACTCATCCAAGTGTCCTCCAACCACCAATTCTGAATAAAATAATCGACACGGTTACCGAGACGTAAATTTCCCCGATTCCACGTTTTAGACCATAACTTCTCCGTACGAAGTCCGATTTCGGCGTGCCGCCTGTCGTTGGATTCGCATCGACGAAACCTCCGTAACGGTCCTTGGCCCTCGGCCATCGGACATCCCGGTCAAAAAGTCAACATTTCCCCTTCTTTCGTCCAAATTACGAAAATGCCCCTGGACTTCCGTACATCATAACTTTCACCACGAACGTCGGAATCGAACGTGCCACCTGTCTATGAACTCGTGACGTCCCGAACTACGTCACGGTCATCGGTCAAAGTCCATTTGACCATCCGAAATAAAAGTCAACGTTTTGCCCACACCCAGGGGCAAAACGGTCATTTTGCACCATTCGTCCAAAATCGCCCAACTAATCCCAGATTAGTAAATCACAATTAAATATTATTAAATCCCGATATTCGGGATGGGTCGTTACAGCCTCTGCCATCGTCGCTTTAGAGAATAGAACCGAGTCATCTGCAAAAAATAGGTGGGTGACACAGAAAGAACTAGGTGCAACCGGGACTCCCCGTAGGGCTCCTACCTCAGTCTTTCTACGAATGAGGGCTGACAAGCCTTCTGCACATAGAACAAAAAGGAAATGAGATAAGGGGTCACCTTGCCTCAGGCCTCTAGAAGGTCGGAATACCTTAGTAGGGGATCCATTCATAAGAGCACTGAACGACGTCGTAGTGATACATTCTTTAATCCAATGACAGAAGACCGGGTGAAAGCCCAGCCTTGCCATAACCTCCAGGAGGAACTCCCACTCCACTCTATCATAGGCCTTTGACATATCTAATTTAAGCATCATATCCTCACCATTTTTACCCCGTTTCTTCCCAATTGTATGCAGCAACTCATGTACCACGAGAACATTGTCTGTAATTTGTCGTCCCGACACAAAAGCACTTTGCGAATCACTAATCACCTCTCCCATCAAACCTTTCAGTCGGTTGGTAAGAACCTTGGCAATAATTTTATAAATGAAATTGCATAAGGAAATAGGACGAAATTGTGTCATATTCATCGGGCTAGCAACCTTAGGGATTAAAGCCAAGTGTGTGAAATTAAACTGTCTAAACATATATCCAGTCTGAAAGAAGTGCAAAATAGTATGGATTACCTCATTTCCAAGTAGGCCCCAATGTTTATGGTAGAAGCTCGCAGTAAAGCCATCAGGACCCGGGGATTTTGTAGGATGAATCTGCACAAGTGCTCTCCGAACCTCCTCATGTGTGACTGGCCGAATCAATGCCGCATTTTCTGAGGTAGAAACCCTCGTTTCAATACAGTTTGTGACTTCCTGGAATTGGGAGGGCAGTGAGGTTGTGAAAAGGTCCTGAAAGAAACCATTAGCAATCACCCCCAAATCCTCCTCCCTGTCTATCCAAACTCCCTCCCTATTGTAGAGACCCCGGATACGATTAAACCGTCGTCGCTTCACAGTTTTTGCATGGAAAAATCTAGTATTTTGATCCCCCTCATTCAACCAGTGCACCCGAGACTGCAGCTTCCAATAAATTTCCTCATCCATCACGGCTTTCTTGAGTTCTTCCTCTAACCCCTTCACCCGTGGGCCATCAAAACACACAGCTTGGTAACATCCACTGAGCTGGTCCTTTGATCAGCGTCTGGGAGTTGCAACCTTCCTTTCTTTTCCAGTGCACCAAACCTCTACGGACCCATTTCAGTTTCTCAAACACCTTTTGGCTTGGAGAGCCATTCCTATCCACCCGCCACTCCCTTTGAACAACATCCCCACACGCCTCTATCTTGTTCCACCGCAGATCATAAATAAACCGTCCCTGTTTCCTCCGAGCGCCAATCATCGTGTCAAGAGCAAGCATGGAGTGATCGGACCCTGATAGCAAAATGTGAGTAACCTGTGCTTAGGGGTAGGATGACATCCATGACTCAGATGCCAGGCCACGATCCAGTCTCTCTTGTACAAATCCAGTATCCCGTTTGTTCTCCAGGTAAATGGGTGCCCTGTAAATCCCAAGTCAAAGAGCCTCCCATCCGCCACAAAATTTCGAAAGGCCCTCATACTTGCCACTGACCGAGGGTTGCCTCCCTCTTTCTCCCTTGCATCAAGAATATCATTGAAGTCCCCCAACAGTAGACAGGCATCAGACTCCGTTTCTAATCGTTGCCTGAGGGTGGCCCATTGCCTCAATCTGATACTATCATTTGTACTAGCGTAAATCGAAAATAATCTCCACTTAATGCCCAATTCATCATCATTAACAAGGACCTCAATCAAGAAATCGGCATATTTAATCAACTCAACTTGCCCTGCAGTTTTTCAGAACACACACATACCTCCACTAAGCCCCCGAGGTTCCATAGCCTGCATAAAATCCATCTCTAAACGCCTTTTCAAGTATTGAAATTGGGAACTTTTATTTTTGGTTTCCAGGAGGACAATAATATCCGGTTGAAGCACTCTATTCTGCTCACACAGATTGTGCACAGTCAGAGCACCACCAATTCCCTGACAATTCCAACAAAGTATCCTCATTGCAACTATAACACGTAGGGAGAGGGTCCAAAGCGCCCCACCACTTAAGAGAGAATCCTATTCCATAGAAAGCAACCCCACAAATCAGACAAGCCAGAATCTCCAACTAGTTTGCAATAACCCAGCCACTTGCAACTCAAGTAAACAAAATTAATCAGAAACAACCCCCAAGAATATAATCTCATGCTCTTCTTTTCATTCCACTTCCCCAACTCCAGTGTTTTCCTTCGAAACTAAAAACAGAGGCTCCCTTATAATAAGGGCGCCTTAAGCACTCGGGTTAGAAGAGAATACCACCCCAGGAAACAAGACACATGATTTAAATCCCATAACATTCAGTCTCTGCCGCTAGATAGCCAACCAAAACCAACAAGCGGGACCGACCAGACAACCAAAGCTCAGAGGAATAACAGAGAGTACCTTAGTTGTGCATTGTTGAGCTCTTCCCCTATAGTAGAAATCAGCCATATATGGATACTAACACTAGTAGAATGCTGACCGCAAGAAGAGATCAAAGCCACAAGAATCCACTTCACCCAATAGAAACCCTCACATGATTCATGCATACACACTTGCTCAAAAGCTCCAGGTCAACCCAATTTCTCCCAATTAGAGATTTTTATTGTTGGCCACGATCCTGAAGAACAGCTGCGAAATTGCCCCTACGAACGAAGAACTCCAAGTGGTTGAAAGATCGTGAGCACCGCTAAAATTTCCAATTTGTTGCAAATCGTGGACACCATTCCAAGTCGTTGCAGATCCTTACCAGTCCAGACCAGACGACGAACGCCAAGCCACAGCTTTTGATTGAGCGAAGCACTAAGACCTGACTTCGTCTTGTGTGACCCAATAGTTGGAAGGAGAAATTATTCTTGTGAAGGATGGAAAAATACTCTCCCAAAGGAGAGAGAAGCCTTTCAAGGAGGAGAGTGGATAACTCTCACGTTTATCAAACTTTATACCTGCAGGTAACTGGGTATAGGGTTTTGTTTTGATTTTGATTTTGGGTGGAGTGGTAGCTTTGTTTAGGAGTGATAAAGGTGGTCAGGGTAGGGATCTCGCGAAGGAGAAGATGGGAAGCTCACAGAGGAGCAGGGATTGGGATCTCACGAAGGAGATGGAGAAGCCCTAGCAGAGCAGGGTGACATTTCGCGTTTTTAACTTTATCTACTAGTTACCATTATCATTGTTTACCCCTCCAAATACATGTAGTTCAGCACTGTCCTAACTAGAATCAGAAAATCGATTATAAAATAAACTAGAAGATATTTATATTTCTTATGATACTTCAGTTTATTTTGTTTAAGTCCAAAAGCTATGTTATAGGCCTAATTTATATGAGGGAAGGGAATCTATAAAGGGTCAAATGGGGCCGTCAACAAATTGAATCTTAATTATTTTATTTTATTTTGAAATTATTGAGTTATGGCAAAAGAAAGAGAAAATCCCGGATGCATTTGGAAAGATCACATGGATAGTGCACCCTCTCATAATAGATGATTTTTTTTTTTTACCATCTTATCCCACTCTACTGACCTTACTCTCTTGTGATATAGGTGTATACACATTGATGTACCCCAGGGCCGGCCAATAGGTAGGGCGGGAGGGGCTTAGGCCCCGGGCCCAAAAATATTGAAGGGCCCAAAATTAAGTTTTTTTTTGTTATATTAAAAAAAAATAGTAAGTTGTATAATAATTTAGATGGGGGTACGAGTGAACAAGAAAAGGAAGGAAAGTCTCCTTCAAAGTTCCAAGAAAAAAACGCAGTGTTTTAATATTCTAATTCAGTGTTCCAAGGTTAAATATCAATCTCATTCAATCTCAAACTCTCAATTGTCTAAATTTTTAAGTTTTTGCAATCTCATTCAAACTCTCAAATCCTAACCTCAATTTCTCAACAATTTGCTTTTCCAATCGAAGACATCTAGACATTTTCGCCTCGCCCTATCCGAGATATTTCTAAGTTACAAACTTCAAAAATAAGTAATTTAATTTAATAGAATTCCTATTACAGTTTCCCTAATTGAACACTTCCATTTGACAACTTTCCCTTATGGATGTTGTAGTTTTTTACGACAGGAAGACCGTCTCATATAATCAAAGGATCAACGTTATGGGTCTAAACCACGAATCTAACATTACAAATGGCATGTCAATTCTTACTTTTTGTTAGAAATTAGAAACTATGCCTCTTTAGTTTTTTTTGTGCCTTTTGAAACTTTAATTACGTATTTTTCGCATTTCAGGAAAATTTCAAGAAACTCACCGAAATTGATAAGGTCATTGTTACAAAAGTTCTTAGTTTAACAATATTTAATTACATTCTTGTTTTGAATATAAAAGTTTGTATATAATTGCAAATTGCTTACTGATTTTACAAAAAAAGTATAAGATTTGTTTAAAAAAAATTAAATGTAATTTTTTGGATATGATGTACTTTTTTTCTTTGTTTGGGGTTTTGTCCTAATTTATGAGTTTTCTCATAACAAAAATTTTAACGATACTTCTTAATAAAAATATAATATAATCAATTTATAAAATTTAAATTTTCAATAATTAAGTATGCGAATTGAGGACCCATTTTTTATTTTTGTCCTAGGCCTCTAAATGTTTGGACCAGATGTACCCAAAGCTCTCTTAGAAGGAAGTGGGTCTTCTTATTTTAGACTCTACTCTCTTGTGAGATAGAAAGTGTATACACCTTAGTGTACTCAAGACTCTCTCTAAGGGAAGTGGATTTTCTTATTTTATAAAGTTATTTTTGGACTTACTAGAAAATCTTTTATTTTAAAGATTATATGTTCCTGCAATTTTATCCATGAATAGTCTAAAGTTATTCTTAAAAAATTCATTGATTTTTTTTTTCTACTTCTATCTTTTTAGGAGACAGAATTACTCCATGAATTTGGAATGTTTTACGGAAAATTAATTTGTAGATGATGCTTATGATTCTCTTTATTTTTAGAGAACACAAAAATATTATCTATGTATACTCCATATAAATCGTTATAATATTTAGAAAAAAATTATCCATCCACCTTTGTTATACGTGTGTCGCTATGTTTTGGCCAAAAAACATGAACGGTCTGTTGATAATGGCCGCTTGGTGTGCTGAAAGGAGTTAAGGCTTTACTCTTCAGTTAATTTTTTTTTTGCCAAAAACTAGATTTATAATCAAATTTGCTAAATATTTTAGCTCCCTTGGTTCTTTTTTAATTATGACATATTTTCTTGGTATAATATTTAGCAAATTTTACTATAAATCTAGTTGGTCATAGTTGCTAGATTATAACTTTAATAGATCTTTAATAAAGTTAACTTCAAGTATTTTATAAATTCAGTAATTTGTTTCTAATTGAAAATTTTCTTCAATTTATTGAATTCTAGGTATTGGATCACCGCGCTTGGCTAGCTCGAAATAGGAACTATATCGATACTTATGTTGTTGCAATAGTGGAAATTCAACAAACTTTTTGTTTTGAGCTAAAGAAATAAAATTATGATTGACAATCATAGAAAATACGAGAAAACTATTCCCAAGAATAAAATCTCCACACATGTTTGGGAACCATAATATTTTTGTATAATGAATTTGTTATCATTTAACAAATTACTACTTTTTTTTAGCTTTATATTTAATTAATCAACCGTTTTCATGAATTCCGGTAATATGTATTGTGTTTTTCATTAGAATTCATTTTTATGCTAGAATAGCATTGACATGAGTATGACGTTGCCCACGGTACTAATCAATGTGCAAAGACTATATAGTTTACCGCCCCCGCAAAATTAAAAGTTCCTAACACATAGCTAAATTATTTTTTGCCATGATGTGGTGAGAAGATAATTTATTCTTATCCAATTTTAATGTGATGTATATGAACTTCCTTTATTTCATCATTTGAATAGCTTGCTCCTAAGAGAATAGGAACTTGCAAATTTTTTTTTATTGGTATAGCTTTCCCTTTAAATATACTAATTAAGGTTTGAATTTACAGATGATTGTGATTTGTCTGAGAATTTTTTTCCCAATCAGAACTACACCTTTTTTTTTTTTTTTACTTTATTGAGATCTTCAAACTGAGAAATATTTCAAACTCTAGTTTAGAGTGTAAAATTTGCATCATTTTGGATTATAGTTTTTCCAGTTGTTCCATATAAATATTATTTAATTATGAGTGATTTTTTTTTTAATATATCTTCTTTAGAATTAGATCATTTATGTCCTCATCACATACTATGAGCACTCTCATGTTATATCTTTCTAGCAATTAACTTACAATCCAAAATTTTACTATGTTATAAGAAAATCTCCAGTGGCCATTGAATTTACTATTGAGCATAAATTAGAAACTAGACCAACTTAAGTACATTAGAAATAGTACCAACAATTGCTGCACCAAAAGCAAGAAATCCTTGGAAAAAGATAGCAACAAAAGAAGATGATTGTTCGATCAATCCAAATTCAGTATCTATATAAAATCTGCATCATTCAATCTTATTCAGAGAGGATTTGAAATACAACTCACACAGATTCAGAAACATGCATTGCCCCAACATTTATTCAGGAAAGACGTCTCTCTTTCAAGATTGAAACCTTTCGAGAAAATTCAAGGTGACTTCTTCTTTGAGGACCTTCATGCGCAAGTTACTGAAGTTAGCAGTTGAGAAAGGTTCCCATAAGCCATTTGTGTCATTATGAATGTGTGAGTTTAAGATTCACGCAATGCTTCAATTGAAACTTGCGAGAAGTTTCCCAAGCTTAAATTGACTTTCAAGCCCTTTATTTGATCTCGGGTGTAAAATAGTCTTTTTTCCAAATTAAATTCCCAATCCATCTAATTTTTAGGACGAGACATTACAGACTTACATTGTGAGTGTCTTAGATTTTCCAACAATGGACTGAACTGGTGGACACGTTGCATCACCAAGCACACGAGCCCGAAACAACCAAAGCCGTAACTTCACCTATGACCCCAAAGACTACTTCTACTAAATGAAAGAGCCGATGTCATCAAGCTACATCTGATCTTGAAAAATCTATATAGCTCAAAGCTGATTTGAAGAAGACAACAGCGATCAAATTGTGTATAAAAAATGAATAAAAAGACAAGATGTCCTAATTTACGAAAACAACGGAATATATTGCAAAAAAAAAAATTCTCCAACCAGCAACAAGGTAGAACAGCATTTAAGAATTTTTTTTTTTATTAAGGAAACTTGCATGACTCAAAGCAAACAATTACTAAAAGAAAATTTTATCACCAACTCGAAAGAAAATAGAGAAATGGAAGAGAGGAGGAGGGAAAAAGATGGTCTTCTTCCTCCTCCTCCTTGGAGTACTCTTTGTTCGTTTTTTTTTTTTTTTTTTGGGGTGAAACTCAGAGAGGAGAAAACCTAGAGAGGTTAGTTTTTTACTTGCTTTATTTTATTCCCAGTTTAATTAACCACAGCTAGTCTTTATTTTTTTCGACTGAATAAAACGTTTATACAAGCCAAAGGCAGCAAAGCTACAAACAAGGCATAAACAAAGACCCAACCCCTAAACCACAGTTGGTCTTTGAACTAATTAGTGGACTTTACTTCCTAACTCGGTGATTAAATTGATAAACAAGATACAATCAACATTGATTGATTCTTACCCAGAATATATCATATTGCTTTTGCATAAAATGTTATCTGTCTTCTTTCTCTATTTCGACTTTCTGGCACAGAACTACTGTCTATGTTGTCTTATTTATTTTTACATTTTTACTTTGCCAAATGTCATTTGTTGTTTGCCATTTAACCAGTTATGATATAATGTACCCAATGACCCGCCAAGTTAGGATCTCGTGCTTCTAAGCTCGGCCTCCTTTTTATTTTGCGATGTTTATAAAAATATCCACAAATTTTATTAAGTTAAGAGTAGTTAAACTCCGAAAATAATACATATATATATATATCATATTGTGATGTGTATAAAAATATCCACAAATTTTATTAAGTACTTCTGGTTGAGTTAAAAAACTTGCTTAATGGATAAGTTGATTTCATTTATTGTGCTTCAATTATTAATCTCCAATCTCTATGAGTTCTTACGATGTCCCCATACATATATTACATACAGTTTTATTTAAAAAAAAAAATACAAGACAATGTTTATATATATTTACAAAAAGAATTAAGCACTTAATCACAGTGCAGCATTAGTACTTGGGAGACAAGGCCACAAGATGGAAGCTAGTGGAGCCAATTTAAGTTTACATCTTCTTTCACCACTTTTATGTGCATGTTTTTGAGACACTCTTTGAAGGGTCCCCATAAGATTTCGGTCTCTTCATCACACACCACAACCTTCAACTTCTCAAGATTCAAAACCGACGCCGGCAGCTCTTGCAACCTTGAGCACTCACTCATGTTGACCTTCTCTAAACCGTGCAATTCACCAATGTGTTCCGGCAATTCCTTGATGCTGAAACAATCGGATATGTCAAGAAACTTCAATTTCTTGAGGTTCCTAATCGAGCTTGGCAATTCTAACAACTCTGTGCATGATCTAAGTCTTAGGGTTTCCAAATTGGCTAACTTTCCGATCCCATCAGGCAACGCCGATAGTTTATGGCAGCTGGTGACACCGAGTTTCTTTAGATGAACAAGATCACAAAGCTCCGTGGGCAGCTCCACCAAGTCATTGCAATAGTCGATGTTCAATTCCACTAGATTTGGCATTGCAGCTAAAATTTGGGCTGAACCAATGTCACACATGAAAAATGACATCTTTTGTAGACCCTTCAACTGTATGTGCCTCTTGGTAATCAAAGAAATGGAAATGCGTTCTAATCTCATTCGCTTTAGGTTTGACAACGAACCAAGAGATTCAAAGTTTTCCAAATCAGCAGGTACCAAGCCGTAATTTGTGACAATGAGAACCGTTAGTTTATCCATTTTCGTCACAAACTCGGGTAAAGCATAATTGTTTGCTTGAAAATTTAGAGCTAGAACTTCACCTTTTGGTAGCTGCATGTTTGTCCATTTTGCGGGGATGACTCCATCTGAAAAACAATATTCCATAAGATGTTAGTGTGGATTGACATTATACGTGCAAAAGATTTTAAGTCTTCACGCCCTGTGTGACGAGTGAGAACGATGGAACAAACCAGTTGAAATAGATAGCAATCGAGCCTCCGAGGGTTGATGCTTTTGTTCAGTACACCACTTGGGAAGATTGCCTCCAGATATGTCCATAAATAGTCTTTTTCTTTGTTCTATTGGCTCCTGATTTGCTTGATCCGCAGCCAAATCTCTAAGCATTTCATGTTGGGAAACAAAGTGCTCGGCGTAATAGCCATCTGCCTCCCTCTCATCTCTGCATATGATCAAGACTAATTTTCTTACAAGAGATTCTTCAACATAGGAAGGTTATAGTCTCAAACACAAACCTAAAAAGGTTAAGAGTGGCTGTGCTCTTTCTCTATGATTGATTACTGAATTTTTTTAATGCATATGGGATAATCAAGAACTCTTGATTTCTTAAACTATATACAATGTAGAAGTAGGTTAAAAAATTCATATGCATTAATAATTGACAGTTAACTGAGACGGTCAATTTTTTTATACTTACAGATAACTGAACTATCACTAATTTGATAATTTTTTGCAATAATGATCTTTAGATCATGTTTTAAGTAATCAACGATACTGATTATTAAACTTACATTGGAAATACGATAATCAATTAAAGAGAATGGGCAGATCTATTCTAATTAAGGTGGACGTGCAAGTATATATTACTACTTATAAGAAAAAACGAATTCATACCTTGTGACTAGAAGATGAAATAAATTTCGGTTGAAGAGTTCGTGAAGGATGGCAATGGACCGATGTTCATCTAGGTCATATAACTGTGCCCATATATCTATGAGGGCTGCAACTGAGATTTTCTGGCCACTAGGAAATGAACAGAGGTCGAGGAAACATTGCTTGATGATAGGCTTTTCTTTATCCAAGTCATCTAAGCTTCTTTTGAGGCAATGAACCAAATCTTGGTTAGTCGCAAGCACAGAAGAAGAGCCTTTAGACCATTCCATTACTTTTTTTTGCCAGATCTCTATAGGATGACCGCAAAGTGATCTTCCCACCAACTTAATGGCAAGCGGAAATCCCTTACACCGCTCCACTATCTGCAGTTCAATTTTCTCAATGAAGTCAATTACTAGTTGAGTTTGGAGGTGTATATTTGAAGAAGAATTACTCATGGATACTTAATAACTTCAGGTGTACTTATCACATCCAAAAGGTGGGCCTATTCCCCACCTGGGGGCCATTCCCTGCTTCGGGTGAGGCTTGTCACTAGTTACAAAATGCTCCCAGCATTTTGAACTCCTACTAGTTAGACATCAAAGAATTCGTCATTTGGAGTTGACAATTTGCCAATTGCATCACATATTGTGATTAAGATTTGTATTTTTTCAATCACACTTATGCTAGCTTTTAGAGAAATATATGTTTACATTTTTACATTTTGGAAAAGTAACAAGTGTTGTGATATTCACGTGTTATTTTATGATGAGTAAATGATATGATTATAAATTACATCGCAATTCTAGGGTTTTAGGATATCTTTTTGAAGGGTTTATTATGTGGCATATATAGTCATATATGTTGTGCTAATTGGGAGACAAAGAAGTCACCTTTTTCGAAAGATCTTGCGGCGCCGTGTAAGAGCTCATCTTATCCTCCAGCGACGCAGAATGAAGAAAAAGTGCCATTGAATCATTATCATTCAATGGCTCTAAATGGTATGGAGAGCCGATCCTTGTGAATCCAAATCTTGACGTGACCAAAATCTTGTGGCTTGACATTTTTAGTTGATGGAACTTTTCAACAACAGACTCTGATTCTGACCAGACATCGTCGAGGACAAACAGAAGAGGAGTTTGGCCTCTTTCTTTGAGAAATTGTTGCAACCAGTAAACTGCAATTACTTCGTTTTGGAAAGCTGGAAACTTGGAACCCTTGTGGTGTTCATATAGCTCACGTACAATAACATCCAAGTTGGGTTTTTGAGAAAGAGTGACGAAGATAATGTTGTTCTTGAATTTTTCTATCCAATTTCAAACACAATATAAAGATCAATAACATTTATCGAGTTGTTTCTTATATAATACCTTACATTCTCTAAATTATCGTTTTAAAATTAATTTAGCAAAAAATTAATAGTATAGATCATTTAGTCATTTATATATATATATATCAACAAATTAACAGTTTTTGTAACAATTTAGATAATCAAGCCTTTGATTTAGTTGATGCATATAAATATATGCCAGGAAAAATCTATAAATAGTTAATTCAGAGTTGAACTATTCTGATTATATATAATAAATGTATACCAGGAAAATTTTATAAATGGAAAGAATGTAACAAGAAAGTTATTACTTCATTTCACTTTAGGAAACCTCCTAGTTCCATTTCTCTCTCTCTCTCTCTCTCTCTCTCTCTCTCTCTCTCTCTCTCTCTCTCTCTCTCTCGGGTTGAAAGTTCCATTTTCTCTTTCTATTTGTCGAATTGTATATTGTGAAAGTTTAAAATGATATTAAGAAAATAGTAATTAGTGATTATTTGTAACATTCAGGGCCGGTCCCGAGGGTAGTCGAATGAGGCGGCCGCCTAGAGCTCCCACCTCGAGGGAGGTCCCAATTTTTTTTTTTTCCATATATAGTTGTAAGTTTTGTATATAATTCGGTCACTTCCAAATTAGTCATAGAATGGCTGGAGGTGCGTTTGTTAGTGTTTTTTTGCTCTGCCAAAAGGCCCCAGGTTCAAACCTTAAGAGGCTTCTTAGTAGCTTCTTTTTCTTTTTGGGAGGAGGGATCACAAACGAATAATTTTAATTCAAAATGCATGACGTGCGATATTTAAGTAAAGTTTTCATATATATATATATATATTTAGTTAATGTATTTTTTTTTTAGAAATGATCAATTAAGAACCTTAAATACTTATTTGATTCTATTATTGGTAATTTTTTCTTATCATAATTTTGATTTTTGTTAGTTTTGATATAAAAATAGTGTTTTAAACACGTTAATATATATAAAGGACATTTTGAAAATTGAAGAATAATTGAGTCCCAATTTGTAGGTTCGCTTTGGGCCACCAATATCTTAGGGCCGGCCCTGATAGCATTCAATCATAATGAATCGCTACATGCGCTCCTTCTTTTTCTCTTCAAATTTAGGCGATCCTAAAGTTAGATTGTTAGATTGTTAAGTTATTTAGAGCATTCTATCCAAAATGTGATTTACAAGCACATTTTAGTATACAAATTATAACAAAAAAAAAAAAAATTGACATACCTTTAACTTCCTCATCTTGGCAAAACTTCTTTGCCAAAGTAGTTTTCCCACATCCTCCACCAGCACTCACCACAAGCATCGACTCCCCATCTTTAAAAAACTTCATCTTCAACTCCTTCAATGGCGCATCCAACCCAAACGTAACCCTTGGAGCTTCAGGCGCTGCAGAATCGGTCCACCCTATAATCTTACTTTCCCATTGGTTTTCCATGGCCAGATTGTCTTCGATTCGACCGAGCGACATCTCTATTTTTTTCAACGAAACCAAAGTCTCCTTCACATTCCTTACGCCCTGCACTTTCAGCACATCTAATAGCCTTTCAAGAGACCTATTCAGCTCTTGAAGTTTGTTGGTGCATTGGTACCTTTTCCGGTAGTCCCACCGGCCAACCTTGCTGCATTTGTGAACAAGATCTACACCTTCCTCGATTTCGGGTACGAAATCTTCAAGCCCTGGATCATTAGGGTTGTGCTCTTCCATCTCTTTCATCAGTAGTTGTAGAGAGTCTAGTTTGGATTTGATGTCTCCAAGGAGAGGCTTGAACATTGCTGTCTCTTGCTTCACTGCTATAACGGCATCAAGCAGGATTTGAAATGTTGGCCTAAGAACACCTAATCCAACTAAAGCCACTGCCATAATAAAAAAATAACAAAATCAAAATCAGAAAAATGAAGGAGAATATTGCATGAAAACAAAAACTAGAAAAAGAAAAGAAAACCACTTCAAATGAAAACAGAAAAACTATCACTACAAAACTTTTCATTTTCTCCTGAATTTAAAAAAATAAATGAAGAACATGCTTGCGTCCCCGTATTGATAATATCTCATTTCACTTTTTTCATTTAGCAAATGTTTTCTATATATTTATCTTAATCGAAACTGGACAAATTTCCTAGCTAGATCATCATTTTAAGGGCATTTTTATCAAAACTGAAGCAGATTGGAGATACTTACTTCTACAGATATATGTGTACGTTTCTAACAACATATGTACATGAAAAACTCGCTAAATAAAAATGGTCGAATGAGGAGATCGATTCTTCCATGGCATGTGGAATAATATTGCAAGTATTTTCTGGAAATTAGTGTGATCTTAAGTTAATTTAGCACCATTTATTGATAACATTGCTAATCAATTACATTAATATAAATGCGTACTACTATTAATATTATTCAAAACGAAATAGTTATCAACCTGACAATTATATACAGATTTCTCGTTAGTGTCATAATTATCGACATGCATGCATTAATTAAGAGACTGGACAACGGAGCAATAATATATACACCCTATTTATTTTCTCTTACTGTTGATTTGTTATGAAGGATGTAAAGAGCTGTCTTGCAATATATCCGAATGAAGATTTCCTGATCGACAGATACAAGAACACAAACATATAAATGTACGTATATAAGATACTATGATTGTTGCTTGCAAAATAAGTTATGTATTTTTTGCATCCCCTATATATATATATACATATATTTGTGGCGGTCAAGTGTCAAACCTAGCTACCTTCGCACACGGTATATGTGGTTAAAAAATAATTTAACCACCGTACGTGTAGAAAGGTGGTGGTGGGAGACCGTAAGTTTGGTTTGTGTGGGATTGGGAATGCTCTGATTTTTTTTTTTTGGTGATGATTCTTAGGTTATATAAACTTCGAAGAAATGACAAAAGAAAAGGCAACGAAACTCGGTTCATTTTTATTGGTAAACTACCGAACAAACTCAAACCCATTAATAAGAAGTTTGGACTAGTATGAAAATTCTACATTTCGGCATTTTCAAATGAGTAAAAATATTCTATACATTAATCTATTACGAAACGAGTACGAGTACATCCATATATAGACGGATAAGTAGGGGCAATTTTTCCGGCGAAAAAAAATTTGACTTAAAATTATTCGAAGTTAAATTTCATGGAACAAGTATATATCTGTAGACGAAAAAGAAGGGACAATTTTTCCGGCGAAACAAATTGAGGTAAAATTATTCCAAGTCAAATTTCGTGCAATGAGTATGTTTGAATTATAGAAGGGTAAGACCGAAAGAGGGGGCAATTTGGCCAGCCAAGCAAATTGAATGGGGGAAATTATGGTTTTTTTTTAGTTTTTTCGTAAAGGCAAGAGCAAGTAAGTAGTTGGTAATTGGTCCATGTAGGTCACTCTATGGACGCAATCGATCGATGTTCTCGGTCCACAGAAAATGAGTTAACAATAATATCATTTGAGAAAAATAATGTAACGATATAATACTTAAATTAAATTATTATTTAAGATTATCTTTATAAATAATAATAAAAAATTGGAGAATGTTTGATACGTTATTCATATGTATCAAACAAATTCTCAAAGTCATCATTTGAGGTTATCTTCGTGATAAATCAACATATTGGAGATCGTTTAATATGTTATTCATCGTTTAATATTGGAGATCGTTTAATATGTTATTCATCGTCTTATTATATAATTTTTAGCTATGTCGTATTCAATTTACGTGTAAATTTATCGTGTGTATATGGACTATAAATTCGTTAAAAAGTAGCGAAGATAACATTAATTGATGTTTTGACGAGCACATTCTATGAAAATACAAGGGAAATGTATGGTGGCTTCCTGACATAAAATTCTTAGCTTTGTCATTCTCCATATGCATATGAATGGATCGTGTTTACATGTACCATAAATTCACTGAAAAATGGGGAAGATAAGAAATTCATGGGAGGATGCAAAGGAATTTCCCTATTTCTTTTTCATAGAAAATTATGCATAATAACACAAGTGTATGATTAATAAATTTGTTATGTATTATAGCTATAAATTTTCTTTATGAGTTGTCCAATTTATTTCTGATGCATCTACTATTACTAGAAGTCTAGAACTAATCAAAATTGTTGTGCTCATTAATTAAGTTGAGAATTGAAACCAATACGTAATCAACAATTATTAAAGCCATCTCAGTGTAGACTTTTCGATCTTCTTTAGTTTATTTCAAAGATGAGCGTGAATTATTGGTAGTTGTCGAATTCAAATTTGAAGCTCACAAGTTAGGAAAATTTTTCAATGCTGTGTATGAATTAGAGGTTGTCGAAATCAAATTTGAAGCTCTGAGTTTGGGAAGTTTCTTAGTGCTGTGTTTGGAGGGAGGAGAAAATAAGGAGTCCTTTGAAAATCGTTTGGTCAATGATTATTTTATGTACTTATTTATAGTGCACGGCTAATTCGTTTAACGAAGACTAAAATAAAAGAGGAGATTATATAGATAAGATATCGACCTATTTCTTTTTTAGAACCAAACTCGAAACTTTCCATGTTGCACTGAGAAATAATAACACTAAAATATATATTACTAGCGGCTATGCACAAATGGATTGCACAAAAGGAAAACAGTGGTACATTTGTAACAACATTGATTGAAGGGAAACAGGTCTCAAAATTGACTCTTGTGGAGCGAATTGAAGTCGATATTTTCTTTGGCCAAAATTATTCTTACTTTTTTGTGGTGGGTTTTCTTGTCTATCACGTGGCGATTTGAATGAGTACGTATGACACGTGTTGGCGGTTAAGTCTTCACATGGGATAACCCTGTTTTGATACTATGTAAGAAGTTGAGGTTTCACCCGGGAGGGGGGAATAGTCTAAGCCTATATAAGCATAAATTGGACACAACACTTTTCTGATGTGGGACAACTTCCTCACAACCCAACACTTTTCCAATGTGGGACAACTTTCTCACAACCCAACACATTTTTCCATTTAGTAGGAGCAGATGCACATTCAATACAAAGCTAGCAATATTTTAAGGACCGCTTTGAAAATACATACCAACATCCACTTCCTTGTGGTATGAAAATTCTTCGAAGCTTCTCCCTCTGTTTCTGATGGAAATTGGGTTTTTATCTAAAAATGCAAATGCCATATTCAAAAGTGTGAAACATTTGTGCCCTTTGGTCTTGAACAAACACCAACCACAAACGGATAATTGATTTGCTCTCACCATTATGATTATCTCGACCAAAACCCAAATTTATACCATAACCCACATTCAACTAAACAGAAAACAACCAGAGAGAGAATACCAAAACTCCCACAAAATTCAGGGCCAACATTGACCTTTTCACAGATCGCATCATGCAATACAAACACGAGACGAAGGTCAAACCCTTCAAGATTGCTCTGTACAACGAGAAAGGGGACCTTTACACTCACATAAATAACTACAACTCTGTCATGGCATTCAGAAGCCTGTCTGATGAAGCCAATGCTTAAACTTCAACTCCACCCTTACGAAAGCTACAATTAATTGGTTCTACCGGTTAGAACCACAGTCTATCGACTCATTCGACCGGTTGCACACCGTTTTCATAAGCCAGTTCATGATCCAGACGGATCGATTGCTGACCATAGAAGATCTGGGCACCCTCCGATAGGGTGAGAGTGAGCATTTGCGCCAGTACGCAACAAGATTCGGTCTTGAATACTCAAAGTGCCACGAGATAGATGACAAGGCGGCCTATAGGGCGTTTCACAATGGCTTAAGGGAATCTACCTTCAAGTACCATGGCTTCACATAGGGATGAGATGATTACAACGAACTAATAAGGCAAGCAACAATCCACGCCAAGGCGGAACACTTCAACACCCCGTAGGTGGCACTAAGGCTGCCTACCACCCCTGCCTACTCAACACCTCAGAACAATCCGCAGGCAAAACCGTACTAGGACCTCGGTAGCTGATACGGCATAAACTACGCATTTAAATAAACACGTAATTCAAGTATATACAATTTAAACCCTTTTTGTGTAGATGTAGTATTGGTAAATATGGGTCGTTCTTAATCGGGGAAATTATGGAACGTTAAATAATTGTTAGTGAAAAAGAATGATAAATAATTAAAAAATAAAATAATAAACGAATAAAAGAATAACATGATTAGGGGGGTTTTGGAAAAAAGTTGTAGCCGAAACTACATTTTAAGAAACTAAGAAAAAAACGCGAATGCTAACTAGGATTTACAAACCATAGATTAGTTTTATAAACAAAACTGATACTTTTACGTAAGTTTTGAATTAACAATCACATTATTTAAACTACTCTTACAATATACTTTCTTCAAACACAAATTTTATCAACACTAACATTTTGCTCATATTGAACCAATCACGATCCTACCTTTATCATCTCAATTACATGTATACATTTTTCAATATTATAAATGCACCGATAGCGACAGATACTTACAATATGATTCACCTTAAATTGTTTATTTAATGTGTCAACATCGATAAACATTAAATCTCTTCAATCCTCTTCTAAGTTCACCGACAGCGGTAGACACTTAGTGTTGAATTGAAGTTTAAGCACTAAAACATATGAAATAACTAAAATTTAGAAAGTAAAATACATGAAAATTGTATTCATATTTACAAATGTTAGAAAGAAAATATCAACACATATATTAAATTATAAGTAAAATTGAAACAATAACAAGAGTTTAAGTAGAAAAAAATGGTTTTTCACAAGGATCCCTGATAGCAGACAGAATCTTGTGAAGATGGAGAAAGAAACACGTGGAGTTCGGAATTAAAACTCTCTAATTGCTTTAGAATTACCTAGTCTAAGATTTTTCTTAAGGAAAACATAAAAATGTATATAAAGAGAAGTTAAAAGGAAATCTATGAAAAAAATAAAGAAAATCTAAAAGAAAATAACTAAAAGAAGCTAAAAAGAGGTTCCAAAATGTATCTACAAAGAGAGAAAAAAAAGACTAAAAGGGAACTTTCAAATTTCAACAATGAAATGGCCTTCCTATTTATATAGGAGTGCCACAAAATAACTAGAAAAATAAAATACAAATTAAAATATAAAAATAATAAAAACTAAAGTGAGGAAAATGATGGATTACGGCTGATTTTTGGCTAAAAAGGGGCTGGAAAATCTGCAAATGGGGGCAGGTTTGATGCAGGGCATGATTTTCGGTATGGGCTGGCTGAACTAGAGTAGGTGGACGGCGTGTCAGGCGCTGAAAAGTGAGAGTGGGCTTCAGCAGGCGTGTGCTGAGGAGCAAGTGGAAACTTCAGCATGGATGCTCTGACGTGGGGCAGGTGAAGTCGATGGGTCAGGTGAGTGCAGGGTATGGGGTGTTCAGCGCACGCTCGCTGAGATGAAAATGTAAACTTCGACAGGTGCCCACCGAAGGTCTATTTTGGACTAGGCTGCTACGCTAGTCTAGGCCGCACGTTGATCGGATTGGGCTGAAAGCATTTGGGCTTCGCGACAAATGGTCTGGATTGGAAGAGTTATAATATAAAGAGGATATTATATACATCAGATATCAAACTATCTCTTTTTAAGAACTAAACACGAAACTTTCCATTTTGCACGTAAAAATAATAACACTAAACTATAGTACTAGCCGCTATACACAAATGGTTTGCACAAAAGGAAAACAGTGGTACATTTGCAGCAACATTGATTGAAGGGAAACATGTCTCAGAATTGACTCTTGTGGAGCGAATTGAAGTCGATATTTTCTTTGGCCACAATTATTCTCACTTTTTTGTGACAAAATGGAAAAGATTCCAATAAGTATTTCGTCTCTTCATCACATATGACTTCCTGCAACTGCTCAAGATCCAAAATAGATAGAGGCGGCCCTTCCAATCTTGAACACTGTCTCATGTTGATCTTTCTCAAACTGCTCATTTCACCAATGTCTTCTGGCAACTCCTTAATGCTGAAGCAGTCAGATATGTCCAGAAAGCTCAAATTTTTTAGGTTTGTAATCGAACCTGGAAGCTTTGACAATTCTGTGCAGGACCTTAGCCTCAAGACTTCTAAATTTGCCATTTTTCCAATTCCTTCAGGCAATGCAGATAGGTTATGACAGTTGGTGACACTGAGCTTCTTTAGTTGACGAAGATCGCAGAGCTCAGCCGGCAATTCAACCAAATCATGGCAATAGTCCATGTTCATTTCCTTCAGATTTGGAAAAGATGATGAGATTGGGATGGAACAGTTTCTGAAAGCTTGATTGATATTGCACATGAAGAAGGATATCTTCTGCAGACTCGTCAGCTGTGTAGGGTTCATGATTATCGAAGGAATTGAGATGCGTTCTAATCTGATTCTCTTCAGATCTGGTAACGTACCCAGAAGTTGAAAGTTACTTAATTCAGAAGGGAAACCGCCATCATTTGTAAGTATTACGGCCTTCAATTTCTCCATGTTCTCCACAGACTCTGGTAAGGCATAGTTTTTTGTCTGGAAATTCAAGACTAGAACTTCCACTTCTGGTAGTTGCATGCTGTGCCATTTTGTTGAAAAATTTGCATCTGTAAAGGAAAAAACATGCTAACTTACGTGAGTGAGGGGAGAAATGAATAAGAGATGGTAAAGTACAAGACTTTATGAGAGATGAGCCAACCAGTCGAGATAGATAATAGGCGGGCATTCATCGGTTGATGCTTAAGTTCTCTCCACCACTTTGGAAGATTGTCTCCATATATATCCATAATCAGTCTTGTTCTATGTTCTATCGGTTCTAGTTTTGAGTAGTAGATGGCCAACTCTCTAAGAAGATCGTGCTGGGTAACAAAGTGTTCGCTGTAGTATCCGTCCACCTCTGCCTTATCCTTCCTAGAAGAGATTTTGTAGGCCAACATATTGCAATAACAAGTTATGAGCAAGAAATACAGCGAAAATATAATATAAGAGTAAACTAGAAACATACATACCTTGTGACTACAATGTTTGCAAGACTTCGCTTGGTGAGCTCATAGAGGCATGCAATGCACTTTGTCTCTTCATCTATATCATACAACTCTGCCCATATATCGATGAGGACAGCAGCAGGGATTCTTTGGTCTTCTGGAAATGAACCTAGGTCTAAGAAACATTCCTTCAAGATAGCAGTTTCTTTATCCAAGGCCTCTAAGCTGCTTTGGAGGCAAAGAAACAAATCTGTCTCTGAATCGAGAATAGAACAACCTTTAGACCATTCATTTACTCTATTTTGCCAGATCTCTATAGGCTGCCCACAAAGCGATCTCCCAATCACTGTAATGGCAAGTGGAAATCCCTTGCAACGCTCTACAATCTGCAGTTTTATTTTTGAGAATGGAGCCAACTAATCAAGTTTTTAACTCAATGGGTTCATGAAGATGAGAAAATGGTTAAATAACTATCCACTTTATTTCATTCTAATTTTAATTGAAGTGAATGATGATCACCGGCTAATATAGTAAAATGGAGGTGTTCACTCGTTTTGCTTAAAAAGCGAACATAATTTATTTTCCTCCTTTTGTAAGACAGGACAACTAAGCAGATATTCTCAGCGTTGCAACGAAAAAGTACCTTTGTTGAAAGATATTCAGGAATATCATAGCTCTTATCTCCCATGGATGCTGAATGATGGAAAAGTGCCATAGAATTGTCATAATCCAGTGATTGCAAACGAAAAGAAGAACCAAATCTCCGAAATTCAGATCTTGATGTCACCAAAAGCTTGTAGTTTTCCATTTTGAATTGATCAAACTTGTCTAGAAGGGATTCTGATCCAGACCAGACATCATCCAGGACCAACAGCAAAGGATCTTGCCCTTCTTCCTTCAGAAAATGTTGCAGCCACTTAACGGTATCAACTTCATTGTGGAAAGTAGGTACTTGTGAACCCTTGCGCTGATATAGTTCTCGCACAATATGTTCTAAGTTGGGCTTTTTTGAAACCGTTACAAAGAAGATGTTGTCCTGGAATGTATCTACCCAAAGAAAAGGCAAGAAAACTATCATTTCCAGACTACATGAGGAGCAATTTTCTTAGAAAACATTTCCAAAGATAAAACTAAATTACGTTAACATATCAACAATATATAATTGATACCTTTGACTTCCTGATCTTGGCAAAACTTTGTTGCCAAAGTAGTTTTTCCACATCCTCCAGGAGCAGTCAGCACAAGCATTGACACCCCATCCTTGAGAAACTTCCTCTTCAATTCCTGCAAAGGAAAATCCAACCCAACTACAAGTGCTGGGAGTTCGGGTACTGCACACCACGCTTCAATCTGATCTTTATTTTGTATCACAAAACTCTTTTCAATTCGGCTTACCACCTTCTCTATATTCTTCACTGAAACCGAGCTCTCTTTCACATCCCTTATTCCCTGCACATTCAGTATCTCCAAAAGCCTTTCTAGAGATTCTTCCCACCCAAGAAGTCTGTTGGCATATTTGTACTTCTTGTAGATGTTCCACCGACGAATCTTTGAGCACTTTCGAACCAGCTCTATACCCTCCTCCATCTGTTCTTTCAAGTGTACTAGTTCCTCATCGGGACGGTCCAATTCCATATTGTACAGTGCTATCTCTTTGATCAATGGTTGCAATGAGTCTAATCTTAATTTGATGCCTTTGAGGAGGGGTTTGTAGATGATGTTTTTGGTGATCAGCTCCTTAAGCCCCTCATACAGAATATTGAACAGGCTTCCTAGAGCAGCCCCTCCATAAAGGTCCCCTTCTCCACCCATTCTTGATTCCTAACCACAAAACCCCACACTAAATTCAGAAAATTCCTGCAACTTTCAACCTAAAAATTGGGAATTTGGGAAGTAAGCTAAAGTGAAACCCTCTGAATTTGGAATTAAATATTTCTAATTCATATTAGTTAGAAACCATCCAGCCAGCAAACAAGATGCTCAACAGAAAGCGAACTCAATTTTCACCTAACTGAGCATGCAAGATAATATAAAGTAAAATATTTACAGCTTTTCTTGAATGAGGAAAAAATTATCTGGGTTTTATAGTATGCTGGACTTACTACGGATTACGGAAGCTCGACGGAAATTTCCCAGCAGGAGCTCGTTAACTTCACCATCAGCTGGTTAACTCTGCTGGGAGACTTGGAATCTTCCAAGCAACTGCATCTTCAGCTCCAGGAAAAGCTTTCTTGGGGAAAAAATGAATCCACCTATCAGATTATTCTTTTCAAGTGTCTCAGTGGCTGATGAGGAAAAGTGATACGAGGTAAAAAGACAAACGAAAATTAGGATACTTTCGTGAAAACATGAAAATCTTAGGATACTTTCGTGAAAACATGAAAATCTCAGGGCGTCCTAATTTTTTAATATTGGGAGGTTAGAGGCAGGCAACTAATAATTTCATTATCTTCGGTGGATTTCCACCGATCCGTGAGATACAATATTTCGCGCGACAGAGGAGCGTTTACTCGTCTTCTTCTTGAAACCGAAAGGAAGCGTTAGAATTTGTTTGAAGTTCAACGCAATGGCGGTGGATGCCATTGAAACCCCCTCTCCTCCTTTTCATTCCCCTTCTTCCCATATCAGGTTTCGTTCATTTTCCATTTCCTTTCAATTTTTCTCAATTAATTTCTCTTACGCTTATACTTATTTTCAAAAATCCGATCTTTGGTTGCAGTCAGCAACGCCACTTCTATCTCGCCGTCGACAGGCTTCAGTTCAAGATGGTCTCTTTTCTTAAATTCCCCTTTGTAAAATTCTCTGCAACCACCATTGTAAATAATTGAGATTGTAAGCAAGTGAAGTGAAATTGTAAATTGAATTGGGCAGGAGACATTGATGGACCTGTTGGGCGTGGCTGGTAGGCGTCCTTGCCTACCCATCGTTGTCTGCTGCAGTTCACGTGACGAGCTCGACGCCGTCAGCGCCGCCGTCGCCAACGTCCCTTATATCACTTTAGCTTCCCTGGTAGACACCCTTTGGCCATCCTCTCATTGTATAATAATTAGGCACCTCTTATTTGATTCAGTTCTTGAAATCTATGTGCATATAAAGCTAATTCTGTCAAAATCTTAAGTATACGTGAATGAAGTTCAAAACTTTTATGGGTTCAACCTTGTCCCATAACTTACAAAGCATGTTCTCTGAAAATTCATAATTTTTTGGTGTTTTATAATTATCAGAATGTCAGACTTTCGATTGGCTCGACTTTGCGTTGTGCTTTGATTAATATGATTCAGAGTTTTGGTCTTAGTGAATTTGATGTTCCAACTGATGATGCGACTTCTGAGTTTTGATACTTGGTTTCTTTTTAAGGTAGTTGTTATGTTTATGCGATGAGCATGTGAAACAGTCATTACGATTACCTTGTTTAGAGATATTGAAACATTTAAGAGTGGCTATTGGTCAAAAAGCATCTTCTGTGGCTCAAGGGGATTTCCTGTTACTGTCATTGTTCTCTAATATAGTCTGGGTACTATATGTTGTATCCCAGTACAGTGACCTTGCTGAATCAGACCGTGCTTTGATATTAGAGCGCTTTCGGGAAGCAGCATTGACGTGGAACCCAGAAGTCAGTGCTGAATCAGTAGGTGACAGTGAGCCTGTGAAAGACGAACAAAAATCTCATATGGTAGTTGCAACAGATGCATGTCTTCCCCTTCTTTCTTCTGGGGAGTTGCCAATTTCTGCTCACGTCCTTATAAATTATGAGTTACCGACAAAGAAGGTGCAGTTCTCATTCTTCCTTTGGGACTTCATATATGCTGACACTTACTCTTGTTCATTTAAGTGATTACATGTTTGATGTGCCAATCTCAGTGTACAAGCCACTTTTTGTTATTGTACTTTTTGTTATTGTACAGTGATATTAAAAAATTACTGATCTGAAAATATTCTGAGGACCTGGTTCTTGGTTCACTGTTTTAAAATTTTTTGTTTACTAGATGCTTTTGCATTAGTGCATTTAAAAGCCCATGACCATCGACTTACTAAAGCAACTGAAAACGGTTAGCAAGTTTGTATATAGTTACTTCTCTTATTTTGCTTAAGTTTAAGATTGTGGGCCTATTGAGCATTTTAAGTCTGCTTCCTCTCTTGAACCTCGTAGTCTACTTTATGTTCGTCATCTGCATCTAGAAGAGGACATTGAAACTTTCATAAGAATGGAAACAGTGCTATCATCCTTAAATTTAATTTTCTTATTCAGTTGCGGTACTGGAGATGATTTCCTGTTTCGTAAGTTGTACAGTTTCCCTTTTTGTTTCTTTGAGCTGTGCTACTTTTAGAGTTTCTAGCTATATGCATTCTTAAGGTCTTGGTGATTGCCATTTCTGTATCTGACATTTGTTACTTGTAACTATGGCTCTGCACGTGCTTGCTTTTTCTACCTTCACGATGCATTGCATACTATTTTTTACCTTCTATTTTTTCTTGTATTTTCTTCGTTTCTCACAATCTTTTGTGCAGGAAACATATATGAGGCGTATGGCAACTTGTTTGGCTTCAGGTTCTTTCTAGCTCTTCTACTTGGTCAGTTGCATAGTATGGGCTTCACGTCTTGCTATAACTTCATATAAACATGTGCAGATGGGATTGTAATCAATATGGTTGTTGGGGGCGAGGTAGATACCCTCAAAAGTATTGAAGAAAGTAGCAACATGGTCATAGCTGAGATGCCCATCAATGTAAGTTCATTCCCTGCTTAACGCCTCCACATTCATCATATACGGTCAGGCGATCAGTTTGACATGAGACATCATTGGTTGAAAACTTGAAATGCAGATTTCAGAGATTTTATGAACGCATATGATCTGCTATGACAGCGAGCATGTTAGGAAACCAGACAAACCCTTGTACTGTCTTTGGTGAATGATGCTCTTGGACTTGGTCCTGGTGCTCTTTTGAAAAGTGTTGATGATTTGTCATCTTAGATGAGACTTTGGTTTGGTTTTGTAAAGATGATATTATCGTCAAATGTATATCTATGGAAAGAATATAGAAGACCCAAATCTTGTTTATTCTTACTTTTTTTCACACCTATTTATTTCACAAAGTACTTCTAAATAAATGTGGAGGGTAATACTTTTTCATCAAATGTCAAGCAAATCGAGCCCTATGGAGTCATAAAGACATTCGTACACTGATTCAACAAAATCCAATAGGGAAAATGCAACAAACAGAAGTGAATTTTAGCAGAAAAGCATGCAACACAAATCACTGAAAGACAAACAGACAGAACCTTACTAAACATTTAATAACAAGAAAGGTCTCAAACTTGAAGCTTGTGGAGTCGCCTCTATGCGTATGTTGAGACTGGGCAAGAAAGGTCCCCATAAATATTCCGTGTATTCATCACACACCACTTCCTCTAGCTTCTCAAGTTCAAAAACTGACACAGGCAACTCTTGCAATCTCGAGCAGTCTCTCATGTTGATCTTTCTCAGACTACTTATCTCACCAAACTCTTCAGGCAAATCCTTAATTCCGAAGCAATCGGATATGTCAAGAGTGTCTAACATGGTGAGATTCTTGATAGAGGCCGGAAGCATTGCCAAGTCCGTACAAGACCTTAGCCTCAACAATATCAGTTTGACCAGATTCCCAATTTCTTGAGGCAAGGCTCTTAGCTTATGACAGTTGGTGATACTGAGCTTGCGTAGCCGTATAAGATCAGAGAGCTCAGCCGGCAATTCAACCAGATCATCACAATAGTCAATGTTCATCTCCTCTAGCTTCGGCATTGCATCTGAAATTTTGATGGTACCATTGCAGAAAGCTTGACCGATTTTGCACATGAATAAAGATATCTTCTTTAGACTCTTCAATGGTACAGCGTTCTTGGTAATGGAAGGAATTGAAATTCGCTCTAATCTGATTCTCTTCAGATTTGGTAATGAACCCAGTACTTGAAAATTACTCAGCTCAGCAGGCGTGGCCCCATAATTTGTGACGTTTACAACCTTCAATTTGACCATTTTCCCCACAAAGTCCGGCAAGGCATAACTATTTGCCTGAAAATTCAAAATTAGAACCTCAACCTCCGGTAGTTGAATGTTGTTCCATTTTGTAGAAAGCTCTTCATCTGCAACCAATATGCCACAAGATATGAGTGTACGGAGAAATTAAATGAAAGTTGTATCAAAATCTTAGTTTGTGCATATGTGTCTTAGGTGTGGTTGTCAATCATAAGTGTGCAAATCATTCTAACCAGAGGTGATAGATAAAAGGCGAGCGTTGATGGGTTGAGACTTCTGTTCGGTCAACCACTTGGGTTCACCGTCTCCGCTTATGTCTACAATCAGCCTTTTTCTCCGCTCCAATGGTTCTAGTTTCGAGTTGTAGATAGCCAGCTCTCTAAGCAAATCATGCTGGGTAACAAAGCTTTCAGCATAGTAGTCATCCGTCATCTCCATCTTTTCCTTCCTGGTATGATAAAGAAATCAGCCACTTAAAAAAGATCTCTTTAGAAAACAATTATTATACAGTGGAAACATAAAAGTTTGCATGCATACCTAATGACCACAAGATTTGCCAGACTTCTGGTGGTGAGTTCGAGGAGGTTTGTAATAGGCAGAAAGTCTTCATTTAGCTCATATAACTCTGCCCATATATCAATGAAAGCAGTAACAGGGATTCTTTGGTCTTCAGGAAATGAACCAAGGTCCATAAAATAATCCTTGATGATCGCATTGTCTCCTTCCAAGGCATCTAAGCTACTTTGAAGGGAAAGAAGCAATTCAGTCTCAGAATCAAGAATAGAACTTTTGGACAACTCCATCGCTCTTTTACGCCAGAGGGGTATATCTTTTCCACGAAGTGAAGTTCCGATCACCTTAATGGCTAGTGGACATCCTTGACAGTGATCTACTATCTGCAGTTCAGTTGTCCATAATGAAGTCAATTATTATTTGAGTTGCAAACAATAAGTTCATGTTTTAATCTGAGGCGTTTGTGCCCAGGTTTGTAGGCACAAAAAACATATATGTAATGGATTGCAGGGTAAGAAATCACCTCTTTCAGAAGATCATCTGGAATAGAAGAGCTCCTGTTTCCCAGAGACGCCCAGTGATGAAAAAGAGTCTTTGAAAATTCATAATTCAATGATTCTAGATGGTACGGGGTACCGAATTCTGGAAACTTAGATCTTGATGTCACCATAATCTTGTTATTTGGCACATTCAATTCTGAAAACTTCTGGAGTAGAGATTTGGATCTTGGCCAAACATCATCGAGGACCAAAAGCCGAGGATGATCTTCTGCTTCCTTTAGAAATTTTTGCAGCCACACAAATACAACTGATTCGCTTTGGAAAGTGGGTGCCTGGGATTCCATGCGTTGACATAGTTCTTGTAAAACCTCTAGGTTGGGCCTTCTTGCAACAATGACAAAGATGATATTCTCCTTGAATTTATCTATCAAAATACAAGAAGGAAATCTGTTAAATAAATCATTATATTGTCTTGATCTCAAGCGAAGCCTAGAATATGCAAATAGTAGGAAATGAGCAAAGCAATCTTTCAATAGAACCTATTCCAATCTATAAGAAGTGCCAATTATATTCCAGCAAGGCTATAACTGCTCTACGGTAATGACTAAAACGAAAGCAGCAATGGAAGATTACAGTCACTCGAAATCTCTTTAAAATCACAGTCCTTATCCACGGAGAAAGGAAAGCTTGAATTTTGAATTGAAAGATCCAATAAGACATAATATCCAAGCAACTGGAAGATTAAAAAAAATTGTGGCTTGACTTCGAAGTTACATTTCTGCAGCTGGAGCTGCTGGACTAGATTTTGGTTAAGTTTGTGGTAACTTTCATAGTCAATGATATCTTCTACATGCTACTACATAACTAAAACAACTACAACGATGATAAGCACAAAGAACTACCATAAGAACACCTACAATGATCAAGGTACTGAACAAATAAACAATAGGAAGAACAAATACAAAAGGAAGTGTTATCGTACCTTTGACGTCCTTATCATGGCAGAGCATTGCTGCCAATGTGGTTTTTCCCGATCCTCCATGAGCAGTAAGCACAAGCTTTAACACACCGTCTTCAAGAATCATCTTCTTCAGTTCCCTCAATGCACCGTCGAATCCAACAACTTCTACAGGTGGAAGTTCAGGTACTGCACACAAATCTTTAAATTCCAACTTCTTTTGCACCACAATGTTCCCTTGTTTTTGCCCACTGATTATTACCTCTTCGATGTGCTTTACCGCATGCAAGGTCTTCTTTCCATCCAGAACACCCTCCACTGTCAGAATGGTAATGAGATCGTTTAGACATTTGTCCAAATCTTGAAGTTTCTTTGCATATTTGTACTTCTTGTAAGTATTCAACCGACTGACACTGAGGCACTTGGGAATGAGCTCAGCCCCGAGGTTCATTTGTTCTTCGAAATATTTCTCCTTTGGACGATCCAACAACTCGTTATACTTTTTTATGCCTTCAATCAGCGGTTTCAAGGATACCAGCTTGGAATTGAGTTGTTTGAGGAGGGATTTGAACATCCTAGTCTTGTTCACCACATCCTTAGCAATTTCATAGAGCACAGAAAATGCTAATCCTACAGCACCCCCTGCAACCAGTTCTGCCATTCTTGGTTCTGACAACGAAACACGACACGAAAATCAGAAAAATCAAAACCTACTGGTTCCAATCTAAGACCTTAACCCAACAAAACACAGCACACTGCAACTCCCAAAATTTCAAAAGGGAACCCAATTTTCTCTTGCTTTGATTGGTTAAAAATAAGAACGAATCGAATTTATTCTTTTTCAATGGGAAGCCTAGAATTTTCGGGTGAGAGAGACCCACTGACTCTTTAGGCCCCATTGACTCTTTAGGCCCCATTGACTGACCGGAGCACAAGCCTCCTCTAGAAGAGGGTCCTATCAAATTGAAAGAAAGTAAAGACAATATTTTTACTAAACAAATTGACTGCATCCACCACTTGCAATTTTTTTTTTCCTAATTTGCATTCACCTCCAAAACCAGAAGGTTGAATCCGTGGTTTATCCGCTTCTTGTCCAAGGAAACTTCCTCCAGTAGTAAACCCGATTTCCATTTGTTTTCCCAAATGTTCACAGTAATTACGAGATGAAGTGGGAAGTGGGAACAATTCAAAGATGAGTCTCAGTTCCAAGTCTTTTTATGATGTATGTAATCCAAAGACCCGTCTAATGCGAGCGTTAAGGAAGACAATTAAGGAAACAATCGGGTGACACGTAAATTCAAATATCACGTGAATAAACATTTTTTTGGCATTATGTTAAGGTTAAAAGAGGAAAGGTTCTTCATTTCTTTTTTTACATCCCCTCTTTTAATTTGCTCCATACACGTTTTCTAGCATAATTGATTTTTATAAAAATGATTTTTAAATGACAATTTAAAAAATATTAGTCGGATAAGACGCAATTAAATTTTTACAAATTTCCCAAACAAGCCCAAGCCGACCACAACCAAAAATCTTCCCACCCAAGTTTGTTTAGCCCATAATGTCTGCTTTGGCCGATTTTATCAATCTCTCAGTCATCGTCAAAGCGCCCAAAGCTCTGCAGTTACTACTTACTAGCTTCCACAACGCCCACGACCACTCAGCTATGAGACCCTTGCATCTAAAAATTTGCAGGTTCTTTCCTCTCACATTCTTCAGCAGAACCCACTCATCGTCTTCTCAAACCCAACTAAATAAACCTCTAATTGAGAACACTTTCTTCAAGTCCAACTCCAAAGACGGCCTTATAAGCCGCTTATGCGAAGACGGAAAATTCAAAGACGCCATTGACATTCTTTGCGAGAAAAATCGCTTAGCTGAGGCAGTTCAGTTGCTGAACCATATTGAGAGACCCTCTGCTTCTATATACTCGACCCTCTTACTGCATTGCATTCAACAACGAGCTCTTGTGCAGGGAAAATTGGTCCATGCCCACACTAGAGTTTCTGGGTTCGTACCGGGGCTGTTCATTTGTAATCGTCTTATTGACTTGTATGCAAAAAGCGGGAGCCTTTTGGATGCCCAGAAGGTTTTTGATGAAATGGCGGAGAGGGATTTGTGTTCTTGGAATACTATGATTTCGGGGTATGCGAAAGTGGGGCAGCTTGGAGAAGCTAGGAAACTGTTTGATGAAATGCCTCAAAGAGATAATTTTTCTTGGACAGCGATGATATCCGGGTATGTTCGCTATGAAAGGCCTAAAGAGGCTTTGCAGTTGTATAGAATGATGCAAAAGCATGAAAATTCGAAATCTAATAAGTTCACGGTATCTAGTGCTCTTGCTGCTGCAGCAGCCATTCAGAGTTTAAGAATGGGTAAGGAGATTCATGGTTATATAACTCGGACTGGGTTGGACTCGGATGAAGTGGTTTGGAGTGCTTTGTGTGATTTGTATGGGAAATGTGGGAGTATAGAGGAAGCTAGGCGTATTTTTGATAAGATGGTTAATAGAGATGTTGTTTCATGGACAGCAATGATTGACAGATATTTTGGGGATGGGAAGAAGGAAGATGGATTTTCTTTGTTCTCGGAGTTGGTGAAGTCAGGGATTAGACCAAATGAGTTCACTTTTGCAGGGGTTTTGAATGCCTGTGCTCAGCATGCTGCTGAGAACCTGGGGAAGCAGGTTCATGGGTATATGACACGGATAGGATTTGATCCGTTGTCATTTGCAGCAAGTGCCCTTGTTCATATGTATTCGAAATGTGGAAACACGGATAACGCCAGTAAGGTGTTTAAAGGGATGCCGTGGCCGGATGTGGTTTCATGGACTTCCCTTATTGCTGGTTATGCTCAGAATGGTCAACCTCATGAGGCTCTCCAGTTGTTTGAGTTGCTGCTTAAATCAGGTACCCAGCCTGATCACATTACTTTTGTTGGTGTTCTTTGCGCTTGTACTCATGCCGGTTTAGTAGATAAAGGGCTTCAATATTTCTATTCAGTTAAGGCGAAACATAAATTAGCACATACTGCAGATCACTATGCCTGTATAGTTGATTTATTGGCCCGTGCTGGTCGATTTGAAGAAGCTGAGAACATTATAAATGAAATGCCCATGAAGCCAGATAAGTTCCTGTGGGCTTCCTTACTTGGTGGTTGTAGAATTCATGGAAACCTCAAGCTGGCAAAGCGAGCTGCAGAAGCATTGTTTGAGATAGAACCTGAGAATCCTGCAACTTATATTACCCTTGCCAACATATATGCTACTGCTGGTATGTGGGGTGAAGTAACTGAGGTCAGAAAGACAATGGATGAAAGAGGGATAATAAAGAAACCAGGTTTGAGTTGGATTGAAATCAAAAGAGAGGTGCATGTTTTCTTAGTGGGGGATACCTCACACGCGAGATACGATGAAATACATCACTTTTTTCTTGAGCTTTCGAAGAAGATGAAGGAAGAAGGGTATGTACCAGACACAAATTTTGTGCTGCATGACGTTGAGGAGGAGCAGAAAGAGCAGAACCTCTCCTACCATAGTGAGAAGCTTGCAGTTGCGTTTGGCATTATTTCTACTCCACCAGGAACACCAATCAAGGTTTTTAAGAATTTAAGGACATGTGTAGATTGCCATACTGCAATTAAATTTATTTCCAAGATTGCCAATAGAAAAATCATAGTGCGGGATTCAAATCGGTTCCATTGTTTTGAAGATGGGAACTGTTCATGTCAAGACTACTGGTGATTTGAAACATTTGAGCAGGATTACAGAAGGCTAAGCTTAATCTCTTGTCTGCAACCTGGGAGCCTTCCACAAGAATTCGAATTTTCACCATCTTTAGCATCAATTGCGAAGACGAGATGGTGGATTGGTTGAGCGTAGAATGAAGATCTTGGATCCGAGTGAATTCTTTATTTTTCAATGCGTCAGATGAAAGGTAATATTAATACTGATCAGGGTCAATAATGATTTAAATCATCAGGTCTGTTTAGGGTTGAAAATTATGGTATTAATATCAGATACCCTTTATTTAAATGGTTTTTGCCTCTCACTTCGGATCTAGTAATGGCAATAGTACTAGCCTCTTGGGTTTCAAATTCGCACACCAAAACAAAAAGCACAAAAGAAAGGTACCCCTTATCCTGAGTATGTTGAGTTGTGCATCAAATACTTGCAGGAAGGGAAGTTGGTCCATGTTGAAGATATTGCACAAGGCCTGGAAAAAGCTCCATCTGCTCTGGTTGGAATCTTCCATGGCAGCAGTGTAGGTAAGCAGGTTGTTTCTGTTGCTAAATAAATGTTAGATTTTTTATTGGAGAAGTTGAAAGAAAGTTCATTATTTCGACATTTGGAAGTTTATTTACATTCTTTTCCTAATTAAAGACTTCATCTTATGCTAGGAAATTAAACTTCCTTTAATATTACATTCTTGATCATTGACAGCACAAGCCTCCATCGTTTCCTGAAAAACACAAACAAATTTTGAACGATCTGGCTTGGGATTGATATCACAAGCCTCTTCTACCAAGTAAGAACACGCAAACCCTCGGTTCTGCCTCCAATTTGAATGAATATCCATCCATGGCTGATGGTGATCAGCCTACTCAGGGATTCATCTAACTCCTTGAGCTTCGTGTATTACTTCTGACTCTTGCAGGAGCTCCAGCAACCCCCATTATTCGAACACTTATCAACTAGTTCCTTGCTTTCCTTTTTTTTTTTTCGCTTCATCTTTTTTTGTTTTGTTTTTTAATTTCCTTTACCTTTTATTTCCTTTTTCTTTTTCTTGTTTTTTTTGTTTGCTTTTTAAAATGTGAGAAAAATGTTTTTATAGTCTATGAACTTTATTCTAATGTTAGGTATACTCTCTAGACTTCATTATTAATACTACTGTAATTTTAAAATCTAACTCACTAAGCTTACAGCTGGGTTTTACGATCATGGCTAAGGGACCAAGGGTGCTGGTATGCTCACATGCTCGTCGGCTCTTCAGGATACTACTGTAATTTTAAAATCTGACTCACTAGGCTTACAGTTGGGTTTTACGATCATGGCTAAGCTCCTTCGAAGGGGCCAAGGGTGCTGGTATGCTCACATGCTCGTCGGCTCTTCAGGCGGAAATTTTGACTGTTCAGATTTAAAGGCATATGTAACAATTAGCCATACTACTGTAATTATAAAATCTGACTCATTACAGTTGATTCAATTGTTATGTAATAAAAGTAATGATGATACTATTATCAATATTCTTCATGATATTTATATGCTTTGTGAGTTTTTTTTGTCGATTACTTTCCAATTTCCCCTAAAACGTGTAACATAATATCATATGTTGTTACTAACCATGTTAAAAATATGAGTAGATACAATGTTTGAACCGATTTTGAGCCAACTTGATTGTATAACCTTCTCGTTAAAGATATTGATGTTCTTATTCGTATTTAATTAATAAATATGCATTTTCAGGAAGAAAAAAAAATCAATCTAATCCAACGCATATGAGATTCTGTTATAGATTCAATTCAATCTACGTATGCGATTCTGTTATAGATAAGCACCACATGTGACTAAATTCATAAGGATTCGCTTTGGTGCTGTTTGCACAAGCCTCTTCAATCCAGAAAACTTCCCAACTAAAACCCTACCTCCACCCATCTTCGATATCCATCCACTCCTACCCTTTTTTTGCAACTCCTCCTGATCCCATCTCCAACGCAAAGCCTTAATCTCAGTCGAAATTCCCACAACATCCAATGCTACCTTAACCTGCAAATCAATCATAATACGCCTCCTAAGTGACTCATCCAACTCTTGAAGCTTCTTGCAGTACCTTTGGCCTCCCCCGGATCAGCTGTAGACCAGCACCCTCCCCGGAATCAGCTGTAGGCGAAACGATCAATTTCTCTGATTTTTTCAGGGAGACCATTTGAATTGTGAACTCAAGCTGTGCAAGGATACTCATACATGTGAGCTCTCTCCCTGGCTTCTAAAACAGCTTCTAGTAGCATCTCTAATGCGCTCCCTATAGTAGCATCTAAAAGGATTTTCTCCATTTGGGACAATTTTCGAAACAAGAATAATAGCTAGCTTTCAATTTGTTGGAACAAAGGAAGCAATGCTTGCTTTATTTATAGGAAATAAGACAAGATTAGGTATGGGCTTGGTCTAATACCATGTAAAAGACAAGATCAAACGTCAAAAAGGCAAGGACTAATTAGTGAAGAAGAGATATAATATACAGCAAAGTACAACTAAGGTGTTGAGCAAGTCAATAAGAAAGATCTAAAAAACGCATGCATGAAAGCGCAAAGCTACTGAACCTTCTTCTCGTTTTCTTCCCCAACTGTTACCTTGTTCTGAATCTTCTTCACCACCTTCTCATCCACCGTGCGCAAAGCTACTGAACCTTCTTCTCGTTTTCTTCCCCAACTGTTACCTTGTTCTGAATCTTCTTCACCACCTTCTCATCCACCGTGTCGTAATACCTTTTCAATCGTGCCAACAACATCTCCTCCGTCCTAGTTATCTTGTCCTCGTACCTCACATACAATGCTGGAATTGTCATGCCCATAACAATGCCTACATGTCACTAACCCAAGTTAGATCATAGTTTTAATTAAATCACCCATTTCTAATCATCAATAGAAAAACAAATAAGTTTTTTCTTGTGTTGCAAGCCGATCGAATACTTATAATTTGTGAATTGTATAGTGGCTAAAGTTGATTCCTCAATTACCTAGCTAATTGAGGAATTAAGAGACTAACATATATATAAAATTAACATAATAATTAGACACTAGAATATTATACTATTTATGTAGGAATTAATAATCCTATTTGTACCAACAACTTTTGATTCCTCAATTACCCAGCTAATTGAGGATTTGAGAGACAACATAATATAAAGTTAACATAATGATCGGACATTCGGACCCTAGAATATTAAACTATTTATTTAGGAATTAATAATGCTATTTGTACCAACAACTTTGCTGACACAAAAATTGGCATCAACTCTTCTTGTGAAGATAGTTTGACAGCTTATTTCGTTGCCGTTGAATCTTAGAGCTTATTTCGTTGCCGTTGAATCTTAGAGCTTATTTTGTTGCTGTTGAATCTTAGAGCTTATTATCCCACGTGTAAGACTCAGACTCACATCAGCCAATATAAATTGTTTATGTATTAGACTTGAAAATTAGCCACATAAGGAGTAAGAAGTAAGGAGCGTGTTGTGTGTCAAAATGTGAAAGTACAAAAATCGGTTTATAAGGAGGTGACCCCCTCCCTCCATTGCCAAATAGTTTTAGGTGAAACCTTAATTTCCTTCACTCTTAGTGACAATACAAGATAAAGGTGCTATTGTATTATTGTAACGACGCTAGTTAAAGAGCATAATCTAACAAAAGAACATTACTATTATTGTATCAATGATCTCAATAATGTCGACGGCAAATCTTCTAATATATACAGGTGAAAACCCCAAAATATTATTTTCGTTTTGATAAATGATTACCTAGGTAAAGAAGGTTAAGCAGATCGACACATCTTGCTACACGGGAGAGCAACCACAAACCCGAAACAGTTCCAACGAACACAAACCACTCCTTCTCAGCAGCAACCCGAAACATCCATCGGATTCCTTCTTCTATCCAAGCTCGAATTGTATACGCCGTTTCGAAGGCCGACTTCTCACTCAACCCCAAGTTCGTCAAGTCCTGAGGCTCTCTGAAAATAGACAGAATTAAATCCAAAAAATCATTACGTAAATATGATAAAACGAACAAGATATATACAACGGAGTAATAATTAGCTATAGCTTATTACTTGCCGAGAAGCCGGAGCAAGTTGCCGGAAATGAACAGAGAAGCTACGATGAACATGGCGGCATATGAAATGACGGTGAGGAAGCTGAATTGGAAGACTTCTAGCAATACCAACATCGCGGTTGCTATCGAAAGAGAAAGGAAGCTCTTCCTCTTGTTCCTCCATAGAATTATGTCTCTCAGAGTATCTGCACCAAAATTAAAAGTGAGACAATACTTCACTGAAAGTGCATGTACGTTATTTTTGTCAATTAATTACCTGATTTGGGTAATGAAGAATCTGAAGATGGAGAAGATGTTGCAGACATGTTGATGTTTGTGAGAAAAGCTGGAGATGATGAAGATCGGAAGATGAATAATTTTGGTGTGTTTTATTTTTTCTTCTTCTTCAGTGTTAATTGTTTTTTGAAGCGGTTAGCTGAGGCTTTGGTGACAAGAGTACTGATTGTGCTTTGGGGTTACACGTATGGAGCGCTCTGCGTTGGAAACGTGGAAGCCATGCATGCACAGCCTCCTTCACATCGCTTACTGCGTGTACACTTGGACTGTTGGAGCACACAAAATTGCATGGATTAATTCTCTCTTGACATCATGAATTAGAGGTACATACAGACATCACTTTTGTAGATCACCATTTTCATCTAAGAAAATACTTGTAGATCACCATTTGAAATGGCAACAAAAAAATATAAGATTTTTTTTCTATTTAGTTCCATTCTTATCTCACTACAAGCTTTTTCAAAGTTCATAGAGAAGAATTTTAATTGTTTTTGGTGCCTAAACCCTCTTCTGGATCCAACGATTTTAGCCAATTTTTTAAAATTTCGGAAAATTATCAAAAACAGTTATTTTATTTCCATTATCATTTCATTACAAGCTTTTTCAATGTTCATAAAGAATATTTCTAGCTGTTTTTAACTTTTTACAGACCCCCTTTTGAAATTTCATAGAGTAATTTCATGATTTGTGTAAATATGCAAAAAACTATAGTTACTGCCTTACTGGGCACCATAAATACCACGACATTGTTCAAATGATTTATAATAATTTATAATAAAATTAAGTGTCTAAAATTTACGATTTTTTTTATCGATTTGTGAAATTTTAATAAAAATATTAAAAACCTTTTTTCTACAATTCCATTCAAATCATATTATAAGTTTTTTTTTTTAAGTCATACATGTGATTTCTTATAATTCTCAATCTCCAAGGCCACTTTCAAATCCCATAACAAAATTTCATTGAGCTAAACATTTGTAGGTTAAAATTCAAAAATATAATTTTTCGGACACTATAACTTACAGAACACGAGGCTTAAAAGATTTTTGTTGATGTTTAATTATTTAAAAACTGTATTACAAATTATCAATATTCTCAAAAAATTTCCGAAAAATTATGAGTTACATTTTACCCATAATTTCAGTGGGTGATTTCTTAAATTTCGACATAAATAAGAAGACAATGCAGAGATTGAGCCTCCAATTGTATATATATAACAAGAAAATTCGTAGAACCAAACATTAATTTCATCTAAATTTATAAGTACACAACTGAACAACACAAACATTCAGAAATGAATCTTCTCTCCTTTCTTTGCTCAAATCTGTCCTCACTTTCGTCAAGCCCTCATGAGTCATGACACTCAAGAAACAGACTCCGAAGGCTCGAATTCCAACCTAAGCGTGTCGTCCTGCAGCTTTGCCGCAGAGTAGAGCGTTTCCAGGAATGGTATATTCATTTGCAAGGTTCTGGACTGGATTCCAAACCCGAAGATAGAATTGTTGGCCAAGATACTGTCTTTCCCATATCGCGGACCTCAAGTTCCACATCCCTTGATTGTCTAGTGACACCAATATAGTTGTCCAGGCATTTGGATACACCTTTACAAACAAAACGAGATGATTGGATATCGAAATAGCTAATCGAAGCATATACTATCAACGTTAACCGCGATTATTTACCTGAGCAGTGTGTCTTGTAAGGGCATCAACTAGATTGTAGGTTGTTCTCTTGGCCGGTGACCATTGTCCGAAACCATATCTGCATTTGTTCAAACAGTGAAGATTATATTTATATTCTCTCCATTCGTGTCATGAAAGCTAAGCACAAGAATTTAAGCATGTTTGAGTTGACATACCCAACAACCCAGAAATCGTAGCCATCAAGATGCATAGATTGAAGGGTGTCTTCGTTGTTTTGGAAGACAATTTCGAGGAATCCATGATGTGAGACTGGCAATACAGGGGTAGCTTTGAATGCATTACCACCAGAGGGAACGGTTTGGATGGAATCAACGGTGTAGACTCCGGGGATGTTAAAATGATCAGCAAGCTTTAGAGGCGTATCAGGGTTGACATAGGAGACACTGTTGATTGCGTAACGAAGAGTTCCATCGATCTTTGGCGCTGAATTGGCCAACACGATTGTCTTTGTTGGTGTGACCTGGCCGTAATGGTATGAGCCCTGAGGATTAGGCCTGGCTGCATTTGCTGTCAGATTCCACCTAGAACACGAAGTTCAAACGGATCAAACTAAATCATTAAATGACACAAATCTCTAAGGGTTCTTTATGTTTGAATCTTCTTATGTGGATACCTGAAAGTTCTGGCTTGCACTACAGACCACTGTAATTGGTAGGTAGGACCGGCAGGGACAGGTCCAGAAACCGGGGTATGAGAGTTTGAGTAGTGTAACACTGAAGTTGCAGTTAGGACAAGCCTAGTAAATCGCGTGGATGCAACAATATAGTAGTCCTTTGGAGGCTGATCTAAGGTTACCAGGACAGCTACAGATTGCCCAACATGAACATCGAGAGAGTCGTATATGTTCTGCACTGTGTGAGATCCTTCAACTTCAACCAACTTCATTTTATGTCCTTGAATCCTTACGTTTAATGAGGTTGACAAGCCCACATTTGAGAACCTGAACATGTATGTCTTTCCTGAAAGCAAAAACATAGTTAAAAATTGAAACATTGTTCATTGTAGTCAAGGTTTAAACATATAAGATTGAGAATTTACCTTTGTCACCACTGAAGCTGTTACTAGTCTTGCCATTTATGAGGACTCCGTCAGGGAACGGTAGAGACTTTCCAGAGTCCAATGATCGCTGCAATGCCTGCAAACACCAGGACAAACAGAGTACATTAACATACAAACATTTGCATCAAAAAGTTAAACATTCATATGGTTAAAAATTCAACAATTTGACAAAATCACCAGGAATATATTTGTTGCTACCTTATGGCTGGCCTTGAACCAATCGCCAACAAGTAAAGTGAAATCTCCGTCAGGGATTGCAAACGGGATTGGAATCCGAGGTCTCTGATAGATGTTGATCCCTCCGAATCCACCAGCAGCTCGGTGCAATTGAGTTGATGGGAAATATGTATAGGAACCAATCTGATCCTTGGTCTGGAACTTGTAGGTGAAGTTTGAGTTTGCCGGGATGGCGCAATTGGTTCCCAAAACCCCGTCTTGCCATGAGTTCTTCCTCTGCTTAATCCCATTCCTGGTTTTGGAAAAGTAAATTTCTTACCATGCAAAATTCTCTTCACCATTTCTATCAAAATTTAACAGTAGCAGAAGCTACAAAACAATGGCACGTACGAATAGCCTAAAATCACATAACAAAAAACACTTCTTTACAGATAAAAGCACCTTTTTTTATGTATGTATACCAAGCGAAAAAGTGCTTCTTTGTAAAAGCATAACAGATACAAGTACTACTAATTAAAGCGTTTTAGAGGAAGCACATCCAAACAAGAACTTGAAGTTTCAAGCTTCAATTTCCCAACAACAAAAATCTAGGAACAAATTCCTCCACACATGTAAGCCTAGTGTAGCATTGAACTCAAATTTTTTTATTCTTCTTCTAAATTTCGTAGCAGATTTCCATTAGAAATCTCTATTTCTTCTAAAATTCCGTAGCAGCTCAACATAAAAAGGAAAACCATGCCTTTAAAGGCCATTCGAAACTCTCTATTTCTGTATCTTAGATAATGAACCAGCTATCCAGCATTGTGGGTGCTCTTCGGTAAATTACAGCTCTTTAATATAATATTGAAAATGAAAACAAAAATAGAATAGCATGAAGATCGATCCACTCACCAGGTGAGGAGAAAAGGCTGGTCCAGCTTGTTAATGAGGTTGAGTATAATGTTGTCATTGGTGACCACATCAAGTCTAGGGCCAGGGAATTGGCCATTGATAAGAATTACCTTGAAAAAAGAAAAATGTAAAAAAGACTCGATTTTTAGAACCCAAGAGCTCCAAAAATGGAACATACAAAGCAAAAATGGCAGAAAGCACAAAAACCAACCTGTTGAGGAGCACCAAGTGGAGCAAGAGTCCCATAAGTGACAGTCCAAGTGTAGAACTTATATGGGTCCTCTGCTTTCACCACTGCAACACTGAAAGCAGCCAAAACCCAGCAAAACAAATGGAGGAAGACAACTGATTTGTTCTCCATTTGTGCCTGCAAAAAATGCCCTTACAGCAGCCAAAACCCAGATTCGGGTTTAATTTATTTTTTTGGTTTGGTTTGATTGGGTCACACTGGACTGAGGAGCACTTGGTGACAGCGTTTTTATAGCTGGGCGCAGGAATAAGTGCTCCACCAAATATGTCCTTTTTACCCCCTCCTCCTTCTTCTTCTTGAAGGTGGTACCAAAATCATCGATGTCCTCGTTTTGGGCGCATAGACGCGTTCTCTTGTGATCATAATTACATTGCTTAGCGGTCGGCGTTAATTTGTGTCTTTCTGATTAAGGAGTTGTCGCCGACTCAAATTTTCAATTATTTTAAAATTTAAATTACAAACTTTGCAAAAGTTTTATCCGATAGAAATAAATTTATTGTAGCAATGTTAAGCGCTTAAGAAAATCTTTCCAATTTTTATCATTTGTATATATTTATAGGGAAACTAATTTTATAATTGATGCGATTAAGAGATTAAGTCACTACCACTTAGACTCGATTTAATGGACTGGCTCGGTGTCTCGGGAAGCTATCAAAACTTGGCTTTAGATGTGTTTAGTGACGGGTGCTTTAGAGGCTTTTCTTTGTAGTTCATGTGTTATCAATGAACCTGAATTTCATAATAATTTTAGTTATCGTTCTTGAACTTTATTATTAGTAATAGGCGTTTCTGAATTATATCAAAATATGTTAAGAATAGCCATTCTATTAAATTTTTCAACAGTTTTTGTTAAAAAAAATTACACCTAATAGACAAATTTACCCTTATTCTTAACATAAAATCGTTGAGAAATTTAACGGAAGGATTGTCCTTGTACATTTAGATATAATTTAGGAATTTTTACTACTAACAATAAAGTTTAAGAATAATAATTATAATTAATGTAAAATTGATAAGTTTATATATATATATATATTTGTCATTG